>JAVLVB010000125.1:656914-694890 GCA_032876305.1 Orestias chungarensis | reverse complement strand
GGAGCCTGATAACTGAAAGATCTGCCTCCCATTGTGCTTTTAGAGATTCTAGGAACCACCAGTAAACCTGCAGTCTGAGAGCGAAGTGCTCTGTTTGGGACATAAGGAGTAATCAGATCTCTGATATACGATGGAGCTTTATTAGTGAGGGCTTTATATGTCAAAAGAAGAATCTTAAAATCTATTCTAAGTTTGACAGAGAGCCAATGAAGGGAAGCTAAAATTGGGGAGATATGATCTCTCTTTTTAAGATTCATCAGAACTCTTGCTGCAGCATTTTGGACCAACTGTAAGAGAATAAATGTCAAAACTACAGAAAGTAACACTTGATCCCTAAATTTTTTTATTTCCATTCCACTTAAAAGTTAAAATAGGCGATTAAATTAATGCACTAGAATCTGTTTTGGAAAACGTCTTTAAAGAAAGCTAATTGTGCAGAACGTGCTAAAGCGCTAAACAGTTAATGTAACATAACCATTGCGGTCAACAAGAGTTTGAGATCTTTATTTTTTTAATGTTTCCAAGAACATTCTGTGGCTGTAAACACAACCAGAGTACCAAAATAGATTTATCACCACGTCCTGGTTAGAACGAGGCGAATCCAGCTGTAAACATGGCAGCACGCAGTAAAAGCGTTGCTTAGAACAGCAACATACATTTCAAGGCTTCACAGGTCAGAGCACAAAAATCAAAACTACATGTTAAAAAGAAGAAGAAGGAAATTTCAAACAATCCAGACAGCTTAAAAAGAGCTTTTAAACCGAATGATTCGCTGGCCGATCAGTCGGACTTTAACCTTTATCTGCATCGCAGACAGCAGAGCAAAGATGATTTTTATAAACCAAAGCATTTCTAAACATTTTTTTTATAAAATACTTATTAAACCAAGTCTAACTCTTTTGTTACCAATATATCGGAGTTTTCTTCAAAAATAATCCTGCTTCACGTTAAAACCTGTGTGGCTCAGCCCAGCTATGCAGGAGAACCTGTAGGCTGTAGGACACAACTAATAGGAACTAAAACCATAAATAAAAAAAACATTCCGCACACACATTCTCCTTCTTCATCTAAGAACCAGTTGGACCAGTTTCTTTCGAGCAGTGCCTCGTTCTACGGGTTTTCATCCGAGGAGGAGGAGGAGGATGAGCACGGCAGGAGGACACATTCCTGTCTTCGGCTTCTTTTCCGGCTCTTCTTTGCGATTTTCAGCCTCCTGCGTATCACGTCTGGAACACAAGCACATCAGTCAGAGTAAGCTAAATTATCGGGACCCCTAACACAGACACACACACACACACACACACACACACACACACACTGGCGTCCACCTACAGCCGACGTTGTCGTAGCCCAGGTGCGGGTCGTGCCAGTACAGACTGGGCGTGGTCCTCCATCGGCGGTACAGCCGGGTGTGAAGAATGGACAGTGTGAGCAGGACCAGCAGGAAGCCGAGCGCAGCGGCCGCCCAGACCGCCTCGTCTGTCCTGGGGGTTCTCTGAAACCCGACGTTCACCGCGGCATCCCGCCTCTCCGCCCCGGAGGGTTTGGTGCTGTTGGAACAGCCGTCACTGCTGGATTGGGACTCCTGCCGCCGATGCTCCGGATGGGAACTGGAATGCAACTTGGTGGGAGAGGGCTGTGGGTTGGAGGACGCTTCCCTTTCTTGGACTTCAGCCACCTTATGATCCGTTATCCTTCCCGGGACGTCGAGACGCTCAGCCGCGGTTTTCCGTGTCGTGCTCTCTCTTGCCAAGTTTGCACCTGCACGTTGAGATGAATTGGTTTGACGCAGACTCTCAGAGTTGTTTGAGGGCGAGCGAGTGTCGGGTGTCGGCGTAAAAGCCCGATGTTGCTTTTGGATCTCAGACTGAACGGCCGGTCTTGGAAGAGAAGGATCTGATGCTGGTCCGAGCGAGCCACTCCGATTCAGGGCATCTGCTGTTATTCGGGAAATACTCTCGTTGATCTGACTGGAATTAGTTGTCCGCTTATCTCTAATCGCATCTCGGATTTCCCTATTTTTCCTTCCATCTTTCGTTTGTTTGGAGTAATCCTCCATATCAGACACGGCCCCAGCGGTTCCTCTCAGCAAATACGAAATAGTCTGTTCGCAGCATCGCCGCACAGAATCCTAAGGATTAGAAATAATAGATGCCATTTAAAAAATAATAATTTTAGTCATGATCTTTATGTAAATAAACCGAAAAGCAAAACATTTCACACCAACATTCTGATCTTCTTCTCTGCAGATGGTCCCAGTTCTGCTGATCTGGTCAACAGGAGGTTGTACTTCTTGGCTTGAGTCCTTCCATCAGTCTTACGTCTGGTGATTTGTGTCGCCTGTAGCCAATCACAGACGTCTGGAGAGGCCACGGCGGGCAGCACCAAAGTACGACCCCAGGACACTAAAGCGATGGGCTGAGGGGGAGACAAACAAAGCATCGAACCTTCTTCAGAGGTTTAAGCAGAGCAGCAGCTCTAAAACGGAGGTTAACCTACCAGGTCTCTGGTGAGTTGTGGGTGTGGCGTGACGACGTGGTTCGGCAGACAGGAGCGAGCCAACCCAGAGAGGAGGCGGCGCTCGCGGGTCTCTGCACATGGATGGTAGAGCAAAACGGTGGCACCATGCTGGAGAAACACACGGCGCCAATGTTACTAACTTCTCCTAAAAACACACCAAAATGTTTGACTACTTTTGAGAGTGCCTAAATGCTATAATAAACCCAAATCCAGTAAACTAACCGATAATGTCACAGAAGAAATAGAAAAACATTAGTTCCACAGTCATGCTAATGACTTAACTATTTGATTTAGCTGCTATGAAGCAGTAACAGGGTTAAACAGGTTTCTTCAAGTCAAATTCAAGTCTTTTTAAGACCTTTTTTATAAAAATTTAATACCTATTTCACCGACCTACCGGTAAAGAACATAAAAAAAAAAAATGTGTTCATAGTGTCATGTATTATCCCTCAAATAAATTTGAAAACGTGGATTATGTAAAGCCTTATGATAGAATAATGTAACATTGCAGCACAGTAGTGAGTGCAACACTACAGCATAGACCAGAGACTACGAGCCAAACAGAGGTGCAAAAACCTCTTATTATTAAAACAACTCTGGGCTGCAGATGCGACCTCAGAACAGTGTGCACCTTAAATACAGTAATAGCTCAATATTTTGACAGGTCATGTTTTACTATGTTCTTACTTGGTGGAAGAAAAAAAAAAAAAAAAAAGGAGAAGGGACTTGAACCAACATCCCCACTAGACTATCTATGTCTCACTGATTTGGCCTTTTGTTCATGTACACGATAATGAATTATTATTATTATTCCCATTTGTTACAAATGAATAATTTTAAAACGGAATTATTCTTATTATGCCGTCACCAGACACGCCACGTCCCTTTCCCCACACCTGTGTGGTTGATACGGACTGTTGGGGCGGGTCTTAATCGAACTTAACCAATCGTCTTTCCGTCCTCACATGCTGCTGGCGTAAGTGGCCTTTAAGTGGACCGTCTCTCTGGTGGCCGTGTACTTTTTTTTTCCTTTTTAAGAGACGCAGGCCAGCAGACCAATATTAGTCCCGGTTCTCCCTGTGGCCGGTCCGGAATCGTTTTTAATTGTGAAACAGATCAAATGCGTGGGTGTGAGAGGGCAGCCCCGATTTAATCTAACACACCGTCCGACCCGGGAGCGGTGTGCTCTTTATTTATGCTATGTTATTTAATCAAAGCGATAGCGGTTGACAATCCACGACTACCACACACCGTTTGAGGAGAATGCGACACGGAGAACTTACGGAGAAGTTTCATTCTGCAAGAATTTAAGACCCAGATATCAGAATTCAATATTTTTTCAAGTGTTTTTAAGGCATTATTTTATATTTCATAGGGTCAATGCTTTTAAGACTTTTTAAGACCCCGTGGGAACCGTGAGTAAGACATTTGATGCCTCTTGTAAGAAATATGTGGATTTAGACAGAAAACTATGCACACCTTTCTTTTTTTTTTTCTGTATCCTCTGCATCTATTTTAGTTTTTATTTTAGTCTCTTCAAACCTCCAATCGGTCGTGTCAGACGGCGGCTTGTACTGAGCCAGGTTCTGCTGGAGGTTGTTTTGGTCTGCTGATTCCAGAGGAGTGAATGTTGCAAGTCAATGACTCGATGCAATCTGCTGGGGTTCCTTAGATTGGAAACTTTTACAAACTGATTTGTTTATGATGTATCTTTGATTTTAAATGATTTACTTGTAAATTTTCTTGAGACGTCATCTGTTGTAAAATAGCGCTACATAAATAAGCTGATTCTTGATTCTATACTAATGACAACGTTGAGATGTGGCAGTTGAAAAGGCCAGACTGACCTGTTAAGACGTTACCCAGCATGACGACAGCGATCTCGGGTATTGGCTGAGTCAGAAAACAAACTTACATCACAAAACACGTCCCTGGTTTCACGTTACTGTTCTCCCGTTAGCTGATCTGGCTCAGAAGTATCCGAATACATACTTGTTGAATCCCTCACTGAGCTTATACCGGGTGGTAAACAGAGTCTAACTGGGTAAAAGGTAACTTGAGCGTCGCAGCAACGGCGCACTGACTGGATCGAATATCCAGTTTTTCTTGGAAGAAGCTCCCAAAGGGTCTGTGGGAACATGCCGCAACACGTGATCTGGGATTGTTGATCGTGTTTACACCCAACTGGAGGGACAATACCTCACCATGATAACAAAACGACCACAATCACCGCGGGATTATTTTAAACTTCTCGTTTTTACTGTTCAAATTGTACTGATTTATTTAGAAATTCCCTGCAACAACCGCTCTGAATGCATGTGGCGTGCAGATGTGAGTTTACTGTGGTTATTTTATGGGACTGGGCTCGATACAGCCGAGGCCGCGATTTGAAAGATCTTAAGATTTGGACACTTACATGCAAATTATTGAGCCACCGCTGAGGAGGACAATAGATGTACTCTCCGTTCTCTGCCATTACCGGCCGGAAGGCTCCACTAAAATGAACAATAAAGAAATGTTATTTTTGCCATAAATGATCCCTGCATGCACTGATTTGTTTATATAAAGCAACTAAATAACTTAGACTTCTAAACATTATATGGTGATATTATTCACATCCCTTTTAATTTGACCCACATTTTATCACATTACAACTAAAGACTTCTGTGAATTTTATGTGACAGAAATGAAGTGGATGGAACACGATGCATTAAGGCCCGTTCCTCTTATTTTCAAATAAATTATCCTTTTTCATATTTGGAAACTGTTTTAAGATGTTTGAACAATCGTGTGTCGAAATGTGTTCCTGTTGTTTTTACACTGCCTGAATATTGTTTTTATTTGATTATTTTATTTTCTTTGCCTTTAAAAGCCTCCTTGGAACCAGCTTGGGAAACTAGCAAGGCTTCTATTACACTAAACTGTGACGTATGTGGAAATGTAATGTGTTTTGCATATTTAATAGATGGATACAATAAATTAAGTCATGAATAAATAATATGTGAGAAATTATCGTGTGGATTTTTTTTTTATTAGCTCCATTAAATCAAAAATTGGTTTGAACATCTTCAGACTGCCTCCCATCCTTCTTCTCCAGCTCGGCCAGACTGAATAGGGACCATACATGTTTCCGCCTTTTCAAGCCACAGATTATAAATTTGACCCCTTTGACTAGGCCTATGAGCATGCTTTGATATAAATGACTCTGTTGTATGTTTAGGGTCATTAGCCAACTTCCCATCAACATTTCTGATAGCACATTTTTTAGATCTCATAATAGCAAAGGAAGCTAGCAAGGAAATATTGTGGAAAATAAATGTTTTTGTATGAACACCTACCTGTTGGGAATGGTGCTGTTGTAGGAGATAGGGTAATTCATGCATATTTTCCTGGCTGGCTGTGAGTGAAAAAAAAAAACATAAATATAGCTTTTAAAAATATAACCACTGTAAGCAAATCTAAAAATTTACTTTAGTTTACTCACCTCCGGGTCAAACACTGTGTCAATACTCTGAAGTCCCTGCGGACAGGAAAAAGAAAAACAACCATTAAACTGCTGACAGAGCATCCTGAGCAGCTTCAGATTCAGAAACGCAAGCGTTTAGATTCTGAGGAAATAAGAGTTTCATTAAGATTGCTTCCCTCTTTAGTGTCTTATAATCTCCAACTGTCTTTAAACGCACCCTGCCTCGATGGCTCACAGAGATGACGTCAGGGGAGTCTGCGGTATCTATGGTTACCTGAGAAGACTCTGGGCGGGATTGAGCCGGACATCTACTATTAACAGCACCTGCAGGCAGATCTCTGTCTAAATAAAGCTGGCAGAGACAAACAAGAGAATAAATGTCAGCGCAGGCGTGCGAATGAGCGAACATACATCCTGTTTAACGACTAGCCTCGGTGATAAGAGCCAAAAATGCCATGAGCTCTACCTTTCCGGTGTCGCATCCTGGTCCCAGAGACTGGAATGCCCCGGATTGAACCGAGGAGAGCCCCAGCGCCGCCAGCAGGGCCGCCGGGAGCACAGCCGCTGCCAGCGGCGGGGAGCTGGCCTGGCTCAGCATGAAGACGTCCAGGGTTACTCATTCAAGTTGGTAGAAACCAAGAAATAAGCTGCATTTAGCCGGTGGCCATAGCTTCCCTTTAACCTATAGAGAGAGACAGCAACCAACCGTTACACCAGAAACATGTCTGCTACTCGGAGCGCCATAACGACAGGCGGCGGTTAGACGAGTGTAGTTTCTTCTGTGTCTCTGCAGTCCTCCGGTTGTTCTGTTTTTTTCTTCACGGTGTGAAATTAAAAAGAGACAAACTCAATAAGACACTTTACAAGCAATTAACGGGAAGGTATAAAGTTTCATTAGAACCCCAACAAGAGCGAAGGCGTATAGCAGAAAGGTCGTCGAAGGCGGTCACTTCCGCCTATATTTCAAAATAAAAGCGTCTTGAGACTATATTTAGACTTCCGGGTATAAGAATACTTATAAAGAAATTTGTTTCCGTTGTAAAACCCATGTAAAAAAGTTTTCAATGCAAGATTAGTTCAATTAAAGAATATCATGAAATGTATTAAATAATGGAAAATTTAATTAAATACAAAAATGTAGGGAAGAAATAAAAGAAAATGACTCCACTAGGATATGATAACAGTAAAGTAGAAAAATACTATTAGATTTTTAGTGCTTGCAGCTATCATTCAGGGGAGGTTTCTATTCAGTTGTGTGTTCAAAACTGCAACATTTCTTTCTGGCCCTGGAGAAAAGAAACTGAAAAAAAACCAAAAAAGGAAAGAAACAGAGGAATCACGTCTATGAAAGCTCAGCTCGTTCACACTGGAAACCTCTGAGACCCTTTCACTGCTACGGTCATTCAGTGTTTTATTTATGATATTTAAAATCATGTCGTGGTCGGTTCTCATTTGCTGCCTGACTGAATGTTAAAGACATCATATTGAAGATTTGCCAAAGCTGACATACTGACAAGTGCTCGTTGAAAGTTAAGCCTAACTCTGTAATAACGCCTGGGTTTCTTGGCTGCCCTGAGATCTTTATCCTCAGTCACCCTATAGATGAGAGCTGATGTTCGTATGATTGGGACCAGAAAAAGATAAGAAAAAGAAAAATAACAGAAACATTTTGGAGCAGACCTAACACCTCATAGCAAAACATCGGATTTGTGCCTGAAAGGACATGCAAACAAACAAGAACCAGGAAATGCAATACTACAAAGTCTAATGTTTAGGAAATGTGATTCCATTGTTAAATTACTTTAAGAGTGTGAGAACACGGTGGGATGAAACTCAATAAATAAACAAAGTATAATATGCCTTAACATTGAGACTAAACATTAAGTCTGGCTCTCTTTTGACGATCATCTTGTTTTTCTTCTTTGTTGGAAAAAAACAATGTGTTGTAGGTAATGGCTGATTTGACTAAATTAGTCGCTTTTGTAAATATAAAAATTGCTCCTTTCTTTCGGGGGGATCGTCACCGTATTCCCAGTATTTTAGTTTCCTCCAGCGTCCTTTTCTCTCTCTCTGAGAAGCTGTAGGGCAAAAGAATGCTCAGAGAAAAAAAGCACATAAACAAGGCATCTAAATTGAGGAACACTTGTTCTTTCTACAGTTGTGAATTGAAATTGGAAAATCCTCCTCGACATTGCGAAACAAAAGTGGCGTGTCACCTTCTGCTGCAAGACAGATTCGTTATCGTATCAAATACAGTTTGTTAAACAACAGAGAAAGTGTAGCAACGCTTGAAAGTGCTTTTCGGTGGTTCGACACACCAACACAAACACAGTCTGACAGTCCTGTCCCTGTGGGCTGTAGCGAAACCTGTATTACCTGTTGACTCAACCCAATGAGCCTCTCTACCTCTCCACGGCCTACAAAGTAAATAATGGTTATCGGGACACATGTAACAATCATGTTGCCTTCAAAATACAGTCTGAACAGACAAACTAGGATGTGAAGCCTATTGGAAAAAATGAGTAATTGCTTCATATAAAGCCAATTTTTCTGTTAAAACCACCTGATCCTGCCTACTAGAGGTTACCTTCCTCAAAGGTAGGGATTTTTTTTTACATTGGGCTTTTTGAACTGTTTGAGGAAGTGTACCTGATTTCTTTTCCAACAGGTAACAACTACGTCACCTACCCCACCCACAAGCTGCTTCAACTACCACAGCTTGACTCACAGGTGAGTCTGTCAGAGGAGACCTGGTCCGGCTGGAAGGCGGAGAAGCACGATCGGAGATGGATTCCTCCCTTTCCAAAGGTTTGCAGTCCATGCTTAGAGTCAACATCTCTGGCTATAAGTTATTTAGTGGAGTTTCTTACATTGGTTTAATCGTTTTTATTCTGTGTTGCCTGGCTGTGAATGTACAGAAAGTAGAACCATTTCACACTGTAAGGAAATTATTATTTTTATTTCTTTAAACAGCTATCCTAGTTACATGTATAAATACATGCCCCCTGTTTGGTTTAATTGACTTTTTTGCAGACAGTTGACAGAAAAAGAGCAAAATAAATTGGAAAGAAGAGAGATTTTCCAAACCTGCTGACACATTTTCATTGTTGTGCGAAACAGGGGGAGCCGAGCCTCCAGGCGTCCAGCCAGCAGCGGCCCCCCTGGGGGGTCTGCAAGCTGAGGATGACCTGCTGAAAGCGGTGCATATTTATATATGAATTAAGAAATGATGGCAAAATATTGAGTTGTGTTTCGTTCGTCATGGGAAACCATTTTTTTTTTGACTTTCACGCTTTGATTTTGTTTTTTATGTTATTAGGAGATGTATTCAGTTGACAGCTCTCCAGACAGTGACGATGAGGGGTTTGGTAGGAAAGAGAAGAAGAAAAAGAAGCTGAAGAAGAAGAAGAACAAGGTGGGTATCACATTGGATTATGCAGGGATTGACGCTTACAAAATTTCCATTCTGCCTTTCCGTCCAAACTTGGTGGAGTCAGCTGCGTGGTCACTTTAGGGCGTGACTTTGGCTGTAAGCCACAAGCGTGAATAATTTATTGACAGAGATAGGGAAGCGTTATCAGCGCTCCATGCAGCGAAACCCATTTTCGGGAGATGGAAAAATTTTTTAGCTCACGTGTTACAACTGACAAGTTGGATATGAGCATAGTTGGATTAGGTGTGTGTGTATCTTTTCTTTTTGAGGAGTGTTTGTGGAGCTCCACCCTTCTGCCACCAGCTGCACTCGTCTGACCTGACCTAGCCTCATTCCAGCCTGTTTACTGACTGTTTTATGTGAATATATATCTAAAGGCATACATAAAAGTAACTTTCTTGCACCTTTTTCAACAGGACTCCAGCTCTTCCTCCTCCTCTTCATCTTCTTCTTCCTCCTCCAGTAGCTCCTCAGACAGTGATAGCGAGGTAAGCTGCACGCTGGTTTATGCCTCTCGAATATTTGATCTCTGCTTTATATATAAAAAAGAGGAAAACCACCGTTTTAGATGACCTTTGAAAACAAGATATGTCACCAGCAACACCAAAGCTTGCAGTTAGCAGCCTTCTTCTCCTGCAACCAGTACACAACAAAGAGCCCAACACACTCCCCAATGACGCCTCAGAAAAGGAAACTGTGTGTATTTTATAACCTATAATAATGAAATTTGTTTCAAGTTTTGTTAATACCTTGGCACATACAAGCGTAAACACCCCTAATGAAATCCCTGCTTTTTGTGTTGTAGACAAACGTGATCGTGTTTTTTTCCTGTTAGATTTGCCTGGGCCATTTGATAGCCTTAAGCCTCTGCAGGTGAAGTGTGTGTGTATATATATATATATATATATATATGTATTAAAAAAATTTTTTTTTTGAGCTTTTGAAAATGAAACTCCTCCTTATCCTAAGCATAGTAGCAGACCGTTGGAGTTTTTGTATTAAAACTTGCAGGTATCTGAAACAGTACCTCACTTTAATTGTCTTAACAAACCCAACTTGAACCTCACTTCTGCACCGTGGGATGTTCCACATCTCCTGCATTAAAGGAACCCCACTTTCTGAAACAATTTGCCACAGTGAATTAGCAAAAAATCATTTAGTAAATCCTTTTTTGGCCATCAGATAGGTTATATTTGCAATACCTTGGAACACACCCTTACCTGATAATTAGTCATTCTTTCCACCTGAGGCAGAGAAGCCTGAAACCAGAACAAATAAACCTCCATGCTTTTCTGGTGCTTAACATCCCGGTTACTTGCGGTCAAAATACTGCGGATGTTTAGCCTGTTCGTCTCTCTGAGGACATCTTTCCAATCTACCAGCTTGTAATTCACTAAAATCCAGTTTAACTTTAACGCTCCCCTCAAAGGACAGGGGAAATCCCTAAAACTCCCCTGCAAATCCAGTCCTATCTTTTTTATACAAGACGAACATAATTTCAAATACAACTATGTACAATTACTGGAGGAACAACAGACAATCTCTTTTTACATCAAACATCCATCTCTTGGGCAAACCGCTGATAAGGCTTCACACTCATTGAAGATGAAAATATTTATGGTAGAGTATTTCATTTAGAATCATTTGGAGGCTTTAAAAAATTTTCATACAAGACACTCTGTTCATTTTTTTATATTCTGGCATGAAGAGACAGATAAAGTCTACAGAAACCCTAGTTAAACTTGTTTACTGGTTTGTTTCTCCCTAATGGGATCGTAAGCACAGCTGAAGCACAGAGTCACAATATACACGACTGAGATCATGTTTGTGACAGTTACAAAACATTTGTAATCTTTTCAAAGACATTAAACGTTTCCTGTTTGATCAGTTTGAAAAAAAAGTTAGCATTTCCTTGTGCTCTTCGTTTCCTTCTCCATAATTGAAGAAAGCTCCTTCCGTGGTGTTTCTGTCTTGCTCTGGCATGTCTTAACTATATGTTTTCCCTACATACCTGTCCATACCTTAAGCTAAATTCTGACAGCAGTGGTTCCAACGAGCATGTGTTGTAACCTTTTAGGTTTGAATCTGCAGAGTGCACCAAATCCAACACGTCCTTTTCAAGACTAAAAAACCTGGTGCAGTTATCTATGTTAGAAATATCTTATCGCATGTTAAGATGCTGGTTTTGTTTGCTTGGATGCGTGGGTGGAAAACCAGCAACAACAGGAAAATCCCAAACCTACAACAAGCAGTTCGCCCCTCGATTCACTTCTAAGGAGGCAAACTATTTGTGAGGTGTTTCAAAGCCCTGCATTATTCGTCACTAACCAAGGAGACCAAACACTCACGTGTCTTCTACCTGATATGGCAAAGTTTTTCAAGGATCAAAACCCGAAAATCCCCCCCAAAATATTTTGGGCTCAAGTTTATAAAGCTGCATTGTTTTTATGACAGTAATTCTTGCAGATTGTTCCTCAAGGCAAAATGCATTTGTAATCTACAGGTGTGCAAAAATATTCACATTTGTTTGATACAACCATAAAAGTGTGTATTTTTTATTTTTGATATTTTAAGTTAGTAATGCAAGAAAAAAAGTGTGTTCATATATATATATATATATATATATATACACTTATCAAATTAGTCACATTACATCAAGACTCTCTATAAACCTCAATTCTCGACATAGATTCTACACAAGATGTATGTCTGGACTTTGACTGAGCCATTCCAAACCATTCTTTCATTCCTCTTTCTGCTGGGAGGGGATGCACTGTTCTAGTCTCTGGCGGCTTCTGACGGCTTCTCTTCCACGAATTTCATATATTTAGCTTCACCAAATTCATTCTAAGAAATCTGACAAGCTTTTGTATTTATGCTTAACAAAAATGTGTCCCCTCTGCATAATGCTGTCACAATTTTTTTGTAGTTGTTGTCGAAAACACATGGTGTGGTCAGGGTCATGTTTGTTGCATACGGGCCAAAAGTTTCCCTTTTCATCTTATCAGATGAGAGCACTTTCTTCCGTATATTTTGTTCACTTCCTCCATGTTCATTGCAAACTGCAGGTCTGACTTCACCTGACTGTTAACCAAGGCCTTACCTTTAACAATGTTCCACAGAGCCAAACTTCTGCAGGTCACTAACTAACAGCATTCCTGCAGCCGCCGACCTTTGCTTATCCTTCAGGTCTTGGTAGGGTTTGTCCGTCTTCCTTTTTGGATCAAACAGAAATCTTATAAGTGCTCAAATCTTAGGATATTGTTTATAACCATAATCTTACTTAAAACTTCACATACTTATCCCTGGCCTGTCCATCATCCATTATCTTGTTCGTTCTCTGATGTCCTCCGACAAATATCTGATGCCTTTATAAAACATGGAAGGTTACTCTGTTTAAACGGTTGATTAAATACAATTTTTCGTGTATTCTGGTCTAAGCTTGTATAATCTAAGGCGTCAGCATTCACGAATCATACAAATTGGATAATTAGATTAAACATCATTCTCCACATTTTGTTGCAGGATGATAAAAAGAAGAAAAAGAAGAAGGAAAAGGAGAAGGTCTGGGAAAACATTATCATCTGTCAGGAAGGTACATGCTCATTACTTGTGACTTCTCCTTGCTTCATAAGCATTCAATGATTGTAAATCCACATTAGATGTTATTTAATCCAGTTCCTTTAAATCAAAATTATTTTTTAATGGCTTAACAGTGTTTGTGGTTCACAACAGAGTGTGTATTAATAAACTAGATGCTTTCAGGTCCTGAAGGTCTAGAGGAACAGGTGACCGTACAAGGCCTGAAGATAAAACCAGTGAGAAAAAACAATGAACAATATCTATTTTAGATCAATTTTCTTCTGAAACATCATCTGTAACGCTGTGTATCTCATCCATTCAGGAATGCAGCTCATCAGATGAGGATGATGAGAAGGAGAAAAAGAAAAAGAAGAAAAAGGACAAAAAAAAGAAAAAGAAGAAGAAGACGGTATTTATGAAAACACAGAGTAGATTATCGTGCTTCTGTTTCATTCCTTCCTGACTGCCAGTGCAGTTAACAGGGTGGATATGTCTCCTCGCGCTCCGCGCAGGTCGAGTCTTAATGTCAACAAAGTCACCACGTGCCACGTAGCACACCTGTGCGGAAGTCTATAAATAGCGCGCAGAGGGCTACGTACGGTCTCTGTGATCTTCTCGCTGTCAACCTTGCGTGTTTTGCTGGTTGATCGCTCCCATAAATTTTTGGTTTCACCTCTGAGAAAACACGTTTGTGTGTGCAAACGTCATCCTGCCTGTGACTGATTAGTCGGAGCACTTTTCGAAGCCCTCTAAGGCTGTGGGTGGCGCTTGATCTGTTTGTGTGGCAGACCTTGCCGCTGAGCTGTTGCTGGCGTGTGCCTAACGAGGCAGAGCGGAAGGCTGCGTTACAGGTGAGTGAAGCCAGATGTTCTGACTGCGTTCTGTAATTGAACATTTCTCGCTCGGATTGCCTGGGAGGCAACCGTGGTTTCTTACTACGTTCTTCAGATCCCTTGAAGTTCTCGCTCACTTCAAGGTTCCGGGCCTGTTTTTTGGACCGGAGGCCGAGAGGGCACTGGAGCGCCATCGGCAGTCTAGTGGGACTCTGGTGATTGGGGCGGCAGCAGGAGGGCCATGGGACCCCCGGCTCCGCGTTCGCGTAGGAGTGACTGGCGGGCACCATGCAGTCAGTTTCGGACAGCTGCTCTTCCACAGTCTGGCCGGCAGAGCAGGACGGTGGGGCGAACCTGGCATCGGACTGGGGCAACGAGGCTACGCCCCATGAGACCCGACCGGGCCCAGAGAAGAACCGGCGCCCCCCCCAGAGGCCAGGGCAGGCGGCACCGACAGCGGGACGGTATTCTCAACGGCAACTGGCCTATTGGACAACCCAGTGCACGGATGCATGGGTCTTACAGACAATGTTCCAAGGTTAGAGGTTGCAGTTCCGCTGTCAGCCTCCTCCCCCATCGGGGGTGATAGTGACCACGGTCACAGATCCTGCGCGAGCAGCAGTCTTGCTGCTTGAGATACGGGCTCTCCTGGACAAGTGGGCCATAGTGGTGGTTCCTCCACGGCCGCTGTCAGAAGGGTTTATCACGACCTGTTTTCTGACCACAAAGAGGGACGGGTTCCTTCGGCCAGTAATGGACCTCAGGAGGTTGAACCGTTTTTTAAAGGTTCTGCCTTTTCGCATGCTCCGCACTTGCGACGTCTTTAAGTCCATCTGTCCTAGAGAAAGGGTTGCATCCATAGACCTCAAGGATGCATACTTCCCTGTCCCGATCCACCCAAACCACCGGAAGTATCTGCGTTTCGCATTTCAGGGCGTGGTGTACGAGTTCGTGGTTCTGCCGTTCTGACTTTCCCTAGCTCCTGGGATTTTCACCAGGTGCGTGAAGGCGGTCTTAAGCCGTCTGTCGGGCTTGAAAGTTCTGCCGTATATGGACGACTGGCTCATCTGCGCCTCCTCTTCTGGAGACGTGGTCCTGGCCACGTCTCGGGTCCTGGCCCATGTCAGAGTGCTGGGGATGGAAGTGAACCTTCTGAAGAGTTCTCTGATCCCCTCACAGCGGATGGACTTTATAGGCATGGCCTTGGATTCCATGGCCATGGTGGCACGGCTGACTACGGACAGGGTGGGCAGGATTTTGTCCGTGCTCCAATCCTTTCCCGTAGATGCGACATCGCCTGTCTGACTGTGGCTGAGGCTGATGGGGATGCTAGTGGCAGCCTCAGCTCTAACCCCACTGGGGCTTCTTCAACTACGGCCTTTGCAGAAGTGGTTCATTGGCCTCCGCAAGGACGCCCGGTTGCACGGACGGGTCAAGGTGCGGGTTACACCCAGATGTGCGGGTTACACCCAGATGTGCGATGCTTCTCCGTCGGTGGCGCGACATGAATTACCTACGGCAGGGGGTGCCCCTCGGGAGAGTTCCTGCCAGACGGGAGGTGGTGATTATGGATGCATAACCTCTTGGCTGGGTGCGGTGTGGCAGTGCAGATCGGCCCAGAGGCTGTGGCGCCCGCTGGAGAGTCGTCTGCACATCAACGTCCTGGAATTGAGAGCGATTTATTTGGCGCTGAAGCACTTTTTTCCCTCTCTAGAGGGGAAGCATGTGCTGGTCAGGACGCACAGTACCTCAGCGGTGTACCATGTCAATCACCTGGGCGGGACCAGATCCCTGCGGGGCCTGAAGGAGGCCCAGAGGCTGTGGACCTGGGCTTACCCTCGCTTTGCCTCGATCAGAGCGATGCACCTGCCGGGGACGAGGAACTCTGTGGCCGATCACCTGTCCCGACAGTGCCTTCTTCCGGGAGAATGGAGGCTGCACCCGGAGGTGGTTTGACAGGTTTGGGATCGGATTGGCAGGGCTCAGGTCGACCTTTTTGCTTCTCGAAGCAGTACACATTGCCCTCTGTGGTTTTCCCTGGCAGAGGCCGATGCACCACTGGGGATGGATGCCTTGGCACACAACTTGCCGGCCGGTCTGCTGTGTGCGTTTCCCCCAATTCCACTGCTTCTGCCCAGTCTCCAAAGAGTGAGGTCGGCATCCCTGAGGGTTCTCTTGGTGGCACCCTAGTGGCCCCTGAGGGTGTGGTTTCCATTGCTCCTCAGACTGTTGGACGGGGAGCCGTGGCACCTCCCGCCCAGGGTGGACCTATCCCAGCTGGAGGGGAGGGTTTGGCATCCGTCTCCGGGCAATTTTCTCCTCACGGTGTGGCCCCTGAGGGGACTTGGTTGCCCTTGACAGGTCTGGCGCCCTCTGTGCTGCGGACGCTACAGAATGCCTGGGCGCCTCCTACAGTGTCGACCTAGGCCTACTGCTGGCAACGGTTCTCAGCATGTGTTTTGTGAAATGTTTAGCCAGGATCGCTTGAGATAGGCACCAACAACAGGAAAACACACAATAAATCAAATAAGTCGTGCTAGAATAATGTTTCCTTTATTCCCCACAAGCACAGTTATACAGCTTTTACAACATCACATCATGCATTAAGAACATTTCCCAGCGCTTACCGTGACACAGTTGGACTGGAGAGCCGGCAGTCCGAATTAATACGTGGATTCTTAACGCAGCTGGGCGATCATGCACATCCCACAGCAAAACTGTAACTGAGCTGATCTAAACCTGCCTTTTTAACAATCAGAGGTTGCATGTGAGCAGAGCAGGCCAAGCCCTACCCACAAGGCAAGGCAAGTTTATTAGTATAGCACATTTTCGTGTTCAAGACAATTCAAAGTGCTTTACATGGGAAAAAAGAGCAGAAATTTAAAGAAAATTAAAATAAATAAAAATGAAACATTACAATGAAGAAAATGAAACATTAAAATCAAATTTGAATTTAAAAATAAATAAAAATAAAATAATCTCAGTTGCTATATGCACAGTTAAATAAGGCTGTTTTCAGCCTGGATTTAAACAACGGCAGAGTCGAAACCTGTGCCACCTCTTCAAGAAGACTGTTCCAGATTTTAGGAACATAAAACTGGAATGAAGCCTCCCCTTGTTTGGTCCTGACTCTGGGCATCAGCAGGAGGCCACTACCTGAGGTTCTCAGAGTCCTGGCTGGTTCATATGGCTCTAACATGTCATATATGTACTTTGGGGTTGAGGTTTGTACACAAGCAAGGCTGTTTTAAAGTATTTTCTTTAAGTGACAGGCAGCCAGTGCAGATACTTGAGCACTGGACTAATGTGGTCATATTTCCTGGTTTTGGTCAGAATTCCAGCAGCAGCATTCTGGATGTTCTGAAGCTGCCTTAAGGCCCGTTTAGAAAGCCCAGTGAGCAGGCCGTTACAGTAGTCTAACCTGCTAGAGATGAAATAATGGATAAGTCTTTCTAGGTCTGGTTTAGAGACTATTCCTCTGATTCTGGCAATGTTTTTAAGATGGTAAAAGGCTGCTGATGTTACTGATTTAATGTGGCTGTCCAGGCACCATATCTAAACCATCATGAGTATAAGCTCCTGTACTATGTAATCTACTAACAATTAGGACAATTGCCAATGTGATAACTAGTTGCCACATGTGGAACTGTCCTAATTGTTACCGTGGGAAGCCTATTCCAATCCTTCCTAAAGGATGTAATGCCACTCTTTCATCCGTGGTAAATCAATGCAAATGGAACTTTACTTCAAGGACATGCATCTCGAATGGACAAAATGGGACACAATGGAATTTTACATTGTCGGATAAACTTTGGATCTCTAATAGTACCCCCCAGTAACTTACGTTATATAACAACTTATTGATGCTTTGTGGCCTTTAACAAATACCTTGACCGGACTTAATGAAATTTGATCATTCTATTTGTTACTTTTCTACCAGGAATTGTCTTCCTCATCATCAGACAGCGAAGATGATAAGAAGAAAAAAAAGAAGAAAAAAAAGAAGAAAAAGAAGGCCAAAAAGAAGAAGGCATGATATGTTTGCCTTTACCCCAACTGTTCAGTCTATCTTTAGCTAAAATGGAAAGAATACTTCTAAATTACTGAATGTTTTTTTTTTTTTTCAGGATTCAAGCTCATCTTCAGATAGCTCCTCCTCTTCTTCATCTGACAGCGAAGATGATAAGAAGAAAAAAAAGAAGAAAAAAAAGAAGAAAAAGAAGGCCAAAAAGAAGAAGGCATGATTTGTTTGCCTTTACCCCAACTGTTTAGTCTATCTTTAGCTAAAATGGAAAGAATACTTCTAAATGACTGAATGTTTTTTTTTTTTTTTTCAGGATTCAAGCTCATCTTCAGATAGCTCCTCCTCTTCTTCATCTGACAGCGAAGAAGATAAGAAGAAGAAGAAAAAAAAGAAAGATAAAAAGAAAAAGAAAAAGAAGAAGGTTAAATGTGGAGCCATGCTAGATTTATTCTGTTCGCCCTCTTTATAAGTGTGATTACAACCGGTTTGATTCTCCTTTCTTTTAGGACTCTTCTTCTGATAGCTCTTCTTCATCTTCATCTGATAGTGAGGATGACAAGAAAAGTAAGAAGAAAAAGGACAAAAAGAAAAAGAAAGACAAGAAAAAGGTATATGAAAGAATGTGTTCTTTGTCTGTAGTTATTCTTCTCAATATTCCCTGAAGTTAGTACTATCAATTACGTCTTATCATTCCTGCTTTGGGTGGAAATATAGTTTGTCAGGCAAGTTTTTGACATTTTCAGATTCATCCAGCAGCTTCCCAAGATGAATAAATGGTAGCAGACCATAATGTGACTCATTCCCCGTGGTTTTAATCTCATAGACCTGCAGCTTTTGAGCATGTTGAGCTTTTTTTTCCTCAAGAATTCCATTTTAAATATTTTTCTTTAATTTTATAAAAACTTCTTTACATTTATTAACTACCAGATCAAATTGTACCTTTATATTTTTACTTTTCTTACTTCATGCAGGATTCCTGTTCTTCATCTTCACCCTCTGACATTGACAAAGACAAGAAGAAAAAAAAGAAGAAGAAGAAGGATAAGAAAAAGGTGAGTCTAGTTTTTATTGTTCTTGGTTTAAATTTCCTCTGGAGTAGAAAGAAATCAAAACACTCCTACAGAGAACGATATCATTTTTGTTCTGTGGCAGCAACGATTTTGATATTTTTTACATGAGTTTGGTAATGTAGCTAACTTTTTTTTTTTGCAAGGCAAACAATGCGCATGCTGGAGTTATTATCTATCTTCATGAGAATGATGTGGGATTATAAAATTTCTGTCCTTCCATTGCATTGTCCACTATTTAACTGTTCCATTATCAAACACGTAGACATTTCTTTTCAAAGCTCAGTTATTCCCATCTTTGCTGCGGCACCCACGATGCCTGAAGTTTTTTTTTTAAAGCATCCGAATAAAAAGTGGTTGGTTTCATACAGGCTGTGGTTCCGTTTTCATTGGTGACCAACAAATTAGCTGTGTATGAAAAGGCTTTTTTGCAATAAAAACTGTCAAAGGCTTAAATGTTTTTAATATATACGCATCACTTCAACTATATTGGATATTAGGGACAAGGTTAATTGTTTATTTTTCACTTTAAACTTGAATATTTCTCATTGTGGTCCTCCTTTATCCAGTCCAACAATGATGATGGATGAAAATGTTGACAAAATCCAAGAAACTGAAGAAGTTAAGATTGTGCTTTGCTGGTGTTTTAAACTGTTAAGCTAGTGGTACCATGTACCTTCCTTACATTTTAATAGCAAAACATAGCAGTCCTTATTTTCCACTTACATTATGCTTGTAAAATCCCACAAATCTGACTCTTTGTCTCGGTTATTAAAACAAAGATCCATTAATAACAATACATAACATGAATATTCACTCACCTCAGGACGGTTCATGCTTGCAATCTAAAATGAAACTGGCAGCCTAATTCAGATATGAGCAGTTAAGGGTCAGAGAGTCTATGTAGTATAAAAACAATAAATATGATAAAGTAATCTAATGGAATCAATTAAAAAGCATAACACTGTAAATTCCAGACCATTGCTCCAAATACTATTCAGAACAAAATCTTCTTTATTTCTGCACATGTAGACCCAACTGAATTTTTTTTTGTTTCAAAAGTCACCAGCATATGTGAAGGACAGGAGAGCAACGTGTTGTCTTTTAAAAAATGTCATATGCTTACGAAGAAAAGTTTTGAAAATCGCTGAAATGCAAAACATTGCAAATGTAACCTAATGAAGTGGTAAATACCTAGAGGTCTGTCCATCAACTTTAACTGCATAAAAAGCATCTGACATTCTTTAGAAATTAGGTTAGAGGTAACATAATTGTAATAGTCATTTTAATACCTGCTAGCTATGTGTCTTTTAGTGCACCTGTCTGTTATTTTGACTAGGTTTGATTAATGTTACGCAAACAACAATATTTTAAGCTTGATTTGTGTGTTTCTGTCAGGACGAAGAGCAGAAGGACGCCTGTAGTGCTCTTTCGGCTGCGGGTGAGAAATGCACACATGGGAAAAAAATAACCAGTCTGATTTAAGTGCATCAGTGCATTTAACCAGATTATGCTACACGCTGCAGGTAGTGAGCCGGGTAGTGCACTGGGCGCTGATGGAGATGCTGACAAGGTGAAAAATCTTGCTCACGCATGTACACAATGTACATCATTAAAAACACCTATCCAATGAAAATCCTTACTATCATGTTTTGTTTATTTTTTTCTTCTTCTGGCAGGAAAAACAACTTAAATCAGCAGGAGAATGCAAACTCTCCATCACACTCATTGGTAAGTAAGCAACTGATTAAACTTCTGGATAAAAAAAGTGTTTTTTTAGGGGGGATTGCTATGATGATTCATTTCCAGGAGACGGAGAACAGCTGTGTCCTGATTCCATTGAAGACGGTCACCTGAGTGATGATGAGGGAGATGGAACAAAGGGGAAAGATAAAAAGAAGAAGCTGAAGAAAAAGAAGAAAAAGGTGAGCAAAACGATGCGAAACGGAAAGGATTTAATTTGAAATAAAAAAATAATACTAAACATATAAGTTCTTACAAGCATTTGGTAAAATAATTGAGTTTACATAAGACTGTTATATGTATTTATTTTTTTATTTTTTATTTTTTTGTCACAGGACACCTCCAGCTCCTCGTCCTCATCATCCGACAGTTCAGACAGCGAGGATGAGAAGAAAAAGAAGAAAAAGATGAAAAAGAAGAAGGATAAGGTTTGTGACAGAAGAAAAGGACACTGCTGTTTGGTGCTTAACAGATTCAAGTCCACGTTTTATTCCTGGTGTTCTTCTCTCACAGGATTCTAGCTCTTCCTCGTCGTCAGACAGTGAGAATGACGAAAAGAAAAAGAAGAAGAAGAAAAAGAAAAAGGGAAAAAAGAAAAAGGATAAGGTTGGAGAGCCTTTGGGAACACTGTAGCAAGTCCTTTTAAAGGTAACCTCAAATAATACGTTTCTTCGCAGGATTCAAGCTCTTCATCTTCCTCCTCTTCTTCGGATAGTGAGGATGATAAGAAAAAGAAAAAGAAAAAGAAAAAGAAGGGCAAGAAGAAGAAGGATAAGGTTTGACCCATAACCCTTATATATTATGTCAGCACGACGTGTTTATTAGATTGTGCTAATACTGTTGTTCTTGGCAGGACTCTAGCTGTTCCTCTTCTTCATCTTCCTCCTCCTCCTCTGACAGCGAGGATGACAAGAAGAAGAAAAGGAAGAAAAAGAAAAAGAAGGTAGATATTTCTTCACCTTGCATGTGATAACCTTGCATAAGATGTGAGTCCTAAGTATTTTCAATTGCTGTGGTTCAAAACACTCAAAAACATCCCAAAGTCATTGTTATAAAAGCGCAAACGGAAATCCTCCCCTGCATTAAGGACACAAAACAGCCCTGTTCATTGAAAAAATATTTGTTTTTGGGTGCCCCTTTCTTTTCTGTCTTCTTGAACTCTCTCAGGGCACAAATATCATCTTCCACAGCATGCTATCATGACTCCAAAGTACGTTTATAGATGCTATCACTACGATCATCCTCGTTTGACTTAACGAGGTTATACAGAGAAGGGTAGAGCAGCAAATATCTGTCATAGATGTAGACTCAAAAAATAAATAAGGTCCTGACTGTATATAACATAACTGAAAAATATGTATATAATTTTTTTTGGGACCAAACTATAAGTTACACTGTAATAAGAGCTGCACTTATGGCAAACATTTGCACATATACAGAAAAAAATGCTTTTGAGTAGCTTTCCACCAAAAAAACCACCATGCATGAAAGGAATAAGCAATAATAATTACATTTTCATGCTCATTTTCTCATTAGTAAACATTTCCATTTCCCTTTTATCCTATCACATAGAGGTTTTGTAGATGTAATCATATAATACATGTTGTTTTCAGTGCTCCAGCTCTTCTGATGAAAGCTCTTCTTCTTCTTCTGATAGTGATGGCAGCAAGGTATAGTGTGCAGCTGTATAATCGAATGTACTGCGACAAAAAGATCTCTTAACCACAATTTCCTCCATTTTTAGAAGAAAAAGGACAAGAAGAAGAAAAAGGACAAGAAGAAGAAAAAGGACAAGAAGAAGCAAAAGGACAAGAAGAAGAAAAAGGACAAGAATAAGAAGAAAAAGAAGGTGGCTGATTGATCACTTTAAGCATGTGTGTGATTAACATTAGCCACTAAAATGCATGCATTATGTCTCTCCATCCAGGATTCTTCTTCCTCCTCTAGTGATGATGGGAAAAAGAAAAAGAAGAAGAAAACGGATAAGAAAAAGAAGAAAAAGAAAGACAAGAAAAAGGTTAGATTTTTTATTTTTATTTTATTTTTCCAAGTACACTTTGAAGAACAAAACTAAAGTACAATTTTATTTTTATGTTCTCACCCAAGGACTCAGATTCTTCTTGGAGTGATAATGACAAGAAGGAAAAGAAGAAGAAGGTAACTTACAGGGGGAAAAATAGGAGTTTTTATTTTATTTTGAAATGTCAGATGATTAAGTGCTGATCTGTTTGTTCTTGATCAGGACTCCAGTTCATCCAAATCCTGTGACTGCTCGAGCGACAAGGAAAATAAAAATAAGGACAAGAAGGTAACAGGGAATCCTGACATGTGAATGGCATCAGGTTTCAGGAATGCCAAACCTTTTCCTTTGGTTTTGTTGGAAATATTTCTGCTTCTTCATGGTATTGTCTTTTACATTCCAGGAAACCCCTGAGGGTGACCAAAGTGGCAAGCCTAAACCAGGAATGTCAGACCTGTCTGTCAGCGCACCTCCTGCCTCCAGCGGTGGCAGCTCTGCTCCGAGCACCACCGGATTGTCAACCATTGTGTCCACGTCTTCCACTGTTAAAGCCAATGCTCCGACTCCTTCCGTCACCTATAAGTCATTTTCTGCCACCAGCGGTGGCAGCCAAGATCAGAGAGGCGCAGCGTCGTCGACGTTTGCGTCAAAGCCCTCAACTATGAAGACGGATCCTTCACCCACCTACAAGTCGTCCTACACCAGCACCAACATGAGCGCTGGAGACAGGGCTTCAACTATTGGGTCCAAAAGCCCAATGGAGTCCTTGATGGGGAGTCCCAGGAGATATGGCGATGGAACTACCAGGACCAGTACCACTCTCTCCTCAAGTGACCTCCTGAGAGGCCCCAAGCCTTACCAGCCATAACCTTAAAGCAGTAAAACATTGCTGATTAAATTTGTTTAAAAAAAAGTGTTTGAAGGAATTTAGATCCGAGCTAATGGTTGTTTTGGGTGCTTTTTTGGTCTAGATTAAAACATGATAATTTAAAGTATCAATGTTAGCTTTTTCCGTTAGCTACATTAATAAGAACATGAAAGATACTTTTTCTTTTTAAAACATGCCTCATTATGCCGCATTACAAAAGGCAAACACTTGGTTTGTGTAAGAAACTGTGATGTCATTGATTAAAATCTTGAACCTGGAGTTTGGACCATTCTACCGCAATAAAATATTCTTTGATTGAAACCATCACATTGTATGCCATTTTTTCGTTTTTTTTTTTTTTAACAGCCTTTAAGAGGTTGTTCTTCTTGGACTATCCTCTGTTATATATAATCCAGATTGTTCTACCACAAAATCGAAAGGGCATCACACCATCTACCGGCTGCGAGAGCTTCACTCTTTTCCCAGTTGACTTTAGCCGCAGACAAAAGATGATGTCAGATCTAATAGAATGTTGACGTCTTTATGATCATTGACTAAAACTAAAACATCAACTGCAGAAGCAGACAGCACAGCGTTTTCTGTAAAACCAGGCATTACAAAAACATTAATGCTTGTGAGAATTTTACAGAGGAGGGGTTCTAAGGAGAGTGCACAAAGCATTCCAGAAAATGCCTCTATGCGCCCTTAAAAGGAGCACACAGGTTTTCTGTCAAACTTGAGCATACTCTCAATGTCACTGTAAAGAACCTGAATCATGGTGATAAATCTAGTGCTGAACCCTAACCTCTCCAAAGTTTTCCAGAGGAACTTATGTTCAACACGATCAAACGCCTGGTCTAGCGAAATGAGACCAGTCTTGATGCCCAATGAGTTGGAAGCCTCCAAAACATCCAGAATACGGTAGACATTTTCTACCATGGACCTACCAGGCACACAGTAGGTCTGATCCTGATGGACAATCTCTTCCATAGCCTCCCTCAGGCTGTTTGCCAAAGCTTTGGACAGAATTTTGTAATTCGTACTCAACAGGGATAGAGGAATCCAATTTTTTATGTCCTGCAAATGTCCTTTTTTCGGCTACAATGGCCGAATGGGACAGTGGCAGGAAGCTCGAGGCGAAGCTTTCATTAACCCTCAGTCCAGACTTCATCATTTTTGATTTCCTCTTTATATTTCACTTTGAATTTTTTTTTTGACATACCATGTTAACACAGTGGACCTAAAATCACACATAAAACATAAAATCTCAGAAAAGTAGAAAACTCATATTTTTTACTGTGAAAACCCCAAATATGTTTAATGAACCATTTCCCCAACTTAGAATACAAATAAATTGTAAATTTCAAAGCCAACAAACAATATTTCACAGAACAAAGTAATTTCTGACTTTTTTTGCATAAAATGCAGGCATTGCCTCAGGTGTTTTTTGAACAGCTATTTACAAAACAATGTTACCTAACAATGTTGTCTCACAAATAGGTTTAGCAAACCAATTTTGAAATTTAGAAATAGAAATTGTGGTTTTCAAAACCCATGTACACTCTTATTACACACAAAGTAATTTAATACTATCTACATAAAATACAGGCAATGCATCACTGTTTATCCTGGGCACTGCTGCCTGAGCCTGGTGGGCGTGTCCCGCTGTCGCCGTTCCATCCTCTGGGTGGATCTCCGACTCGTCTGAGGCTCCTCTCGCTCCTCCTCTCTCTCTCCTCCTCCAATAAAAACCATGGATCGGCCCCTTAGTTGTAAAAGTCTTCGTTTTCTGGCTCCAATTTCCGCTCCGCCCCGTTTTCCTCAGCTGCCTCCAGCTCAAAGTAGAGCTCCACTGCCCGCTCCATTCATTAATCGCCTCATTGTTTTATCTCACAAAACCAACCAAACTCTAACCCAAGACACTAAAGTGGACCACTACACACTAACTAAACACTCAAAATACACTATGCCCTCGTCGTCTTCCTCTGGCTTATCAGGAGGCTCCTGACCAAGAGCTAGGTAAGATGTTAAGGATTGATATCTTGGAGCCTTCTGAGAGTCCCTGGGCATCTGCTGTGGTGATGGTCTCCAAGAAGAACAGCTCACGAATGTGCTTCTGCGTAGATTAAAGATCATTAGACGCTTACCCCCTTCCCAGAATTGACAAGTCTCCGGACCTGGTGACAGGATCTTCTTGGTTCTCCACCCTGGACCTGCAATGTGGTTTACTGACAGGAGACACTGTCACCAGATTCCGGATCAAAGACAGCCTTTTGCACAAACAGAGGACTGTGGCAATTCAAGCTCTTAAACTTTGGTCTGTGCAATGCCCCAGTCACCTTCAAGAGACTGATGGATGGTGTACTGGCTGCTGTCCCAAGACAACAATCCCTCGTCTACCTGGATGATCTGCATGGGGCCTCTTTCAAAACCACTTTGGATACCCTGAGACAAGGGGTAGAGAGAGTAAGGGCTGCAGGCCTTAAGCTGCACACGGACAAGTGCCACTTCATGAGAAGGGAGGTAGAGTTCCTTAGTCACAAGTTGGGTCAGGAGGGCATTAGCACTTGGGAGGAAAAAGTGCAGACCATTAAGGACTTGCCCACTTCCGTGGATCAGGTGCAATTAAAAAGTTTCCTGGGACTGGCGTCTTATTAGAGGAGGTTCCTAAAAGGTTTTTCCTCCAAAGCTGCACAACTTGTTTGCATACTGCAGAAGGGCCAAGACTTCAACTGGACCAAAGACTGTCAACAGGCATTAAACACCCTGCGCAAGCCCCTGAAGGAGTCTCCAATCCATTCACCACCTGACCCTGCCCTACTATTTGTCCTAGACACATGCAAGCAGTGTGGGTCTGGGAGCTGTGCTGTCAGGATGGTCCTGACAGGGAGAAGGGGGTGGGGTGGGGGGGTTGTACATCAATCATGTCCTGAATAAGAGTAATGTTGGGGAATAATGCTCATGTTGGGGAGAGAACTGAGGACCCCTGCTGAACTGGATTTTGGGAAGCTGCCTGATGCCCCAGTCGCACCACCACGCCAAAGCCTTACAAGGAAGTTGAAGGACAGACTGGAGTTGGCACATGCCTATGCTCGGGAGCACCTAGGGAAGGCAGGACTGCGACAAAAGAGAAACTATGATAGAGAGAGAAACTAAAAGTTACAGTACTGCCTCATAACACTCTCCTTTCTGACCATTTTTTGATAACTTTTGAGTTCTTTTTCACTGAGTACTTAAAATCTGAAAGAAAAGGTCTTTATAGTAGGTGTCTATCAGACAATGCTGTTACAGCTTTTAAAGAATCCATTCCACCTCTAATTTCTTCAGTATTTCAGAGAAACGCAGTGGAGGGCAACAAATAAATTTCACGTCCTACACAGATTGATGCTGTTGTTTATAGTATTACGTCCTAATTGCGTACAACATTAGACAACATAGCCCCCATAAAAAGGAAAGCGATTTTTCTTAGGAGGTTGGCCCCCTGGTTTAATTCAGAACTTCGTAGCTTGAAGGGAAACACCAGGAAATTGGAGAAGAAATGGCGGTTTTTGCTTTTAGAGGAGTCCTATTTATCCTGGAAAAACAGCGTTTTTCTGTATAAAAGGACCCTGCGCCAAGCTAGATCTGCAGATTTTACTTTACTAATAGAGGAGAATAAGAACAGTCCTAGGTTTCTTTTTAATACAATTGCTAAACTTACGAGAAATGAAAACTCTGTTATATCATCCATTCTACCAACTCTTAACTGTAATGATTTTATGGAATTCTTTATTAATAAAATTGAATCTATTAAAATCAATTATAATGAATTTATTGAAGAGGGGGGGGAGAGGGATCCGGCAACAGGAAACAGCGGGCGGCGGCAATGAACATCAGGACAACAGGAACAGCGGGGCAGCGGGAAACGGCAGGAGACCCAGAGCGCAAGACGAAATGGGGGACTGGAGACCTCTGAGGGTGAGGACAGGACAGGTGAGTTGATGACTTATGATGAGAGGAAAATATTGGAATGATCTTACTTGTGATGGGTTGATTGTTGACGCCAGGGAGGAGTGAGTGGTGAGTTCTCTTCAGCAGGGATCTAGTGGAGAAGTTGTCCAGGGGTTATGTACGGCAGATGGAGCAATGCTGGAGCGGGCAGATCGAGCTGAGCCAAGAGGAGCGGGGAGACCAGAGGCATGCGGTAAACCAGAGAGAGATCTTGAAAGGGATTGTGTACTGGAGATGACGGAAACCTGAGGTGAGCACAAGGGTTGTTAAGGGCATGGGAAGGCAGCAACAAAGTATCAAAATAATAACTCAAAAAACTAGAAAAGGCAACTGGAGGCAGAACTAGGAAAAACACTATACTAGAGATCATACAAAATACATCGAGCACACGAAACTAGAGATTGGCACTGAGCACTAGAAATTACCAAGAGTAAACAAACACTCAGGCATCGAGTAGCTAAACCACCACTCCACTTATACTGGCTCAGCTCATCAACACCAACCGTGCGCACCTGGAGTGGAAGGCGCTCCAGCAGAGGAGGAACACTGGTGAACCCCTTTGGACAACTGGAGAACTGGCTGAAAAGAACTCACTCTCTTTGGTAAAGTTTATAGTTAGGGAAGAGGTGTAGAAGACAGCCTAATCCGGTTGGGGGAGGAACTCAGTCTTGACATACGGTTCTCCTTTGCTCTACCTTCTTCATGTCTCACTCTATAGGGTTAAGTTATTTAAGTTTTTCTATAGTTATCCTGCTATAGGCTTAGACTGCTGGAGGACAATCTGACCACTTCTCTCTCTGCTACTTTCTTCCTTTGTCCAATCTGCTTAGTTACCGTTATGTAGTATCCACACCTGGTCTGGCGTTCTGTTAGTTGAGACAGCTTCTTGGATGAGAACATGGGCTGAGATGCTTCCAGTAACACTCTACAACTGCTGCTACAAACTCTATTATTTCAGTATTCTGTGCATCTCGTTTAATTTTTTGTCTTTCAAACCTCCAGATGGCTGCTTGTACCGAGCCTGGTTCTGCTGGAGGTTTCTTCCTGTTATAGGGGAGTTTTTCCTCTCCACTGTCGCTACATGCATGCTCATTATGAGGGATTGCTGTAAAGTCAAAGACAACACAAGCCATTGTTTTGGTCTGCTGATTCCAGAGGAGTGAATGTTGCAAATCAATGAGTCGATACAATCTGCTGGGGTTCCTTAGATTGGAAACTTTTTCAAATTGATTTTTGTTATGATGTATCTTTGATTTTAATTGATTTTCTTGTAAAGACATCTGTTGTAAATTGGCGCTATATAAATAAACTGAAATAAACTGATAATATATATGGTCTCAATATTGATGAAGCTTCCTCCTTCCAATCTTTTTTCACATCCCTACCTAAACACTCAGATAACATGCTCCTCATAGGAAGGGACCTTAACATGATATCTTACCCTTAGAAATACAGGGAGTCAGCGTAACTGGCAGTCCACCAAAATTATTAAACAATACATGAACGATGTTGGTCTTTGCGATACATGGCGCTCCCAGCACCCTTCGCTTAAGGATTACACATTTTTTTCACTTGTATACCGGTCATACTCAGGATTAGATTATTTCCTTGTTAACAGGACTCTGGCACACATCTGGGTCCAGTGGTTGGGTGACTCCCTATGGGTGCATTGTATATCTAGTGGTCGGCCCTGAGGACCCGTGGGTGGGTCCTGTGTTGGGCTTGGTGTGGAGGCTAGCGGTCCTTTGCTGGGTGATTGGATGTCCCGGGTGGGGGTTGGGTTTTGGTGCGTTGGTGTCCGGGGACTTCATGCAGCTGGTTGTTTGGTCTGTCTGTGTCCGGGGGCTCGAGTTGCCATGGACATGCTGGCATGGTGGTGGATTGGTGGTGGCTCCAGGCCAGGGCTGGTTGCTCTGGGGTCTCTGTTAGCTCCACAGGATTTGACAAAGGAATGTTGTGGTTTGGGGTGTGGCTGGGTAGGTTGGGGGTGTGTATGCTTCTCTCCCTGTTGGCTTGGTTTTGGGGGGCAGGGGGGTGCATGGACCTAGGCCCATGCTCCCAACCAGGGTGTATGCATGGCTTTTTTTTGTCACTTTTCTCTTCTCCCTGGACATCTCTTGGTCGGCCATTGGGTGGTCTCTTGGGTCAGTCATGGCTCTCCGGGGCGCGGTCACTGCTTCCCTAGGTTCCGGCCTGGTCTCTGTGCTCTTGGGTTGCCCGGTGTCCTGGACCTTGTGCTACTGTACTGTCTCTGGACTACTGGAGGGGCGTGGCAGTGGCTATACCCATAGCTGAGCATAATTCATGTAAGATCACACACTGTAGAGATCACAATATGCGAACTCTCTGCTGCATATACTTCTATGTTCTCCGCTAGTAATAAATCTACAGGTATTACCCATGGTCTACTCAAAGTTTCCCCATGGATTCTTCTGGAGCAATTCAGTTGTTGGGTTCTGTTATGTCATGTTTATTTATTATTGATCTTCCTCACTCTGTGGCTTTATATTTTTAAAGCCTACCTTGAAAAAGCAAATCTGTTACGCACAACTATGGCAGCGAGAAATGCATTCCACTAGCCATTATGCTGAGCGGGACAAGGGGACAAAAAAAATATAAAAAAATAAACAAAAGCAGGAAGTCATCTGTAAAATCTGGCATGTTTTATACACATTAAAATGTTGTTTTAAAAGGTATATTGGTACCTCCAAAAGGTATATCCAGGTATATTGCCTGGAACCTGGGTTTTTCCTCCTCCATATATCTAGCAGGCTATAAGATGAGACGAGCTGCAGCAGAGCACGCTGGACTGCCACAGGCAGCTCTGCATGATTCCTATCCAAAGAGTTGTCTTCAGTACAAATAAAAATCCCGACCTATAAAAACTTAATCTTCAAGCCCAAAATCCCCCAGGTTCTCCCCAGCTTCATCTAAAAAAATTGAGCAAAGTCAATTTAAAATGATCAAAACCAGCCCTGACTAAAACAGGCCTCCGTGGAACAATATTTCGTGTTTCAAGCGACCCAGTAGTACTTCCTGTCTAGTCCCATCAATGTATCAATATAGGGTGAGAGGTTAAAAACAACATAACAAAAAACTAATATTAAAGTGGCTGAGTGTATCATGGGATTCAAATTTGCTTCCTAGATTTACTCATTCTTTTTTTAAGTCTGAAAACATGCTGCTCAATAAAACCGACCACCTCTGTGAGTCTAATATGGTTTCTGGCTGAAAAATAAAGTTCTTAAATCAGGAAAATAACTTTCAACCTTCCCTCCTATCAAACCTTTTGATTGCTGGAGAAAAGTAACAGAGGATTCTGCAGGATAACTTGGATCTTTGCTAACGGTTTGTGAGACAGACATTTCACTTGTATCAGAAAAGCAGCTCTCATGATTGCTTCTATCAGATTCCTCTCTCCTCTTTGCTCACCTGCTTACTAGCGTTTAAAGAGGCTACAACATTTTTCTGTTTGCTTCTTCTTGTTAAATGGGCTGAAACCTTTAGTACAATAGCTTTAGCTTCAACCCTCCTAACTTCTAAAGCTGCTTCTGCCCTGTAGTTTTTTTTAACTTGTATCCCTTTCCCTACCTACATCTCTCCTTATTTTCCAAGATCTCCACACATCAAGAACCCCACTCTGCCTTGCTCACCCCATTGCTTTCTGCAAACCCCCTCTCTTTACCATTTCAATTGACCTCCACTACTACCAAACAAACTTCCTCCATGGTGCACCCACCACCATGCCATTTCTCCGGGTCAGCGTGAAGAAACCATCTGAGCTCACCAACAACGATACTAAGGAGCCATGCTAGCCAGGTGGCCCTGACGGCCACACCGAAATGGAAAAAACCCAACTAAAAATAACACCAAATCAACAAAAAAACAACAATTAAAAGCAGATAAACTGGAATCCCAGTGAAAACAGTTGTAAAAACCAACACATGACAAAAAAACAACTATCACTCTTGCACGTCCTCTGCTCTTCCACTCACACTTCTCTCTCAAAAAAAAAAGACAAGAAAAATGTTTGATTTTTTTTAAAAATTTGTTCGAATTACTGTGAATAACAAAGCTAAAGTGCAATTTGATTTTGATGTTCTTATGTCAGAACTCAGATTTTTTTTAGCAGTGTTAATAACAAAAAGAAAAAGAAGGTAACTTACAGGAAAATAATGTGAGTTTGTGTCTCTTAAAGGTCTGATGATTAAGGGTTGATCTGTTTGTGTTGATCAGGACTACAGTTCATCCAAAATATCTGACAGCTCAAGTGACAACCAAAATAAAAAGGTCAAGAAGGTAAACAGAATCCTAAAAAGTGGATGCTATCAGGTTGTGGAAATGCCAAAGCTGTTCCTCTGCTTTTCCAGGAAGTATTTTCACTTCTCTATGTGGGTGTTGTCTGTTGAATTACAGGAATGCCCTGAAGGGTGACTAAAGCGGCACACCTAAACCAGAACTGTGGGTTTTTTCAGAGTGTAAAGCCAATCCTGCAGCAATTTACTAGCATAAAGGGCCACTGAAGGGATGGTGTGCTTTGTGTGAGAAGCAGCCATCATTTTCTCTCACATTATGTCTTCATAGATTTGCCATGTCTCTTCATGGCTTACCTTCTACAGTTTTCCTGAAGAAGAGGATACTTCGGATTCATTATGTTCTTAATTTTTTTTTTATTGCACAATAAACCCTAGGGTCCACATCATCCAGTTTATAGCAAGTGATCTAACGTTGATGAAAGATTTCTCTCTGGCCTCTTTGCTGCTGGTCTGATCCCTCCTTTGTTCAGCATATCTAAGATTATTTGCAGCAGTGGAGTTATTTGAGCTTCGGTGATGCTGCTCTGCTCCCAGTTATGTGTAAACCACCTTATAAATCAGATTCTCCATCCACCTTCACCTCTGCTTTAATTGAATGTTGCAGAGAATGTTAAATGCTCTTCCCCCTGATACTACAGGTAACTCGATTTTAATCTTTTATATATCATATTTATAGTTGTTAGACAGCAGCAGCAAGGGTGAAATAATTAAAGCCACGTGGGTGGAGCTGTCAGGGGGCGTGGCCTCGCACAGGTGGGAGCTTTGGGTGTGGTTCAAACAGGTTTCCTGAAAGTTTGGAGAAAGTGAACATTCAGCGTCAGGCAGGCTTGGAAAAAGGAGGTGAACGCAATGGATCTCGCATCAGGTGTGTTTTAAATTGAAGAAACAGGCTTTCTTCTAAGGTTTACCTGTGGATCAGTCTTTGATTTTTGTTATTTACTAGAAACAAAACGATTGAAAAATGGTTCTCCTTGCAAATCTGCTGTCGATTTTCGTTATGTGGCCTTAGGCCTAAACACTTAATCTACTGGATTGTTTTCAGCTATGGATGAGGACAAGGTGACCAAGAAGGAAGCGCAGAAGGACGAGATCAGCTTTCCTTGGAGCAAAAAAAAAGATAAAGACCAAAAGGTAGGAGATTTTTTTTTTCTCAGGCACAGGGATATTTGTGGTGGAGGAAAAGCGAGATGGAAATTCTGCTGATTTGTGTTTGTAGGCTTAGAAATGTTCTCAAATCTTCCCCACTTAGCTGTAGGCTTCCTGAGCTTTGCGGTTCTCACTCTAAGGTAGATGAAGGATGTAGTTGTCCCAACAGGGATCACTGATCAGAGCTGCACTCTTCATCTCTTCATGTTCTCAGGGTGGCAAGTCTGACCACAAGGACAAGGACAAGTCTGACCACAAGGACAAGGACAAGTCTGACCACAAGGACAAGGACAAGTCTGACCACAAGGACAAGGACAAGTCTGACCACAAGGACAAGGACAAAGGGAGCAGCGGGGGAAAGAAAAAGAAGGAAAAGAAGGAAAAGAAGGGAAAGAAGGGTCATGGAGGAGGCTCATCTTCATCTAGCAGTGATGAGGTACAGCATCCTCCTCGTTTCTTATCCTCTAAAAAAAAAAAAAAAACTGTTCTGTTTGCTTTGAAGCTGAACATGGAACAGATTTTCTTTTAAAAAGGGTTATTTCTAGGTGTCCATATCCGAGGCGGACGCTTGTTTCAGAAAACATAAAAACAAACGGCTCAAAAAAAAAGAAAAAGCATGCCAACCAAATACAGTGGAACGTGTGACGCAGCTGTCGTGCTTCCGTTTTGAGAGGTTTACTCCAAAGGCTTTGGTTTTGTCCGTAACAGGTCCTACTAGCACAGCAAGTTTCACTAACCCTCCACTCCTTGTTTGCCTGGTCTGTGGATATGTTTTTATGACAAATGTATATCTGATTGTTACTTGACGGTTGAGTAACGTCAGGCCTGTGGAGGGTCAAACACTCTGTGCAAAACCGTCTCTGGTAGATGTCAGTAGGTTTCTGTTCTCGTGTTTGTGACTAAATACAATAGTGAAAGGTAACCAGTTTCACAGGTTAGTATCTGACAGTCTTTGTTCATGAAGCTGAATCACCATTTTGACTTGCAGGGACTGTGAAATTGATTAAAATAACGACGGCAGCCGTGAAGCCCATGTATTCCACTTATTTGATTCTAATCATTTCCAATAACGTTATCGATTTCTATCATTCCAGGACTGATCTCCCGTGTGGACCTGGCCTGCTGTACTTTTCCACATCATTCAGGTGTAATTTGGTTGTTTCTGTGGAATTGTACGCATTGTAAAATAAAACTCACCATAGGAAATAAAAATGCTACAACAAAAGAGCCGATTTGTGTTGTTCTTCTTTGTTGTCTACATCTTGATCTCAACACAAGAGGGCAGTGCTTACTGCTTTTTAAAGTTATGTACACTCTTCGAATTAGAATCAGGATATGTCTACTCTAATTATAAAATATACCAAGAACAAAGCTTAGTTAGATAAAAAAAAACTAAAAAAATCTAGTGTTTATAGTGTGTCACTACTGGGAATTTAGGGAGTATACCAAGTAGAATGGTGACGGCTGACTCATGCACTGACACAAAAAAAGGAGCAGCAGTTATGACCGGTTCCAAGAAATGACACAAATATCACTTCCAGTAATATTAGGGTAACATTTGCATACTGTTTAAATAAGATGCATTTTTTTTAAATGCCCCAGATTTCTAATAACTTGCATAATTATGTGTTTTGCTTCAAAATTACATAATTTATTTCACTTGTCAAGTCTATTGGTTTGGCCCTTAATACCCCATCCTTGCATTAGTACCTTCATCTGGTGACTATTAGTTTTTTTTATTTTTATGTGCAAGTATAGCAGAACTGTACAGTTTCAGCCTTTTTTTTATTTATTTTTTTGCGGAAAGGCCTTTCAAATGCATTCATACCTCCTGAATCTTTTCCCAAACTTCAGTACGCTTTATGAGGTTTTATATGTGCCTGATGTAAAGTTCTGCCTAATTGTAACAGAGGGGTTTTAATTTATTTTGCCTCGCAAACCTGCAGTTGTGTGGATTTTTATTTAGACCCCCTTTTACTTAGATTACCCTGAATGAGGTGTTTTATCCTTATGAGACTTTCTCTTCACCAGTCTGCTCATATAAACCTCTGTAAACGGAGCTCATCTGAACATTTTCTTACCCTTTCAAAAGCATTCAAAACAAAAGGCCACATTGCTTATTACAGTGCCATTGAACTATATACTTTGATACTGAATTGTATGTGTTCAACAGAAATTGGATAAAGCTGTGTTTCTCATGTTAGATTTTCATCCACATGCCCAATAATTAACAATTTCCTTTTAAACATTCGTCGGAAAAATAAATGTAATGAATGTGTATCTTTTTTTTCTTTTTCTATGGCTTTTTCCCAACAATATGGGCTTTAGTAATTTTTGACTTCCAAGTAACAAAGCCGACTCCTCGGTGGGGTGGTTGGGATTGCCGATTGTGAAGATCCGGCTCATACCCTTTATATGTATATATATATATATATCTGTATATATATATACACTACTAATGCAAAAATCTGCTGTCTGTATGGTGTTTTTAAAATTTATTTTTATTAGATTAACCTTTAAATATCCTGGAGGCCTACACATGCTTGCAATATACAGTTTACCCTGTTTAGAAACTCTAGTGTTCCATCAATTAACATAACGTTTCCAAAAAGGCTTATTGAGGCCTGAAGGAAAACATTTCCAGAAAAAGGAAACTGAAAACCTTCAAAGTCAACATGAGCGTATCCATCTATTGTCTATAACCGTGTAAATAAACTGGCTTGTGGAGAGGCTCTTGTGCCCTACAGTGAACAAATAACCTCATATTCATGCTCCTAGACTTTGGGAATAATTTGAAATATCCATAGGAAATTTAGATGAAGAAAAACATGCAAAGAATATAAAACGAAGACCCTGGCCTGGGATTTGAACTCAAAATCTTCTTGCTTGAATGAAAACTGAAAAATAATTCATTAATTACTTTTTAATGTGTGCCTAATTAGTTGTTGGTATTTAAAACCTATACGAATTTGTCAGCTACGTATATAGGAAATGTGTAGCTTTGACATAATGTGGGGAAACATCTATTGATTAAAACAGGGAACACTTTTGAAGAAATAAATTATTTTTTTTTTAACCAATGTAAATATGCAAAATCAATCCAAATGCAAATGAGTATAATCTATATATCTATTCTAAAATAAAATCCATTCCAGACCTGAGGTGAATGTTTTCGTGGCAACTAAGGTCCAACAGGTTGAAACTGATGCTTGCAATACAACACACAAAAAAAAACATTCAAAGAGTCGTTTACCTGACATCAATATTCAGGCTACGGTAAACATCCTGACAGACGTGCCGAGAAAGCTTGCAGCATTTAGCAACGGGGATCTCCTTCAGGTCTTGTGAATTTTTTATGCCGGGTTTGGAATAGAAGAATAAAAGCGGTTTCGGAGATGAATCAATAATAAATCAAGCATGCATCTTTCTGGGGCTGCTGAAGAAGCCCAATTTAACCCATCCATCATGTTCAGAGCCGGGTATTCTTATTCAAATCTGTAAGGGGAGTGTTGAAGGCAGAAATCAGGGAGACTAATTTACAAGAAAATTTCTTCAGAAGAATTGATCCAGAAAGGTGAGCAATGAGCTGAGTCAAAATGTATTTCTCATCCGTTTGGTTTTAATGACATTTTCTTGGCTTTTGTTGATTTTTGTTTAATTTCCTCAAGTTTCATTACACAGAAAATTTGTTTGGTTTTTTGTCAAGGAATTTGATCAAAATGTCACTCATGGGTTGTGATGAAGACATTAGGCAGCTGATATGAAAAAGAAAGTAAATGGTTGTAAAAAGAAAACTCACAGAACACAAATATAATGAAAATTAAGTCTTGAATTATTAAAAATAAATAACTTTTTAGACCAAATGCTAGCTATGCGATTGTAAATAATGTAGATGTTATTTCTCATACTAATTTTGATTTGGCTTTAAACCTTGTTTTTACTGTGAACATTGGTATTCCATATACACACTGTTACTCAAAATAATAAAGGGGAAGACTCAAATATCACATCTTAGATCTGAATGAATGAAATATTCTCATTGAATACTTGTTCTGTACAAAGTTCAATGCGCTGACAAGAAAATCCGACAATCATCGATGGAAATCCAATTTGAAGTCACACACAAAATTAAAATGGAAAAACACATTACAAGCTAATCCAAGTTTGATTTAATGTCTTCAACACTAGTCAAAATGAGGCAAAATATTTTGTGTGGCCTCCATGTGCCTATATGACCTCCCCACAACGCCAGGGCATGCTCCTGATGAGACGGCGGATGGTCTTCTGAGGAATCTCCTCCCAGACCTGGACTTAAGCAAGCCCACTCCTGGACACGCTGTGGTGCAATGATACATTGGTGGAGGGAGCAAGAGTTGATGTCCCAGATGTGCTGAATCGGATTCGGGTCTGGGGAATGGGCAGGCCAGTCCATAGCTTTAATGTTTTCATCTTTCAGGACTTGCTGACACACTCCAGCCACATGAGGTCTAGCATTGTCCTGAATTAGGAGGAACCTAGGGTCAACCGCACACACCTGGTCTCACAAGGTGTCTGAGGATCTCATCTTGGTACCTAATGGCAGCCAGGCTACCTCTGGCGAGCACATGGAGGGCTTTGTGGCCCCCCAAAGAAATTCCAACCCCACACCATTACTGACCCACTGCCAAACCGGCTGAAGGATGTTGCAAGGAGCAGATTGCTCTCCGCAGTGTCTCCAGACTCTGTCACGTCCGTCTAATGTGCGCAGCGTGAACCTGCTTTCGTCTGTGAAGAGCACAGGGCGCCAGTGGTGAAATTTGCCAATCCTGCTCTTCTCTAGCAAATGCAAAGTGTCCTGCACGGTGTTGGGCTGTGAGCACAGCCCCCATTTTTGAACGTCTGGCCCTCATACCATCCTCACAGAGTCGTTTTATAACCGTTTGTCTGCAACCTACTGGAATGGAGTGTGGGTCAAAATGCTTAATGCTT
>JAVLVB010000125.1:646782-656814 GCA_032876305.1 Orestias chungarensis | reverse complement strand
ATATATATATATATATATATATATATATATATATATATATATATATATATATATATATATATATATATAATTATATCCTGTTAAATAATTACAATTTGAATATTTTTGCTTCCTGTATCTCCTGTTACAAGTATGTTATATAAAAAAAATTTTTTGTAGGAGTGGGCGGAATATTGAGGAACAACTAGGGTACTGGAAGTCAAATGTGAGCAATAATGGTGTTTATTTTCTGTATTTTTTTTTTTTTGTCTGCCCTTGTTTCAGGTAACTTCATTTATATTATTAAGTACTTGGGTCATATTTATTGTTTATTTTATTCTGTCTGTTTTTGTACAATTGAATTTTTTTGTTATTTTTATATATCTAAGTGTTATTTGTTACATGTTTTTATTGTTTTGCTGTTACACTTTTTTTAAACCAAAATGTTGGAATGCTCTGTAGAAAACTTTTGTACCTTTGTGTGTTTTCCTTTGACATTAATTACAATATGTATATGACAACCTGGACATGATTTATTATTGCATTGGTATTACTTATTTTTCTGATTATTTTACCTTTGGAAACAGCAACGGCATAATTTCAACATGTGTAAAAGACATGTCAGGCGTTCAATAGAAGGTAAATATTACCGCTACAGCTGCTTTAGGTTTATTGTAGGTGTGTGAATGGTCAACAAGCGTTATTCACGGAAATAGAGGGCCCCAAAATCAAATTCTGCTTAGGGCCCCATGGAGGCTTGAGCCGGCCCTGGCACAACGGCATTTGTAATCGTTGCTTCCTAAGTGGACAGTTTGATTTTAAAGAAGTTTGATTTACTTGGAGTTATATATAAGTGTTCCCTTTATTTCGTTTGAGCAATGTACTTATAAATAATCTATAATAATATTGATAGGTTCCCTACTTAAGTTGATCCAATCAACTCATGCACCTGACCCTCCTGGAAAAGTTGATTTCCCACCAAAACCGGTTTTGTGTTGTCGCAAACTAGGTTGTCTTGTCTTCCTAAAAATAATATTGCTGAATCATTTAAAAGGCAACTGATATGGCATCAAACCATCCAGGTTTAATTCTTTAATCTGAAACAAGCTGAAAAGTAAGGACGCAGACAGTGATGCAAAAAGCCTTCTGGCATTCTTCCGATGGACCGACCCTAATACGTCTACTGTCTGTAATCCTGAAGACAGGATCCAAGAGTGAATAGATGAATAGGAGGGTGCTGCGATCATCATCAGGAAGGAAAACTACAAAGAGCAACAAAGCACTTTTTAGACTGGTCGTGTTGTAGAGTTTAAAAAGATCCAGGCAGTCATTTGGTGCGGAGGTGAGCCAAGTGTCATCAATGGATCCGAGTGATTAGAGGCCTGAATGCACGTTCTTTGATGAAGTCGTCTTTGTAGCTTACAGTATTTCAATCACTCACTGCAGGCTTTGGTCTCCCTTACCCCCAACCCCAAACCCCCCGCAGTGGTAACCAATCCACCTCACGTTTCTTGCAGAGTGAGCAGCGCAGGGCTCACCTTCGCGTTGAGAAAAGTGCATGTTGTGTTGACGCCACATCGATATTTACATTACAAATTAGGAACAGGGACTCACACCTGAGGGCCTTATTATAGGAGCGGTGAGCAAAGAAGGTGCTGAAATCTGTACGTGTGGCAGAAAGAAAGACAACAATTACACAGCAGAAATGCAGCTCTTTGGCTTATTAGAGTTCATTTGTTGTCTCTGTTATTATTAGTAACCATAAATTATGCGTGCCATGAAAGCAAAGCTTTACACAACACAATGTAGATGCAAAAGAAATGTTTCTATTCCATTCTAATCTACTTTATTCTGTTCTTTTCTATTTCGTTCTGTTCAATCCGATTATTTTCTTTTCAAGTTTTGGACTGTTCAATTTTTGCTGCAAGTCAATGACTCCATGAATCTGCTGGGGTTCCTTAGATTGGAAACTTTTTCAAATTGATTTGTTTATGATGTATCTTTGATTTTAATTGATTCTCTGTGAAGTGCCTTGAGACGACATCTGTTGTAAATTGGCGCCATATAAATAAACTGATTTTCTTGATTCTTGATTCAATTCAAATAATTTCTATTCTACTCAATTCTATTCTATTCCATTCTAATCTACTTTATTCTGTTCTTTTCTATTTCGTTCTGTTGTATCCGATTATTTTCTTTTCAATTCAAATCATTTCTATTCTATTCTATTCTATTCTCTTTTATTCTCTTCTCCTTTCCTCCAGTCTTCTCGCCGTGCATGCGCCGCAGGAGGGGATGGACGTCTTCCTCTCGTCCAGCGTCAGCGGTCTCCCAGCAACAGCCGGGCTCGAGCTCATCTCAATCGTCCTCAGCTGAGCTACACAGTCAAGCTACGCAGACTCACTCGCGCTGGAGCGGAAGTGTTGCCTGGGAAAATAAAAGCCTCTTGCATCCCAGGCTTCCTTCTAATGGATCGAGCCACGCTGCTTGCCTTCACTTGCTGTGTTAAAAGCAGCCTCTGTTCGGTTAAGCCATCAGATATACAGATACACGGAAGCACAAAAAGTGTAATAAGCAGTCTAAGTTGATTTTCTGTTTTGTGTTTATTGGGAAAGAGGTGAACAAACTATTTACACAGAATACAGGAAATGCTCTCAGCTTCCTACCAGTTTGTTTATTTTGCCTTCTAAACAGTGTTGTGCGCAAAACTAAACAGTAACAAACACACACATAAAAAAAAAAAAAAAAAAAAAAAGAGCCAGATAGTTAAATTTTAGGTTGTCTTTGAAATCTTTTGCTCGTTCGGAGATGGGTTTCACCCGGAGGTCGTCAGATCCAGGGCTTGAGGGGAGCGGTCCTGCAACGTTTACATGCGTCTCGCCTGAGTTGTCTGTTTTCCACAGTCCTGCTAATGACATGATAGTTTGACCAGGTAAGCTGAGGCAGAGGCACGGCTGGAGGCTGCAGGCCTTTGACCCTGAGGCCTGGGTTTGAATACCTCTGTTTCAGCGCTTTGAAAAGTGCCTGGAAAGGTTACTAAACTTTTTAGAACATGTGCGTTATAAAAATATGACTGTAAAACAAACAAACAAACAAACAAACAAAAAATCCTGTTTTTATATCTAATATACTACATAAAAACGATGGGGTTGCGGGGCACTGTTGCCATGCAGAAGGAAGGTTTCATTCCACCTTGGGGTCTTTCTCCAAGGGGCTTTGAATGTTCTCCCTGTGCATTCATAGGTTCTCTCCGGGTACCATGGCTTCCTCCCACAGTCCAAAAAACATGACTGGACACTCTAAATTGTCCTCAGGTGTGAGTGTGTGAGTAATTGTTTGTCCTGTCTGTCTCTGGTTCCCCGTTGCCCGATAAAGCCAAAGCTGAATATAGGCACCAGAAGACCGTCCCGACCCTTACAAGGGACCTGCAGTTTGGACAATTGATGGATGGATGGAAGAATTAAATTTTGTTTTCACATTAGGGTGCAAAAATATACAAGGATTAAACTGTGTAATCTCAAAACAAGTAAACTTTCTGTCACTGTTCAAGATATATTAGTAGTGTCCTTTGTGCTCATTCACTCGGTTCTAATTGAAATATCTTTTATTTTGAAAAGCCCAAAAAGGAACTGGTAGCTCTCTCTCTCTCTATATATTTTTTTCTTTGTGGGCCAACTTGTTCGGAGGTCCGCTCAGCAGGAGAGGAGCAGACCAGAAACCATGGAACGCAACAAGACGCGCCGCAGACACGCAGCAGGCGGACGGGAACCGCGGATGCATCAGAACCTCCACTAGATTTCCCAGATTTTTTTTTCTTTTTTTTTTTGGCACCACAGGTCAGATTTGTGGACGTCAGTGGCTGGACGCGGAGCTGGTGCGCAAGCGTGCGTAAAAGTGACCGGAGAGGCGCCGGTAGAAGACAAAAGAGAGGACATTGCTGGAGTCACAGTCAGCTGACAATTAAGAACCGATGAGAAGTGATTATAAGCAACCCAGGAATAATATAGATATTGTGTTTTTTTTAAAAACGTTTTTTATTCACGTTGAAGTGAAAGGCGCGGGTGTGCCATGCGTAAAGTCACAGATTTGGTTACTTTCATCTGAGGGATCTGCCACCTGATTTAGAGTTCTAAAATAAAAATAAAAACAAAAACAAGTGGAATCAAAAGTGAGAAGGACTTCAGAACCATGGCGAGGTTTCAGAACTCAGACTTGTGGATAGCCTGGATGGTCCTGTTCTGCATGGAGGGTAAGTTGCGTAGAAACTTTGAAACGTGTTAGTAACGCCTCGCTCCAGCTCTGGTGGCACAACTAAAACGGATCCGTGTGGTAATAAATGATGTCAAATGACATAAATGAATAAAAAAAGTATGACGGGACAAGAAAACGCGCATCGTGACCATGTGATCCATCCCTGTTGATGTCTGTTTGGATTAAGCAGATAAATCCTTGGCAGTTTAAAAAAAAAAAAACATCATAAAACAAAACTTTTTTCTTCTTGTTTCTGTTTTTTCTTTTTTTGCGTGTTAAATCACGCGGTCGTCATTGATCCACGCGGACAGGCGTGGTTTCTAGTGGTGGTGGGACAGTTTGAAACAGAAACGGGAGCAGACGGCGGAGGGTTGCGCTGGTAATCCATCCGATTAACGAGAAGTAGGCTATGTTGAGGGGCAGCAGCATGCATGCATGCATGCGTACATGCATGCATGGACGCATGTACGCAGCAGGACGAGCCCAGACACACATCCCTGTGTGTTCCTGCACGTCTCTAGTGGGAATTCCACGACTGTGCGAACGTTTTCGCTTCTTTTCTGACTTCACTTTACTTCCAACTTCCCCATTAGTGCAGAAAAGTGCAGCATCTTTCTGAAGGGGCAGAAGCAGAAGTGTGCTTGTTTTGCTTCCCGCTGTGTTCTAAATCAATTTTAGCAAATCCAGAAGATATATTTTCTTTATTTTTAGCTAATAAATAGCTGACCAGATGTTAATAATTGATCCAAAATGATTTGTTGTCTATCATTTATCAGTAAAGGAAGAAATCCTCTAGTTTGCTCAGAGCTAAGGAGAAATAATTACATTTTTACTGAAATCACTTTTTCATAATCTGTCAGATGCCGCCCAAAAATAACATTCATGTGAATAAGTTCACAAGGGTAAAATTATTACACAACGTGCAGTCATGTGTTCACTTTTCTTAGTTTGAAGGAATGAAAGCACAAACGAGTTACTGTACTTGTTCCTTCTGTAACAAGGCACCCTAAATTGCCTCCCAGATGGGAAAACCTTGTGTAAAAATGCCACATCACATAAACAAAAACTATTCAAGTAAAAAAAATTGTTTTGCATTTGCAGATGTAAAAGGTGCTTATTGATTACAACAGTAATCCTCATAGTCCATCTATTGGAGTCTTCATGCAAATATTAACTGCCTATTTATTTGGAGGCTATCTGTTGCTGTAGCCACTGGTTGTGGAGAATCCCCCTCATACGAACAATAGGACTGATGATATTCTTCTTTAGCATCATGACTGTCTTTGTTCCACCATGTGCATTTCAAAATCAGCTAAAGTAGCCTTTTTTGAAAGCAGGAAAAAAGTGTTGTTGCCACTTTTCAGCCATCTGACTGGCAGCGCACAGCAACAGAAAAGTCTGGCCATTTCTGCATTTAATCTCACATGTCATTTAAAATATATATATTTAAAAACAAAACTGTGTCCAAAGATCTATTTTTGGGAAGCCGCCCAAAGAATAACTCTGAGTCAAGTACTTTGGAGTTAAAGAAGAGTGTCTCTCCGAAACACACACTCACTTAGCCGTGATGTGTCAATCTTTTTTTGTTATTGATGTAAACCTTTTCAGACGACATGCACATGACTTTAAATGCATAACTTTACTACCAATGCATGTGTCTCTGCCTGTTGAATAAGAAGAAACAACAGATTACAACAGAGTTTTTTTGTTCTTCTGTTCCTCATGAGATAAGCATCCATTTCGACGACTAAGTGCAAATGAAATTGTTTAAGACTCCGGCGTGAGCTCTATTAACAGTCCAACTTGTTTGTGGTCAATGCTCCTTTCCTCCTCTCACGTCTTGCTAGGGAGCTGCCAGCATTGCTATAAATAAGCTCTGATGCAGCAACGCCAGTATTGATTGTGGTCGCTTGTTTTGGCAGCACGTACTGACCTCCACCTTTTTTTTCTCTCTCATCCTAGACATTGTCACTGGAATAATCTGATCAGTTTCAGTGAGTGTAAGCGGACACTTGATTGTTTTGGGGTTATTTAACAACGAGACCTTGGGGGATTCACTCTCGTTTATTTGTCTCTTATCTTCCCTAAGCCCTAGGCTGGAGGAGTGGGAGGATGTTGAAGACCCGAAAGAGGAAAAGTTTTAAAAAGCAAAAAATAAATAGTAAAAAATAAAAAATACTGCTAGTGACCTAAACATAATTACTGACTCATCCTATTTCATCTCCAGTCCTTCCAAGCTCTCAGAATTAGAGGACATGTCATGGTCTCTTTAGCTGCCATCGCTCCCAAGTGACTCATAAATACTTTATCTTCACCTCAAAGTTGGTCTTGTGGTTGGTAAATTGGGTTCTTTGGACTTACAGTGTTTAAAGGCCATTGGAAAAGCGATATTTTTACCTAAACCGAGTACGACTTTCAAATGCAACAACCATAAACAGCGGCGTTGAGTTTTAGATTTAGTGTTCAAAACCATCAGAGTTTACTAAAATCTTGTGGCATTGCGCGGCTCCAGGTGGCAGCATGTTGGTGTATCTCTCTTATTTCTTACAAGTTCTGATTGTTTTTAAATAAAGATAACATTTTACTCTTAGACATTTCCATCAACCTTTTCTTCTTTTTCTGGTTGAAGGCTTGTAGCCGTGACAGTAAAACCTGGTTCGTTGGCCATGTTTAGTTTACTACTTAAATGTGTTGGTTTATCCCCCCACCAATCCTGTTCCTCCTCCTATAAGCTCCTAAGATTTGTGGTTGTATCACAAGAAAATACGCAAACGTTTTGGGTCAATTAATACTTTCACAAGACACAAAGCAAAGCATTGTACTTACAACCTGAATGTTTCTGCACTTGACAACAAAAACATCAGGCGATACACCATCAAAAAGCTGCTTTTTTCACCGTTATTTTTTGTTTTACAATCCACCGTGAACAACACTGCAGGGTGCGGCAGGGGCCGAGCCCGTAGTTCAATCAATTTGACTAATCAAATCCGAGCTCGAGGTTCTGCCTCTGAACTTTTCAACCATCTGCTTTTGTTTGTTCTCGCTAGTCCGCATCCCACGTAATATAGAACATTTGAAATCAGCATTCACAGGAACGCTTAGATTAGCCTCCGGGCTTCGATTTTGGCTGTCCGTGCGTTCTTGGGGGGAGCCCAATGAGAACGGAAAAGCATCAACGTAGAAGACAACGTAAAGTTTTCTCCAGCTCGTTGACATTCAGGGCATTTTGTGCTTTGCATCAAAGCTGATCTCAGACGAATAAATCTGCCCTCCTCTCTGACCATAAGCTTGTTAACCTTTGAGGCTCTGCTTAAGCAGGCAGCCTGGAATTGCATAGCGAGTCCGGATTGCCTTTTGTGTGCAACCATGTTCTGTTGTCATATTTAATATCTGAGCTAGAATTCTGAGCTGGAGCTCTGTTTTTACAAACAGGGTTAAATGGGATGGGAAACCAACAGTAAAACCACATGTTTCAAAGCAATTCTGTCAGATTTCTGTTGGTTTTTATGGCATTAAGTCACAGACAGCGCTGCTTCAATGTTAAGAGGAAGAAGAAAAAATCGTCTTCACCAGTGCTTACACATTAAATTCTTAATAGTGTGGTGCACATTTTTAGTCCACCTAAGTGAATATTTTGTTGAAGCACCAGACTGCCGTCGTTTTAGAATTGCTGGAATTTGAACCACTGAAGCCACCGTCTTTTGTCTTTAGCAGCCTCTTACTTTTCTTCAAAATTGCATTCAGCTCACTAAACAGCAAGTTTAGTAATAATCTTATCGGACCAGGTGAGCTCCTCCCATTTTTTTGTTGTGTCCCCTTCATAACTTCTTAAAAATCTCTCAACATCAGCCTCCTACCTGTTGCTGCTCGGTGCAGGTCAGACTTCTGGAATGGCCTGAATAACCGTTGCTCTGTTAACAGATTAGCCCACCTGGGCTGTGGATCTCTCCGGTTCAACCCCGGTCACTACAGGCGACACAGCTGCTCTCTGAATACTGCTCACCTCGCCTCGTCTGTCATTTAATGCTCCTGTTGGGTTTTACCTTTTCCATTTTTGGATGATTCTACAGTGCTTTCACATCATTCCTGGAGTTTTATACACAAACCCCACTTTAAACCTCTACACAAGTTTCCCCTTAACCTGTGTGCTGTTTTTTTGGTTAGTATGATGATATTTATTCAGTATCATTTTCTTAGAGGCCTTTAGAGAAGAGCTGTTGCCTATTTATACTGACATTTAAGTCAGAAAACTGAACTCTATTTCTTTATTTTGTGAACTTAGAGAAAAACTAAATAACTTTTTAACCTTCTTAAAATATTTCAAAACTTTTGTGTATACATTGTCGTCTTGTAGCTCGTTGAATCTCATGGGCCGAAGGGGTTCGTATTGCTTTAACCGGCACTTAACAACTCTGAGTAGGGTGGCAGGAACACTGCTGCACAAAACAACTACAAATGTGGTGACTGCTTTACGGCGTTTCTTTTTTTCAACATCATCTTATGGCATTGTTTCAACACAATTAGATTCATCCCCTCATCGCTATTCATCCATCACACAGACACTGGAAACAGAGACATACTTCAACGCAACTGCAGGCGACCGGGAGATCAGGATTTCACGACGCTATGCGATGGTCCTCAAGGGAAATGCAGTCCTCCTTCAGGCAAAGCACTACCGCTTTTGTCCACACTGGCCACCAAAATCGACCCACACTGAAACTTCTTTAGTGTTGCTTTAAATAGACTTGTTTGCACAAGATTAGAGATTTCTGCTTGTAAAACATTTAAACTCATGTATCATTTTCCTCCCCCTTCATAGCACTCTCGTTCATTCGCACTACATGGTGTTGGTCCTTAAAGACATCAAAATAAAAAGTTGAGGGACAGTACACAGTTCTGCTAATCCGCCTATAGCGAAGTAAATGTTTCATTTAAAGCCTTAGTATTGCTGCTGACTTTAAACCTGTTTAGCTCACCTAAGTTCCCCTAAATAAATTTTCCCAGATCAATAAAAAACAAACAAACAGACAACTAATTTACTTGACTGTTTTGTAAACATGTAGTCGAACAAAGTGTGTTGAAGTCCTATATTCATGCTCTTATTTTGTAGTAGGTAAATAACTGTTCATGCAGCGATTCTGTTTGTTCCCCACATTCTTTAAAAAAAAAAATCGTCCATAAACATTATCGTATAAACAGAACGTATACAACTAATTGTCAAATGAAGTGTACAGAACAATAACACACTTTCCTAAACTAACAACCAGGTGTGTCAATCACACAGATAAATGCGAGAATTTACATACATGAATGAAGAGGCTCCTCGTAGCATACGGATAATTTAGTTTGAATCACTTTATTTTGTTAACGACAATGCTTTTATGGCTTGGTTTTTATTTAATTAGTACTTGTTTCTAGTTAGTTAAAAAAGATGCAATACAGCCTTCAAAACTTATTTCAGTTCTGATGTGATCGCTCCTTGATGCTCGGCAAAGTCCAACCCAACCTAATACACCCCCTTTTTCCCTGCTAATGCAGAAGATTATAAAAAAGTAATAATCATCCACTCTGTAATTTTCATCTGGTAAGTAGTCCCCCCACTCCACCCCACCCTCACCCCCACCCTCACCCCACCTCTTTACGCTCGCTGCTAAAAAGGAGCAGCTGGAACAAGAGTGTTGGACAGATGGAACTTTCCACCTCGATTATTTTTCACACTAAAAATAGTCTCTCAAAAAATTAAAAGACCTCTGGGACCTTGCGCAGAGTGCATGCGCACGTGTGCGCACGTCTGAACGACAG
>JAVLVB010000125.1:604936-634398 GCA_032876305.1 Orestias chungarensis | reverse complement strand
TGTACACCTGAGTAACAACCTCACCTGGAGCAACAACACTTCCATTCTGGTCAGGAAGGCGCACCAGCGGCTCTACTTCCTCAGGAGGCTGAGAAGAGCTGGACTCGGGAGCTCAGTTCTCACTTCCTTCTACAGATGTGTGGTGGAGAGCGTCTTGTGCTCCAGCATCAACGTGTGGCATGGAAGCTGCTCTGCTGCAAACAGGAAAGCTCTGCAGAGAGTGGTGAAGGCTGCACAGAGGACTGTTGGAGTCAGCCTCCCCAGCACCACAGACATTTACACCTCTAGATGCAGGAAGAGGGCCTCCGGCATCATGAAGGACCCCACACACCAAGCACACTCACGTTTTGTCCCGCTCCCCTCAGGCAGGAGGCTTTGGAGCATCAAGTGTAAAACAACCAGACTGAGAAACAGCTTCTTTCCGGAAGTGAGACTCTCAAACAAACGCAAGGACAATTAGAACTGAAAACCACTTTCTCTTTTAACCGGCACTGTTCACTTTACTATCACACTTCAAAATTTCACTTTAAAACGTCACTGTAATGGTTCACTTTAATGTTTCACTTTAAAATGTCCCTTTAAAATGTCAATTAATATGTCACTTGCACTCCGAATTTTGATTGCTGCTATGTCCGAAGTACTATATTGTAGATTTCCCGGTCCATATTGTATATTCTGTGGAGTCAGATCATATTTCTCGCATAGTTCTAATATTCTTATATTTTATTACATTATTTAAAATTGCTATCAGGGTGTAAACTGGACCGGGGGATTAGAATTTCGTCCCACCTCATGTACCACATGTGATGTGATGACAAATAAAGATTCCTTGATTCCCTTGATTCCTTGATTCCTTGATCATTTTTTTAACTACTGTACACTCTTTTTTTTTAATAATACATGCAGGTTACTAGAAATTGGTGCTAAAGGTGTTTGCTGCTGCTTTCTCTGCCTCAGGCAAGCAACATTTAGTGTTAAAAGGAACGGGGACGTCCCTGAACAGTGCCATCCTGCCGAATATAAACCGCTGGGTTGCTTTCGTAATTACGCCTGCTGGAAGGATATTTTAGTTGAAAGTGCGTCTGAATAAAAGAGCTCATCTGAGGCCTGACCAACACTCAGGGACCTGAAATGACTTATGTTTACAAGTAACAAAGCCTCCGAAACGGCTGTAGCATCCGCCGCAACATAGCCTGGAAGCTCATTTAAAGCAGGCAGTGAGATGAGGAAGATGAGCACATCCCGCTATGTTGCCTTCAGCTGAAAAACCATCTGGAGCTCACAGCCCAAATCCCTCCTCTTCCTTTACCTTTTAACACTTCTCTGCTTCCGTCTATCCTTCAATCATCTGCTCTCTGTACAGAGGGCAAAGGGCTCTCATCAAACCCCGAATGCTTGATTTGCCTTCTTTTCTGTCTCCTCAGCAGGGGAGTTGTGAATGAATATTTTCATAGTTAATTTGCACTGCATTTCGCTCCTCAGCCTGTTGGAGACTCAGGTGGGCACGGGTATTTATAGCTTCCCGCGTCGGTGACGTCAGCTGAATTCACACATGCAACTCTTAACACTCGGATGGTGTTTAATGTTCGTTAGACACGTCTCTCTTTTGCTGATTGTTTAGTTGGTGCTATAAAGCACTTGTTAGTTTAAAGAATGGTGGGAAAAACGCTTTTTATTTCTTTTGGCAACTTTAATCCCAAATTCCCTTTTTTCATGTCATTTCATCTTATCCGTCTGGTTCTTTCATTTTGAATTTAAAGTGATGTTTCACGCCTTTGTTCGTGTTCAAAATCGTCCTCCGGTACCCTGTTTTATGGTTTTAATTGTTCATGTCTGCAATGTCGTTGTCGAGCTCTTTTTCATCCTAGCTTTCGTTTGCTGTTGTCCATGTGACTCCATGTCTTCCCCTGTGTTCATTGAAAAGGCTGCCTGAAAGCTTTATGGGGTCCTCAATGCTAAATGCCAGTCTGTCTCTGCCAGGCGCTCGCCTAATGCTGGTCTCCTTGGTGATAAGACCAGCAATCAGGCCGTTCTGTACCAGACACTGAGTGGTTTGTGATTGTGAGTGTGTGTTTGTGTGTCCATGCATGTTTGTGTCAATGAAAACTAGATTTGTGTCTGTGTGTCCTTTGTTCACTGATTGGGCAAAGATCCGCACTGTACAGCGTATAACGCTGACAAAAAAAAACAGGAAGGTATGAGGGAGCTTTGACTCATTATCATGTGAAAGCAGTTTGTTGTCCGTCAACAGGCCTGTGCAAAACAAAGGAGGCCCCCTGTTCTCTAGTGCCAGAGCAGGAGCGCCGCGTCGGCCAGGCCTCAACGTGGTGCAGTTCTTTGCTGGCACAATTAAGCCGGCGTTTAGCTCCACAGACACTTCCACTGGCCCGATCTCTACTCGGTCCATCTGTACTGGCGTCTTAGCTGCCATCAAAAACATTGGGCTTCAGATGTAAGATGGGAGCCCATTCAGAAACAGTTAACTTCTAAATGACCCTTCAATTAGTTTGGATTTGGACCCAAACCGGACCCATTTAGATATATATAAAGTTTATTTAGACAATGAAGCTATTTTCATGGTGCCTCTCACAGAAAAAATTTCAAAGTGCTCCAAGAATATTAACTAAAGATTGAAACATAATTTGAAAGACAAAGAGCAAATTCAATGATATCACTGATTATAAAACAAAATTATGTTGAAACTAGTATGGAAATGCAAGTTAGGGATAGAAAACATCTTATGATGTAAATTGTTGAGGTTTTATAAGTTTTATATCTGGCACTTGGGACTTTAGGTATTAGTACACCAGATGTATTTAGTCCAATTGAAATGAAGTCCACCTTGTTTTGGTTCCTGCTGTGATTTTTACCTGTAGATGTGAACATTGAAATCAAACTAGGATGTTGTCCAAAAACAACCGTATCGAAACATTCTGCAAGTGATTGTCTTAGGATGGTTAAAACAAAACTTTATAGCGATTGTTTTCTTGTGTGAGTTCGATCCAACCTCGTTTAAGACACAGCTATCTAGCAAAACACTTTTACGTCCTCTAACCCTTAGCTAGAATTGGATTGCATTGTGGGATGAAGTAAACAAACTACTAAACAAAACCATTTTCTAAGGAATAAAGAATAAAGACCTTCAAGACATTAATAGTACCCGGAAGCACACTAAATGATCTGATTATGTTCTCCGGGATTTCTTACTGTACATGTCAGAGAAAGGCATCTGTTTTCCAATGTTTAACACTTGGTTCTCTCATCCCTGATACATATGATTAATAAACACAGTGAATGTCCTCATTTATTTTGTTTTTACAGGGTTTGGTTTGCTTGCTGTTTACTCTGTTAAAAAAAAAACAACGAAAAAAACATGAAGATATAGAACCATCTGAAAATGCTACAAGAAAACAATCTAATATGGTATATAAAAAAAGCATCTCGAGTTCATATTTTTACACTAACCTTTATAGTTACAAGACTTTTTATGTATAACATAAGCAAACTTTTAGTTCAACCCACATTTCTGTGTTGAAAATGTTTTTCGTTGTTCATCTGATGCACGATTTGAATCTAAAACGTTGTGTTGCAAGCAAAAAATCCATCTAATAAGAAGATGTAAAGGCTTTAAAAAAATGAGCGTGTGTACCTAATTTATATAGTGGACAGGAAACGAAAGAACGCAAGCAACATAGAAAGACAAATCAGAATTTACATGCAGCGTATAAGCAGAAGGGACAACTAAGTTTGTTTTTTGTTAGATGACTGTAGTGATTGCAGATTTCAGATAACACATTGAACAAACAACTGCAGACGGCATGGCATCCAAGACATAACTCACCACGGAAACCCCACAGTTGATTTCACGCAACATGTGGGACCTTCATTTCCAATTGAAATCAAAATTTTACTTTTACCTAAAAGTATGACTTTGGACCATTAACCAACAGTTCAGTTTTTTTATTTTTTATTTATTTCTTAGACCCAGTTTGGATGTTACAGACTTGACACAAGGAATACAAAATGTTAAGCTCATGTGTTGGATCCGTCCACTCCTTGTAAAGCTCCCCTGAATTCCTACTACGGTTTTGCTTGACAACCCTTTCGAGGCTGCGGTTGTCTTGGTTGCTGATCTTTCTTACACAATATTCTTGGCACTGACACCATGATTTTTTTTAACCTATTCTAACTTTCTTAGGTCCTGATTTTGTTATCTTGAAGTCACTGTTATTAAAATACCAACAAATAAAGGCTTTAAAGATTGTGGCATATGACTGACAATTTCTGAAATTAGTGACAAAAAGTGTTGAACTTTTTGACAATACTGACATTTTTTGTATATTGGGGTTTTCCTGTGTGGATTAGATGTCTTCATCTTAACGCAAGAAAAAAAAAAAGGACTCTTGTACTCTTTCTTGACTGTAAATAATTCAGTGTCATCTAGTAAGCCTTTTTATTTCATCATTAACTATACATTTATTTAAGATACATTTCCTATTCAAAACTTTAATTAAAACCCGATGAAGTATGTAGTTATCGTCCTCGGTATAAAATATACAGATGAAGCGTTGGATGTGAGAAGGAACACGCTTTATAGAATCCCTGCACACTCGACTGACAGGAGAATAAATCAAGTTCCTCATCTGATTGGCAAGAGACCACGGCGCAGTCATTTTTCTCTGGGAAGTGGCCATGTCAGACCCGATGATAATCATGTCTCTGGATGCACGGAGGAAGACAGTGTGGACATTGCACATATCGAGACAGGATGGAGCTTAGCATTTTTTCTGTGTTCAGGTTCAGGATTACCTTCAATGTCATTCATGTCTGCTTTGTTGGACACAGACGAATCACCGATGTCGGAGATTATTTTCACATTTCTTTTTATAATCAAAGCAAGACAAAGAAAAAACCTTAATCAATCCAAATTAAGAGATAATGAAGACAGATTCACATATTAACTATGTGTTTGGAAGCATGACGGGTTTACATTTCTCAACTTCTCTGGACTTTTTTCTCAAACCCATATATGCTCATAGCTGATCCAACATGCTGGAGGCCATTGCCAAAGCTAGTGCGCCTAACTGTGGTTAAGCCATCGATCGGAATCGCAGAGTCAAATTTTTCATTATGCAGGTGAGGTGAGCCCTTTTGGCCCGAGTTCTTGGATCTCACTGGGACCAATTTAAAGGCCTCAGTGGTGAAAGGTCTTTGCAGCCCGACCTCCTGCTTTAATGCAAAGGTGCTGTGAAATGTTTTTGTGTGTGCTGCGGATATTTGTGTGTGTATGCATGCACAATTCAGAGCATACATATTCTTTCTTATGTACATATTTTGTCCTGAAGTGCTTGTGCCAGCAACTCTATGTTGCATCTGTGAGTAACTGGATGCTGCTTACATATGCTTTCTATGTATTAGCGGCTCTGTGAACGTATTCCTGACAGATTAATCTACATAGAAACGGCCGGTGGGTGGGTGGGTGTTTTTGGGGGGGGCATAGGTTTACGTTTTGTGAAAATCAAAAGATGCAGAGTGGGTGTGAACCAAGGTGGAGGATCACTAAACCAAAGATCCCCTATGTCAGAAATATTGTATTCTAAATTAAATGGTTCTTCGGAGGTCAAAAAATTGGCTTTGCAGCAGCAACAAGATGAAACATGTAAATCGTCTTATCTCTTAAGAGATCAGAGGATGAAAACAGTTGCCCTGTTATCTGTCATTTCAGGAGAGAATCGTATCCTTTCTTTTATTTTTATTAGGCTATTTTTCAGGTCGAGAATTCACGTACTTTTCCTGTTAACACGGATCACGAGAAAACTGAAAAATATTGTTTTTCCCCCCACCTCACTCTAACTGATGATTGAAGCATAGGTGGCATCCACAAAGTTGGCTCAGAGTGTCCTGTGCTCCGCTGCCAGACAGCGCCACGTCGACGGCTCTTATTTCTTTCACACTTATTGCAATTAAAACATGACTTGTTGATTAAAGGGCAACAACATGCTCTGTGAATGTCTGTTTGCGTTCTTTATTCATTTGTTCATTTCATATTCGGTGAGGATTAGCTTCTGTTTGCCGTGCCTTTGTCTACGGATAGTGTGCTTCACAGGTCTCTGTTATCAGGGCTTATCGGACGTCTGTGGCGAGGGGTTTTCGGTTCACACAGTCGGTTAATTGACCCCTGGAGATGTCTCTCTGCTCTTCTAATGAATCTTTGGATTTAGTGTTTCTTTTTCATTTGTCTTAGACGTAAGATTTGCATGGTCTTTGAATTTCTGGGATGCCTCATTATGTTCCAAAATGAGCCCAATTGAACGCACCACCTATTATGGTAAGTGCTTTTTCTCTGATTGGGCTGTGAGGCTCTTGGTGACATTTAGACCATTCATATGTATGAGCGATTAATAAATGATAAAGTCTTCATTGTCTGCTTTTATCCTTAAGCACATCCTGATTGGTAATCAGCAATTCAAAAACAATCACAGAATGAACAAGGGGGTCACAATGACACAAAACTCTTCAGTGTGGATATTGGTAGTGAGAAGACGACACTAAGCTGTTGGAGAATCTGAGTTGTTCCTTCTGGCTGCTTATTTCTTTGTTTTTTAAGATATTTGTGAAACTTCTAGAAATAAACGTGTCCATGGCTGATGTGGAAGATAAAACAGGGGAGCAGTGGGTGAAATCACAGGCAGGGTTTATAACTGAACTGAACCAATTGAAAAACGTGTTCATTTCCGTTGGTGTGTCCAGACTTCCATCTATCTGAGCCTCCTTTTGCTTGAAGCCTGTGATCTTCCTCATCCTTGGCCACATATTGTTCCTCGCCAGTTTGCTCTCCCATCTTCTTCCTATACTGATCCTGCCCCTAATCTTGATTTTAAGCTGCTTCTGTATGGCACTGAAAATATTCATTTCTTTTCTCCAAAGGCATTGTGATTCTTGTTTGCTTCAGAACGCAGGTGATCCATGGTTTGTTCTGGTATTGTCCACACTGATATTTCTAAAGTCAGCCATAGCACTAATGTCTTCTTCATGTTGCTGACACAGAGCAGTCCAGTCCACAGCAGCAAAACAATGTTCCAGGGCTTGTTCAGCCTCCTCTTTCTCCCACATCTCTTCGTTGCAGGTTGTTCCCAGCTGGGAAAATCAAGGTTGTGATTTGATTTTCTCAATGGAGGTCTTTATTATTATTTCCATTATTGGTAAATGTCGGTTACCAGCCATAGCAGCAACAGTAATACCAGATATCTATATAAATTTTTCTTGACAATGCATCGATGGTTACAATGAACAGATAAGTTATTTGAGAGGCTCACAAAAAACAGTAAAGCAGGGCAGTTTTATTTTTTGCAATACTTCAAGTTACACAACAATCAGTGTTGTGTATTTTCTATGGATCCTGTGCAAAAGTACATAAAATATATTTACAATGGGTTTCATTTATTTGTCTCATAAAATGTGGAGTTTTATCCAAAATTATATTTACAACGGTTTTGTCTGTTTCAGAGAGGATTCTTTTTCACGATACAGTACGAATATTGACTTTAAGAAGAGTTTCGGAAACACCTCATAAATAACAACTTGGAAATAAAAGAATCATAAGTTTCTGTATTTTACAAGAGAAGGCTTTCTTTTTTTTTTGCTGATACATTTTATATGAGAACTATTAAAAGGCCTGATCATCAATGATGAATAGTCATTGTGCTATAATGTAGGTTAGGACCCAGGAGGCTTGAAAGCAGTAAAGTAAAAACAAACATATCATTGTTGAAGTAAAATAGCTTTAACACATTCGCTACTGCGGCCTGTGTTATAATGACCTGTATTTTCAATAACTAAAGTGCGATGAGACGAAAAAAATCATCAGTCTGGCGAAGTCACAGCGGAGTTTTCCTTTTTTATGATATTTTTATTTTTTGGCACCGTCAAGGACAAAAGGCATGTTTATTTGATGCTAAAGAAGCATTCACACGAGTGGGCACACAGGCTCACTCAGATGCATTCAAACTCACAGAAATCAAAGAGGCAAACTAATGAAGCTTTTGTTCCAAAATAAAATAAAAACCTGATTAAGACCCAGGAGGGGAAAAAAGAATCAGGTGTGAACACGGTGGGTCATGAAATTATGTGTGAACTGACGCCAAGGATTTCTTTTATTCCTATTATTATTTTTTGTTATGAACCTGTTTGAAAGATGAAAAATAACAATTAATCCCCCTGTGGGAGTTTGTTGCTGAATGTTGTCTCTAACATTTTTTTTCCCCTTCTCCTCGCTATATAAGATAAGAAGTAGCGAGGAGCGTAGGTTTACCTCTGAGAGACACATGTCTCTTTGGTGCTCGAAGGTGCATTTGTTCAACATTCACCGAGCAGTTCTGTCTGTACCTGCTTTGCTCCACCGATGAAGGTGGGCTGTGCCTCAGGAATAAACAAACAATCTCTTATTCTGTATTTTTGTGCGATTGTGGGATAAAATTAGCAATGCACAAATGTATCTGACATTTTCTTCCGCGTAGACTCTGATTGGTGATTAGCAGTTAGATACTGAAAAATACGATTTTATTTCCTGTTAATTTACATCACTTTTAAGAATCCTCGACACTTTTGGTCTCTTGATACACAAAACGGAGAAAGATAATAAATTACTGCTTTAAATAGATTTTTCAAATTATTCCACATTACATGTTTTCTTTACAATCCTTGGGCATCAAAGACAAATCAGACCATAAAGAAAATCATCAAATGTGCATATTTTTTTTAAACGTTTGCAGCAGTGCACATTTCCATTTAAAACAAATTAAGTTATTACGTTTTCATACAAGCCCTTCAATTTGGTCTTGGTGTCATTTTAAGTCTTGTTTACACTGCTCAACAACAGCCGGGAAGTCATCAGAACTGGATGCAGCACTAAAGGTGCCCCCGGAGTGATTTGGTTTATTGGTGTTGGCTTACTCTTTCAGAGAGCATAAAACAGCAACACAACTTTCACATCATTATGCTGCAAACAAATGCAGAGCTGGGACTCACTATGAAAATGAGTTTGAACATTAGAAATCCATACGCACTATGTTTTGTGTCCAGGCTCAGTAGAAAAACAACATTATGGAGATACACTGCATCCCTCTTCTGACCTACAGTATGTTACCCATTTTTAAAGCATAAGTAATGTTGGTTGGATGAAAAAAAAAACAGTAAAAGGTTTCTGTGCTGTTTTATGACATCAATCTCATTTTGCATATGTATTGGATAATTGCTGTTAGTCAAAGACATGTATTTGTTGTGAATGAGTAATGAGCTTGAGAGATGCTCAGAGCTACTGTGGCAATTCATAATTTAAAGTGCTTTGTTGTAAGTAATTGTTTCAGGCATTAAAAACACCATGCAATTAAAGAAACAAGTGTTCTGGTTCGGGGTCTTAAGATGATATACAGTGATGAAAAACATAACTTTAGTTAATTAAGATTTAAAGAAAATTGTAGCACCACGATGCAATAAATCAACTGTTCTGGCACTTTGCTGGTCTTTAGCATACGGCTTGTGTGTTACCACAATACCATGGGGGGAAACACATTTCTAGTAACCTTAAATAAGCAAGCTGATGGTGTTCATCAATCTTGCAAGGGTTCTAAAGCTTCTCTCAAGTAATCTGAATGGCATCATCATACTGTGAGTAATAATCTTCTACCATGTGGATAACTTTCAGGTACGTTCTCAGTATTCACATGAGACACTGACAAATATTTGACTTGAAAACTTTGCTTACATTAAGTCCTCTTTACGCCAAAGTATTCTAAGGTCAGTTTAAATGCTCTTTGCTCAACTGCTGTAATTATAACTTATCTGGTTAATGCAACAATGACCCCAAACACAACCCCAGCTATATTTCCATCCACTTATCATGCAAGTATTGAACAAAATTGGTTTGTTTTGCAAAATTTCCTAAACGGGGGAAATAAATGTTCCATAAATACTTCATTCAAATGTTATCTAACTGAGTCCGAAAAATAATTGGATTTAAGAATCTCCACACTGGCAAAAATGCGAGGCTTTCAAGTTTTAAACTTTGAACGGACACTGCAATTATATCAGTTTATGGTTTTCACACAGCTACCAAATTAAGTGAGAAAAAAAAACTCCCCCCCAAAAAAACTTAAATCGCTTAATCGCATAAATAAGAAGTTCCAAAATTGTATGTTTTTTAGGCCATTTGGAATAAATGCTTCCAACATGATTCTGTTTACTCCTGAAAACTTGCGGCACTCTCCTAGCATGTCCTCGTGTGGCTTTAATCTTTAATCACCCGCACACCATTTTGAAGTGTGTGCCAGGCTGATTGAAAGCAGCACAAGAAAGCTTGGACAAACCCACATAGGCAAAGATACCATGTCTGCGTGGCAGCGATACGTGAAACTATTTTCCACCGCACAGCCAATTCAATTAAAAATTCAAACTTCTATGCTGCTAACATCTGGGCCAATAACTGCACAAAATGGGCCACTCGCTTAAGGCATGGACTAATCAGTTTTGAGCTCCATTTTTTACCCCCCCAACTATTTTAATACTGCTTAGTTTATCAGCTTAATTGCCTTGAAGCACTCCAGGGTAAACTCCTGGTAGTCTTGATGACCTCTCTGGCCTTTCAAGTGTGTAAAAGAACGTCCAATATATTTTTATGTAAATAAAAATAAAAATTAAAAAAAGTACATACACTAATTTACTTGTAACGCCGGAACTGAAATCCAATTTTATTCGGATGACCTATCAGAGAGAAAAAGTGCAAGATATCCACTGCATGGTGAAGTGCATTGACTTCAATCAAAAGCACCAGCAGACCAGAAGTTTATCGTCTTTGATCGTCAGTGAGCTCTGCTTCTAATCAATTGAAACGGCCACATACATGTTCAGGTTTCACATCTCATTGGTTGATAGTATGATTTTGTATGGTAAAAATGAGTGGGAGCCATTATCGTTAACCTCAGAGGTGAAAGTCAGTCCATTAAGCCTGATGGCCAGTTGCTACATGCAAGGCTCTTGTTAGGAAGTAAAAAAGAAAGTTGTTGCTGTATTGAATTTTTTTGTGACGGCTTAAGGGTTGCTTCTATGCTGCGGTTTGCATTGGATCATCACGAAAAACCAAAATGCTTCTTGTATCATTTGATCACACCTGAATCGGATAAGCATAGACTCAAATGAGATCATTTCTAACTCAATTTAGGTTTCCTTAAAAGGTAATGAAATATGTGTCTTTTTTTCCTTTTAATTTTCTCTAACAATGCTACGAGCCTAATTAAAAACCCAATGCTGTCTAAAGGACTGTTTATTTGCCTTAAATTGTGTCCCATTTGTATGAAAGATGTATTTGTGGGTTGAAGAGAAGAACTGAATTTGTGGGTTTGCTTCTCTTCCCAAATGTCAGTGAGATCAGTTTGGGTGGGTTGTTTTCGCCACCATGATCAACACAACCAGGTTAGATGACTTGTGACATTTGCTGGTTAAAGCATGGATGCCATCTCACACAGTGTACAACAAACAACTACAAAAAAGAAAAAGAAAAAGAAACATACATGAAAAGAAAAATAAACAGGTTTTGAATAGAAATAAATTATTTAATGTCAAAAAAACACTGTCATACCAACGCATGTGTCTTAAGTTTTGGTGTTTGTTAGGATTGTATAAGCAAAAAAGGAAACATCTGCAATGATTTTATGTAGGCCAGGTTAAGAGTTAAGGGTTAGGGTTAGATTGAAAAGCCACCTTTTCAGTTGCCGTTTAAAGTTTTTCTTTATGAGTTGCAATCAGTCGGAAGGTCATGCTGGGGATTGAAGACAACAACTTTTTCACTTCCAATGTGATACCATATTGCATTCTTCAGGATTTTTCCAATACCTATGTTGACCTGATACAGTATCGGAATGAATAATACATTCTTTTAGTGCTTTTGCAGTGTGAAGTGTTAGAAAGAGCCTGAGTAAGTGATATTAGTCAAATTAGAGAACGATAGTTCATGACGACCGACATCGCTTCTACTCATTGCTACTCTTTAAGCAAATGCTATTGCGGTGACGATGGCTCAGCATACTGGATAAAAGCTTCTAAATAGAAATGGTGGTGCGGAACGAATGCTGGAACAGACTGTGTTGGAGTGCTGGATGCATGCTGAGATAATCCAATACATAATTCATTCATAATATCGGACTAATGTCAGATATCAGTATCAGATCGGGACACCCCTGAAAACTATGTGTAGCCCCCTTAGAAGACGTACTAGTTAGAATGGTAGTCCAGTGTTTTCATACTACAAGATTTAAAGGTACCAAGATTGCCACTGAGTCAGTATTCAAAAAAGTCAATCTGTGTTTAAGCAAAACATCATATTTAAACTAAGTTAAAAGAAATCATAACAAAGGCATAGCATATTGCATTCACATCATTTCACAGCCGTTCAGAATAGACGCATCATATTAGCAAGCGCTGCAACGTCCCCTTACAAAGCCACATTTGATGGGACTGACCTTACGAGTCACAAATAGTTTCAAAGACTGCTTGTTGCGACAACAGGAATGTCTTTGAGCTACGATATCCCATCATAAGCTGGGATGTGTGACACAAACCCTAGAAAATGAGCGTTAGGGAGTAACAACATAAATGCACAATTTAACAGCAGAAAAAAAGAAACAAAACTTTTCTGTGGTCATTTTTAATATTCATATTTGGGGTTGGGATGGTAGATCTCCATGGAAAAAAACATTCTCGTGAAGATGCTTGGCAGCCATTAGTGATTGTAGAAGTTTTTGAGGTTTGAAATTTTGAGAAAAGGTGCCAAGTGGTTGTAATGAAGTCGTGCCTATTGAAGGTAGACTAAAGCAGTTACTGCTCTCACTGAGTTTAATGACTTTCTGAAAATGAAAGCCCGTATGCTCCGTTACTCACATCATTCAGCCATTTAGGGTTTTTTTTTGCTTTCATTTTTGATTAGTAATGACTTTTTTATGCTTTTGTAATTTAATTTATATTTATTAATTCTCGAAAAATCTAGAGAAGGAATATTTTTTATGTGCCAGGTATAAATAGGTAAAATAACATCTTAGCCATTTATTCAGCCTTGTAAACCTGTGGTGCCTCTTAACAAGCGTGACTGTCCACACTGTGCCTTGGTGTGCAAAACACTTTCGTCTTGTGTGGCAGGTAGCATGAAGACTATGATGGTGGTGTGATTGGCGGCAGCTGAGAAAGATCAGACCGGCAAGGTGTCAGCCTCACAACTCAGTCTACAACACTAGCCGAAGCAGAAAATAGAGATTAACACAGTGTGCTTGTTTCCATTTCACTCCTTTTTTTTTTTTCTTTTTTTTTGCTTCATCTTGTCACACATGCAGATAGTGCAAGTGGAGATATTTTTTTTGAGCAACTGCAGGACCTTATATTAAAAGGAAAAAAAATAATGTATCTGGTTATAGCAACATATGCAATGCGTCCCGTGAACGCATTGATACCTCTTGATGTTGTTTTTGGGTGTTTTTCTCGCAATGCACCAACAATCTATAACAGGGTTTTTGTCAACATTTATGTGACGAACCAACACACAGGAGCATACAATGCTGGAAGGAATGGGAAGGAAAAAACAACAACATGGCTTTTAAAATCAAAACAAATACAAATCTGAGAAAATCTGCATTGATGTTGGGGCCTCCTTTAATCAATGAGTTACGGTCTGAGCTTATTTCCTATTTTTATCTGAAAAAAAAAGGTCTGTTTAGATTAAGAATATCTGTAAACAGAGATATTCAGGTCTCACTTTACATTATGAATAGAATTATTTTTTGCACATTCACAATGCTATTTAAATATATCACTGTCCTTCTAAATCTAAAACCTATTGCAGCTCTGCATGTAGCTCTAATGAATGTGCCCAGTTTGTTTTACTGGAAGTAAACTGTAAAGAATTTCTTCCTGAAATGCATTCTTGCTCCATTGTTTTTCTAGAATAAAAACTCTGACCTGTTTTAATATCCCGTTTGAAGGCTTCCTACAGCATAATGCTGACACCACATTTGAAGTGACACTAATTTATTGTAAACATTCATTACACATAGTGTAAATAATTTAAATATGAAAATAAAATCAGCTACTCCATAAACCTTGCCAGCAGGCTACTTCCTGTAGCTCTAAGATTTCCCATAAGGTTCCTGCAATGACTATGGACTAGGGAAAAGCCAAGTTTGTTAACACCAACAGATGACAGAGCACCACAAGACATCACAGACTGTGGGAACGTTATACTGTTATACAAGTCCAGTTTCACCCCTAAAAATATAAAAATACAAAAATATAATGAAATCTAAAATAGAGCCAAAAAACGATAAACACACAAGAACTAGCGGAACTAGCAGCAACATATTAAAGTGCAAATGGATGAAAGTGTTTCAGTGCGCGTAGAGTGTCTGTAATTTAAACATGATTGTTCGTGTAAGTGTGTTGCAGTGTTTGTCTAGTTGGAGTTTGAGGGTCTTGCAGCTTCTAGAAGGAAGCTGTTTCTTAGTCGGGTCGTTTTACACTTAATGCTCCGCAGCCTCCGCCGTGGTGCTGGCTAGGCTGACTCCAACAGTCCTCTGTGCAGCCTTCACCAATCTCTGCAGGGCTTTCCTGTCTGCAGCAGAGCAGCTTCCATGCCACACATTGATGCTGGGGCACAAGATGCTCACCGCCACACATCTGTAGACGGAGGTGAGGACTGGGCTCCCGAGTCCGGCTCGTTTCATTCTCGTGAGGAAGTAGAGCCGCTGGTGTGCCTTCCTGACCAAGGTGGAAGTGTTGTAGCCCCAGGTGAGGTGTACACCGAAATACCTGTAGCTGCTGACCACTTCCACTGTGGATCCTCTGATGTGCAGGGGGAGGTGGGCCTGCTGGGCCCCTCTGAAGTCCACAATCATCTCCTTGGTCTTCTTTACTTTGATGCAGAAGTCTTTCTCTCTGCACCAACCCTCCATGTGTTTCACCTCCTGCCTGTAGCTTGATTCATCCCTGTTTTTGATGCATCGCACCACTGCTTCGTCATCTGCAAACTTTACAACATGACAACCTGGATGGATTGCTGAGCAGTCATATGTGAGCAGTTACTGGTTCTCTTTTTACTTTTTTACTACCACTTTTTTTCTTACAATCGGCGTTCTAGACTGTGGTAAGACACTTCTCACACTATCAGCTTTTCTTTTTTAGCAATGACAATTTGTTGCTTACTCTCCCAATGAAGGGTGTCATAGACTGTCCTCTTGACATCTTTCAAGACAGCAGTACTTCCCATGCCAGGCCTGGGAGTTCACTTAGACAGAAATATCTTTGTAGGTTTACAGTTTCATAGTCTTCCTGTTTTGAGATCATAGAGTGGTCCACAAGATTTTAAAAGCTGGTTTTGTAAGGTAACCTCTGGCTCTAAAAGTTTCTCCTTCCTTTTATTCTTTCCTTACTTGTGAGTAAGAAATGAAAAGCTCTTTTTAGTATGCCACAGAAGCCGCTGCTGTTACCAGGCCTCCTGTTGCCTGGGTGGTTTTTCTCTGCTCAAAAGGTTTTTGTCCACTTTTCAAAGAATGTCCAAAGCACTCACAGTTCTGGACGACAGAGCAGTGGTTTGCAAAGAAAAAAGGGAATCTATTGTTAAAGTTTTGAGAATGTAAATTTGTAATAGATTTGCTGTTTTGGCTATGCCTGACCATGCCGCCTGAGGGTTTTTAAAAGTCATTCTAACTTGCAAATAAGTTCTATGGAAGCACCTCAAACATTTATAGACCTTTGTGAAAATATCACTGAAACATTCAGCACTGGAGTTTACCACTGCAGCCGGTTTCTGTTTGCACAAGCGAAACCCAGCTAGACAACAGCATTTAAAAAAAACTAAAACAAGACAGTTCGAGCTAGCCCAAGTTCAAGCAAGCAAACAAACAAAAAAAGTAATTCAGACCCCAGAACAGAGAAAATCTTATATTGGAGATTTGCTGGAACTGCTGGACGGCCAGTTGATGCCATTTGTGTAATCATTATGCTTCAAACTGAAGATCAAAACTTATTAGTACAATGCTTTCTATTCAAAGTAAAATGAATACATTTGTATGCTAGATACGATTTTTCATATTTCTATAGCTCCTTTGTGCTCACATTTCGGAGCATCTGTAACTTTCTAAAACTGTCTTTATTCAGAACTGAGATGCGATGTGTACTGCTTCCACGTGTGTGCATTCAGCTCTGAATTGGAGCGAGACGGGCCGATCACTGCCAACCGCCTGACGACAGCAGTAAAGTTGATATTGGCGGCTTGTCACATGCAAGTCAGTGCAGTCACATTCAGCTGCCATCTGTTTTGATTTTGCCTGGCAGACATAGAACAAAAAAAAATGTTAATTTGGGCACACATAGAATTCATGGTGATGGAGAAACTTCTGAACTCGCAGATGATGCAAAGTTTGATGCCTCTTTTCTCTTTGTTAATAGAGGTGAGCGTAAGACAGGCAAGTCTGTCATGATAGTGAACACGTGACTCATATTTAGCACATGTATTTAATGACTTTTTTTGTTGTTGTTTTACATGCAACCATGCGCAATAATTGCTTTATGCCTCCTGCTAGGAAAGAGTTTAATTAACCATCTTCTTTCAGGGCATATAATTAGTCAATAGCACACATGTGCACAAACACACTCTCATTATCACTTATGCAATCAGTCGATATGTAACACTAGGAATAGAATATACTTACTCTTGCTGTAGGAAAAACAAAATGTGCGTTTTTAGTGTCAAGACTTAATATAATATTTAAATAAGCTACTAGTGATAGGTGAACTGAAAATGCTCAGGATTTTAGCCTTACTTTTTTATTGGGATAGTAGTACCTACCTACCTACCTACCTACCTACCCACCCACCCACCCACCCACCTAACTAACTAACTAACCACTCACCCTCCCATCTGTCTTTCTGTATATATAAAAATATATACATAGTTTTGATATGCTGTTGAAAGGCATTCATTTGTATTTTTATGACAAGTGAACGTTACATTTCTAGTTGGGAGTGCTATAAAATGACACTGTGACATTGTTCACTATCCACCATTTCAAAGATATAGAAACTTCTCAATTAGCAAACACAAATAATATTAGTTATCCTAAATTTATCAAAAGCTAAAAAAAATTCCTTGTTGATTGAAAGATGTGCACACAGCCAAAAGTAGAACATTCTAAACTATGATTTGGCTGTGGGTTTTTTTTTTTACCTCTATTTTACCAAATTGTACTTTTTTATCTGTTTTGTTTGTGAAAGTAGGGTTGGACATACTGTTGAACTGTCTTACATGGGACTTATCTCACCAACATCTGAAAATTTGTGATCTCCTTAAGAACATGTACACTTTCACAACTGCTTGTGTAAAGTAATCATCTATGGTGAATCAATGCCAGAGTTCGTTTTCGTGTGATCTGCATTATGATGTTTTTTAATATTTAAGTCAACTGTCCCCAAATGATCACAACTAGAAGCATTGGACAACCCTATTAAATCTTTATTTATATCATATAATATAGAGTTAATGTAAATGTAACTTAACCTCAAGCTCAACCTGAAGAGATTATAGGTTATCAATTGCATAAACACAGCAGCCTTTTTTTGGCCGTCACTAGTCATAAAACCTGTGGACACACACACAATCTGAAACAGGCCTACACAGAATGTAAATTAACTTCTTCACATCTATTTTAGATAGATTTCTTTAGGATAAAATAGTGCGAAGCTCACTAGCAGCTTCTTGCCATGTGTAAAGTCAAAGACATGAAACTGTGGATTCAACAGATAACGCCCCTTAAGGAACTCACAAGTATCATGGGGCATCATTATTGTATCTGCACTTAGATTTCTTATGGCGTTCATGACGACAGTCGTAGCTGATGTCTGCTTCGCTGTCCAGCCAGTGTTTGATCATCATGGTGCTGGTGGGCCTGTGCTGCTTTTAGGTCTATTTCTGGCAGCTGCTGTCTGCGGCGCTTCACGTCCGTGGCCTTCCCTGTGTAGATTTAGTCCCGAATAATCCTCTCCATCTGCTGCCCCCTTCAGCAGGTTTAACTTCTCCGCATCTCTTCATCTTTCGCCCCCTACAATTTGAATATCCGGGATGTTTTTCGTTTTTGAGAGTCCTCCCGTGGTTTTTTAGGTGGGTCTCATGTGGTGCTTGTCTTTGTAAACCATTTACCCTTTCGGCTCCCGCTGTGCCTCCTGTCGGCACTCCTCTCAATCCTAATCTCACTGTTTCTTCTCTCCCATGGGTTTTTAATTTTCTCTCTCATTCCTGTTATTCTCCCATCCTCTTTACCATGATCTCTTTTCTCATGATTCCTTTGGTGTTTTGTTTTCATCCATCTAAAGCTCTAGATGTCCCAGCAGCGTTGCTTAATTTTTCTGTTTATTTTTTATTTATTTGTAGTTTTTTAAGCTGCGTGTGACGCAAGACAATCCTTCTCTCGGTGGAAATCCATTTCTAATCCAGTTTTCTTTGATCAGAGACCACATAGTTTAAACATAAATGCCACAAAAACACACTGGCTTTGGTTGTTTCAAGAATTGCATTCATCAGATTAACACTAAAAAATAAACTACTCCTTTGCAACAAGAACATCTGGCAAAGCTGTCAAAGTAATTCTGAAGTTAAGCTCACTGCTATTTTACAATTCCTTTTGGTGTTGTGTAAAACGTTTATAATTTGTCCTGCATCACATAAGAGTAAATTGTTACATCCTTAACCTCTTAGATACAAAGACAGTTTTCTTTCAGCCGTTGTTTGTCATCAGTTGTTTCTCAACTTTTTAAACAGATTCAAGAAAAGTTGCTAATACTAAAACAAACACACGAGGAGCTATGCTATTTCTTTAAGCAGCCAATGCCAGTTCACTTTAATGTGTAACATTGTAATAAAGTATCAAATGTGGGTGTCTCCAAGTGTTAAGGTGTTCAGACTCTCAGATATCATTTGTTTCTGCTTCTTTAACTTGGACTGGTAGTTCTTGAAGGAGGCTACGTAGAGACGTTTTGTAGTTTTACTAAAAATAACTCCTTATTAGGTTTTGCAGCGGGTAAACCCCCAGTGTACCACTGTACTACAGCAGACATTTTTACTCGAGCCGCGCTTAAGCACACAGGAAGAAGCTTCAGAATGATATTGAACTGCGCACAATTTCATTTCCCACCTACCACTATGAAGGTCTCATACAATTTCTGCTGCCTAAGCAACACGTAAGACTTCTGAGGGGACATCTCTCACCCTGTCTACCATCTGTTTAACCTCCTGTCCCCGTTCAGTCTCCAAGCTCCAAGGAAAACCACAACAACCTGCAGGCCCCATAACCTTTCGAAGCTCCAGCATGGACTGATCCTCACGCACAACGTTCATAGAGCGTTACCTTCAGACCCTGAACAATATACTACTGACCATAAAGGTCAGTACGATATTCAACCTAAGAATATTAAAGCCTATGATAGATAAAATAAATAAATAAAAATAGGACAAACATTGTACAGAAGTTGTAAAGATCTAAATATAATGACAAAAAGTTATTAAATATGTTACCATGAATTACTTTGTTCCAAAAACTAGACAGCCTAGTTTAATTTTGGGGGGAAAAATCAACTAAATTCATGTGCAAAAGTAAGTGGAGCTAAGTTTTTGTTTAGTGCTTTGCTAACTTTGAAACAGTTTAGAACACTTAGCTTCTCCTACATATCTCCAAATTAATTTACATAGCTGTTTTTAATATTCTGGTTTGACCCTTACATTCAAGTTTTGGTTATCAACTACTAATACCTCTGTAAGCAGTTATTCTTTTTTCAGTGAAGGGGCCTCAAGACGGGATGTGTAATAACAAATTAGGATCTGTAAAGGGTGGAATACTGCAGTGTACCCCACGCTTTCATGTTATACACTGAAATCATTTTTTTCCCCCTATTTTTTTTAAGAATGCATATTGAGCAGGTAAACATTTATCTAAGAGGCATAATCATGATCTGTGTCTGCTCTGCTTCACTTGTTTTGAGGCAAGTTATACTCATGCATATTCCATGAGTGGGAAAGAAATCCTCATTTAAAGGACAACGCCCCCTTCTCGTCAGAGCTTTTTTGTCAAACTTTAACAACTAAAAAAACATGACATTTTACTGAGGTTTTTTGTCGAACAAAACGCTTTTGTGTGACGTCGATGATCTCCAGATTTAGCGCGCTATATTCGACGCACAGTGCAGGGGTTTATTCGTCAAATAAACCGGGTTGCAACCACGGCGATGACAGCAGTGACGAGCAAAACACAGACAGGTGAGACATCGCCACAGGTGACATGATTGTCAGCCGTGTTCTTCTGCACCCAGATACATGTGGATTAACAATGACTGAATGGATTAGTGGGTGTGCATCTGTGCGTGTGAGTAGAAACAAAAAAAGAGAAGGACTGAAATACAAAAGCGATGAAACCATGGGAAGATTTGTTAAACTCTAAACAAACATTTAGAATATATAGTACTGGAAGTTGTGAATGATTATTTTGGTTTACTGCCCTCTGTTCTAAGGAGGGATATCTGCTTTTTTAAAATCTTTAAAACGACATAAACAGGAATAGTAAGAGAGGGAAATTAACCACATGGGTTCTCACAACTCTGTGGGGCTTTGGAGTCAGCTTTCTAATTAGCAGCCCTCCTCTTTGACACGTTTATTAGGTCATCAGTACCGCGTTAGGAAAGTTTGGCATTAAGTGTCATGAGGAGCTATTTATTCAGCGGTCGAATTTCTACATATTGCCACACTACATTTGCTGTATTTTATTGCCTGCTTAGATGACAGACAATTACAAGTGTAATAATGCATATGTGTTTTTCAACAACTTTTACATATATAAGTGTCTGTATGGTATGGTTATGAGTATGTTATTAAGCCCTTAAGATAGTCCTACATAAGAACCATTGTAACCATCAGTCCTTAGAAGTTTAACTGTTTATTTAATCTCAACTGTTTTCCATTGTAAAAGCAGAGTCAGGTAGTAAAAGATAATGCTGAACTTTTACCATCCTACTGAGGAAAAATAAAAATTGAATTTTTGGTACAGTACTAATTCTAAATGCATTGTGGGGCAGGAAAAAACACAATGCCATTTTTCTATTGTAAAACATGGTGGTGGTTGATGCTTTTCTTTAGCTGAGAATGTAAAGCTGGGTGGCAGTGTTGCCAGATAGAGTCAAAGTTTTCCAGCCCAAAAATCTCTGAAAAACCGCCACATCACACAAACACCCGCCCAATTAATATATTGTTATATTTACAGTATGAACAAGTTAATTTAACACTACATGTCAAAACTTTAAAATCCAACAAAATCTGCCCAGGGCTGTTTTACATAAACAACTGTGACCCTGCCACATATGCAGGTTTTTTTTTTCAGTTTTTCTATCCTCGCATTGCTTTGTGAGTGGAGCTCCACACTCTTCCCAGGTGGAAATAAACCGGAAAGCACTGAGGGCAACGACGGACGGCTTCAGCCCCGGACAACCTTTCCCTGGTTCTGGACCAACCAGGCGAGAGAGGACGGTTTAAACGACGACAGGAATCCAATGAAAGCCTTTGGTCTGGCTCAAAAGCCCCGCCTTCTTAATGCTTCAGCAGCTATCCGCCCTGACTGGAGCAGCTAACAGGCGTGGCGACCAATCAAATCGAACGTATGTACCAACAGCTCTGATGTTAGCCAATGGTAAGATGGGGTAGGCGGGGTTACGTTTAACTGACTTTAGAGATTAACCAATCGAAGTGTTGCAGCAGGCAAGCGCAGCAGCGCTCTCGCTAATCAGGGTTTGAGAAAGGTCAGGGAGGCTTTGCTATGAACCAGTAGGGGGTGAAAATGTGTTGTAAAAAGTTAACTCAATAACCGCCAATCTGACTTCAAACCAGCCCAAATTATCTCCACCCGCCCAAAGCCATTTTTACCCTCAAAATCAAAATGAAAACACTGCTAGGTGGAGATCCTGGAAGAAAAGAAGTGGAGAGCTTGAGGTTGTGAAGGAGGTTCGTCTTCCAGCATTACAACCCTAAAAACAGCAAGAGCTGTAGGGCGATTGAAGCTTATAGCAAATACTTAATTTTTTTTTACAATAGCTATGTCAAAGTATAGATAATATGCAATATTTAACTAGACTTCCAAAGTGATGTAGACGTCACTGTATCTCTTCTGTATCACTACTGGATCGGCGGGTTATTTCTTGCATATCTCCAGCAGTTGGTCGGTTAGAGGCAGTTAACACACTGGACAGGCTTGCCTGTACATCACTGGAAAACACAAAAAGCCACGTTGTCACACACTTACACCTAGGGATAATTTAGTGAGACTAATTAACCTAACAGCCATCTTTTTGGACTGCCGGTGTATCCAGAGGGAAGAGAAGCATGCAAACCCCATGCAGAAAGACTACTGTCTGGAATTGGTACCTGGAACTTCCTTGCTGCAGGCAACAGTGTTACCATCTGTGATACTGTGCAGCCTGCTGTATGTTCCCAGTCAATCTCAATTTAACCTGACTGGGCTTGTGCTCTTTTCCAAAGAATGGACACAAATCTTTTTAGATGTGCAAAGCTGGCAAAACATACCCCTTAAAAGACTTTCTACAAACTGTGGATCGAGGGAAACTAGATACAAATCTACCAAACACAAGGGCAATTTTTATTAGTGAAACAATTAAACTACCATGTATCCTTTTATGTGCATTTTACAGTTATGCAACGCTGACAATTGTCATGAAGTCACTTAAAATTCCCTCTCAAAAAACGAGATTCGGTGCAAATAACATACCAAAACGTAAAAAAGTGAAAGTTAAGAAACTGCCTAGTAGAAATACATTTCTTGTGTGGATCTTTGCAGCAAAACAAACATTTTCCTGTGCGCGCGCTTGACGTGTGTGACAGCAATGATAGCCAGCTGGGCCATTCATGCTAAATCTGCATGTCTCTCTACTGCTGCAAATTGCTTCAGATTGCTTTTAATAGCTACTTCAGCCATTTCCCTGTGAGACCAGCATTAAAATGTGCCCCTGATGTCATTTTTCTGTTGCTCTCTTATTCACACTGCAGTAATGTGCTTTTTGGATTACTGTACATTTGATATTGTATAATGCTCTAAGAATGTTAGTAATGAATGTAAGGCATGCAATCTGCTTGACTACCCTAAATGGACTCAATTGAAATGCTGAAAAGGCAGCTCAGGCTAATCAGCTTAGAGATGTAGCCCACAGTTGACAGATAATAAAGAGGATCTTGAGCAGTGGAGCCCATTACCACCGCTGTAATGAGAGTTCATACAATATCTTTTGGGAACAATGGAGGGACGTTGAAGTTTAGAGAGAGAGAGTGGGAGGCCGCGAGAGACAGGCGCAGGATACCGGTAATGTGAGTTTGTAAAAAGGAGCATGAAAAAACAGGTGAGTAAATTAAGGATGTGAATTAAAGTGTAGGCACATGAGAGCACCAAAGAATATGCATGAGTTAAGTTTTGAACCGAGGTAAAAGGGTTCAGATAAAACCTCAAAGCATTTATGATTCATAGTTTATTACATTTCTTGAAAAAATAAATAAATCCAATTCAATCAAATTTATTTATTAAGTGCCAATTTACAACACACAACACAACAATAATTTCAGTCCTATCATACATACTTTTTAACCGATATGCATCACATCCAATTTTTGATTGGAATACTTTTAAGCAGTTTCCAGATCGTTTGCATTGTTTCGTTGACTTTACAGCAATCCCACATACTGAGCATGCATGTAGCAACAGTGAAGAGGAAAACCTCCCTTTTAACAGGAAGAAACCTCCAGCAGAACCAGCCTCGCTACCAGCGGCCATCTGCCATGACCAACTGAGCATTTGAGAAGACTAAAAACCCAAAGTACATTGTGTATTAAAAAAAGTTATAAAAGAGGCTTTGTATCATCCCTTTGAACTCTGGAACTGCCCTAACAGATGCAGCCATTATTTCTGTCAACTGAAACACGTATATACACTTGTTTTCCATGCACTGCACTGCTCTGTGGCACAAACAATCCCTTGTTAGTCTTGAAATTTTGTCCAGCTAAAGAATGCACCCTGTCTTTCCCCAGTTATTTAGACCCACATTAAGTTTGGTCGCCATGGAAGCGCGTTGCTGTGTACTGCTGTCTTCAAAAAAGGACTTAAATGTCAGGACCTCCCAGTCACTCGTCGCGTCCAACTTTGTTGAACACTCTTTACTTACTGTTGTAAAAATTCAGAGATAGGCAGAAGTAAAAGTTTTAGTTTACTGTAGAATTAAGCAAAGCCACCTTCACAAACAGCTCAACGCTGTACTATGACGAGGTTGCTACTACAGAACACAGGGAATCTTACGCCATAGTAAAAAAAATACTCCCCCAGTCATCTTGCCTTTCAAATAACAGTTCAAAGCAATGTCTATTATAATCCTGTTAAAGATGAAGCAAACATTGCTTTCAATTAAGAGCCTTAGCCACTTTGTTATTAAGGGGGCCTTGTGTGATCAGATGACCACTGTAATTGAACTTGTCCTTGCTCCGTCTCATAGTTGCCTCTACACACAAGCTTACTGATATTATTTTTACATGCTTGATGCATGCATGTGGACATAAATTCTGTATTCCACATTGTTGGCGTGATAAATAGTGAAAATAGAGTTTTAAACATTAAAAAAAATAATACGAAGGGACTAATTCCTGTAATGCCAAGAAAGATTTTTCCATTGATTAGTTGAAGGTACAAATCAAATATCACACACATTTCTGATAACTGAAAATATATATAAAAAAAAAAACTAAACATTTTTGCTTAAAGCAGATGGTGCTTTGACAAGGTGTCCTTTTATATCAGCAAAAAACTTAAATTAAAAAAAAGAATTGTTAACTGCCAGGGTTCTTTTTAACTGTGCCTACTGTAATATCATTTGCTCTAACTTTGCAGTCTTACCGTCCACTTAGACACATGAAACTTACAGCGACTTCTGTCAAGGTAGCTATTATTAGCCACTGGTGAAGCAACGTCCTCTGCTGCATTGACACTGAAAAACCGCTGAACACACTCACAGCAATACGTATCAAAAGTATCAGCCTAAATGAATCCCACATTAAATCCCTTGGCTTTGGCAGCTATGGCCCATGCGATTTTTTCAAAACTCTCCACAGTACAGATCTTAACAACACCTTGCACATAAACAGAAACAATAAGGGAGGTTAGATTTCAGATCTAAGATGTTTTTTTTGTTTTATAATTCAGTAAAGGCAATACTGTTAAGATCTCTGCCTGTAAAACTATGTGTGATATTGCTGTCCTAAATAAAAACGAAATGTTAAAAATGAAGGAGTTCCCATATCTGTGGCACGCAAGAAAAAAAAGGATTTCTTTAAATCCAGCACTGTAACTGTAAGCTAATAAAGTTGGAGGAAGCTTTCGGTATGCTGTTATTCTAATTAATCTACAGTATGTTAGCTGCCTGTACTCTCCCCTTCAGCCAGGCTCAGCACCGTTTCCTCTCTGCATGTGTAAAGTGGGCAGATGCCAGCTACGGCAAAAAAAAAAAAAGAGCCAGGCTCATTAACGTCAACCACGTTAATCACCCAACCTTTTAGCTTTTGACAACTGCTGGATAGAAAGCCTGAGCCAATGTTTTTCCAAACTTTAAATATTGCGATCGATTTGATTTCCCGATTACAGGTTTCTCAAAAGCCAGGGAGACATTTTGGATTAGCAAGCACCCAGGCTCAGGCTCTGGTTAGGTTCAGGCAGCTAATTTAGAAAGTGTTGTGTCAGAGAAAATGGAGCCGAGAGGAAGCTTAGGATACAAATCACTCAGAGTGCCCGTCTGTCTGAGTGACTGATACTGACACCAGGTTTACTTTATTTATTTATTTTTTATAACAGAACAATTATTTGTTTCAATGGAAAAGGAAATACATAAAACACAACAAACAACACAACAAACAAAAAATTTATGGAATGTTGTTTAACATTGAGATGTAATTTGGTAGGTAAGCAGGAGGGGGAGATTTACATTTTCATGAGACTGACAGAGAGGCAAAGGGAAGGAGGGTAAAGGAGTCAAGAGGAAGTGCAGCTGTTGTCAGATGTCAGTCTCCCAGGGCTCAACTAGGAGACGCCTTTTAATTTCTCAACCCTGACATTTGGACTGCCCGAGAAGCGCAAAGACATCAAAACCCAACATTCATCAGAATAAAATCAATACCTTAAATAGAATTTATTTTTGATTTAATGTCTAAACGAGCAAGAATATGTAGTGCTTTCAGTCAAATTTCCACTCTGCATCGTGTTCCAGTGTGATTGCAGGAAAAACTTACTGTAATGTCACAAATAACCAGTTCAAATGCTATTAGTGCATACACTTTGAAACTCAAAGGTGAACAGCGTAAATTAGACGGTTTTCTTACGAACTGAACCTTTTGAAAAAGAAAAAAAAAGAAAAAAAAAAAGGTTTTGTATACCAGAAAGTGTTGCCCTTGAGGCTGAGCAACATGATCTACAATCCAGCCACCTGAGGCGATTGTCATAATCAGAGGCGCCACTGTGGGTTATTGACCGAAGCTTTTATTGATTACTGCTCAGTCTCGATTGTAGTTCTGGCTCATAGAGGGACTACTACATCACCGTGGTGCGTTAACACTGTAGCGCCGGTCGGACACTCGAGTAAGGAATGCGTATTGTGGCCAATTCATCTTTTCCTGCTTTATTACCAGTGCTCCAATTCTTTGTCCTTGCCACCCTCAGTCTGCCTCGGAAAGAATTCCCTTTCTCATCTCAGACTTTTTGTCTAATATCTCACAGGTCCAAATGGTGTACTACCAATTTGTTCAGTGCCAAATTTGCGGCATATTGTTTCAATTTTTCAGCATTAATGTAATACGCAGAACATATTACTGTTGTTGGTGGGGGTGGAAAGGAATACATATCCCGTTATTGACTGTTATTCTGGGAATATTAAAGGATGATAATGAGATTCCTTGATAGACACATTTTTCCCACTTACTGTCCCACTTTCAGCCATAATTTCAATCAATCTTTTTATGACGTTCTTGCAAATCTGCCGAGATGACTTGGTTTCATTATCAAAGGCGAATACGCGGTATTTCAAAATAAAATATTCAGTTTCAAATGAAGCAGCACATCCCTGCTTGAATATCAATGTGAATAACTGAATTTTGAGGTACGCTTTTTCTCTCTCTTTTTTTTTTATGGGCGCATCTGCTCGCCTGTCAGAACTAAACTCATCAAGTACAGAAGAAGTCATTACTCAGCATGGCAGATATCTTGTTTCAGTTTTTTTTTTTTTTTCTTTTTAGGTGGAGGCCGCTTGATATATTTTATTTACACCTTTCTGAATTATTCACAGAACGTGTTTCTAGCTGGAACTAGCAAGCTAACTGTACCTCAATGAATGGTAGAGTTGGTCTAAGGATTCTTCTAATTTCCTTATAGCACAGGTAAGAGTTAGTTGTGTGGTAATGGACCAAAAACTTTCAAAAAGCTCCACATTTGTCTCATCTGTCTACTAAAGGTCTTGGGGGTAATTTGGTGAGTTTTTGGAGAATGCATGGCCCACATTTATATTTTTTTTGGTCAGTAATGTTTTGGCCTTGCTACTCTTCAATGGTTAACATTTTTTACACAGTTTCTTTCTTCTCAGGTATGAAGTCTCAATTGTTTAGCTTCCTTGGTTCCTTTGTAACCTCCTGGATTAGTCATCAATGCAGTCATGAAGTAATGGGTTTGCCACTCCTGAGGGGGTTCATGGCTTTTCCATGTTTTTAACGTGTTTAATTGGAATCCAAACACTTTTGAATAAAGCTTTGTCACCTGTTCCAGAATAACAGATGTCAGGAGCCCTAATGCTCGTCTGTCCTTGAATGTACTAGCAATGAGGGTGATGTGCTGCTTTTAAAATCTGTTAGCCTACTTAATACCATCAACAGATTCTTTTTAAGTGACTTCTTGATTCTGCAGGTTTGGAGAGATTCAGGAGTTGGTGCAATCAGTGAAACGCAAGTTGGCTTTCAAAACACGTGGTTGTTGTCATTATGATTCCTTTGGAGTACTTGGGGTTTTTTCATATCTGGCTGCGTTAACCATATATTATCTTCCACTTTAAGGTATAACAGACAGTTGATTTTAATGTAAAGCATTTGTAATGTTACACTTCCACAGGTTTAGTGATTTTATTGAACTATGATAAAATATTCCCTTATTATAGGTCTTTTTACACATTTTGTTGATATTTTGATTTGTATCAAGGAATCAAGGAATCAAGGAATCTTTATTTGTCATCACATCACATGTGGTACATGCGGTGGGACGAAAATTCTAATCCCCCGGTCCAGTTTACACCTTGATAGCAATTTTAAATAATGTAATAAAATATAAGAATATAATAACTATGCGAGAAATAGGATTTGAGCTACACAAAATCTACAATATGGACACAGAATAACACAATATGGGACTTTGGACATAGCAGCATTGAGGATCGGAATGCAAATATATAATACATTATAAATTATAAAGAACTATACGAGAAATGTGATTTGACTCCACAGAATATACAATATTGATCCAGAATCTACAATATAGATTCTGGATCTTTGGATACTTTGGACATAGCAGCAATCAAAATTCGGAGTGCAAGTGACATATTAATTGACATTTTAAAGGAACATTTTAAAGTGAACATTAAAGTGAACCATTACAGCGACAATTTAAAGTGACATTTTGAAGTGTGATAGTAAAGTGAACAGTGCCGGTTAAATGAGAAAGAGTTTTTCAGTTCTGGTTGTCATTGCGTGTGTTTGAGAGTCTCACAGCTTCAGGAATGAAGCTGTTTCTCAGTCTGATGTTTTACACTTGATGCTCCGCAGCCTCCTGCCTGAGGGGAGCGGGACAAAAAGTGAGTGTGCTGGGTGTGTGGGGTCCTTCATGATGCCGGAGGCCCTCTTCCTGCATCTGGAGGTGTAAATGTCTGTGATGCTTGGGAGGCTGACTCCAACAGTCCTCTGTGCAGCCTTCACCACCCTCTGCAGAGCTTTCCTGTCTGCAGCAGAGCAGCTTCCATGCCACACGTTGATGCTGGAGCACAAGACGCTCTCCACCACACATCTGTAGAAGGAATTGAGAACTGAGCTCCCGAGTCCAGCTCTTCTCAGCCTCCTGAGGAGGTAGAGTCGCTGGTGCGCCTTCCTGACCAGAATGGAAGTGTTGTTGCTCCAGGTGAGGTTGTTACTCAGGTGTACACCCAAGTACCTGTAGCTGTTGACCACTTCCACCGCAGATCCTCCCATGTGCAGGGGGAGGTGGGCATGCTTGCCCCTTCTGAAGTCCACAATCATCTCCTTGGTTTTCTGTACATTAATGCAG
>JAVLVB010000125.1:582216-604836 GCA_032876305.1 Orestias chungarensis | reverse complement strand
TCCGGGGGTTGATCCTCCTCAGCGTCCTCCTTACTTCTGCTGGAGTCACACTGATGGGCTCTTCTCCTGGTGGAGTTGTTATTCTGGTGCTGGGGAGGGTGTCACGGTTGTCAAACCGGGCGTAGAATTGGTTGAGAGCCTCAGGCAGGGAGGGGTCTTTGGGGCATTGTGCAGTTTTAGGTTTATAGTCTGTCATGCAGTTGATGCCCTTCCACATGCTCTGTGGATCCTGGGAGGAAAAGTGTCCCTGGATTTTCTGAGCATATGCAGCTTTTGGCCTCTTAACTCCTGCAGTCAGCTCTCTTCTCGCCCTCCTGAGCTCTTGTGAGTCACCAGACCTAAACGCAGCATCCCTGGCTTTCAGCAGAGAACGCACCTCTACATTCAGCCAGGGTTTCTGGTTCGGGTGGCAAGTCACAGTCTTGGTGGTGGTGACATCCTCCACATACTTGCTGATGTACCCCAGAACAGCAGATGTGTAGTCCTCCAGGTCCAGCTCCCCCTCACACTCAGCAGCCTCCCTGAAGACCTTCCAGTCTGTGCAGCCGAAGCAGTCTTGCAGCACAGCGTCGACGTCACTGGGCCACACAGTGATGGTCTTCTGTGTGGGTCTGGAGCGTCGCAGCCGGGGATGGTAAGCAGGCACCAGCATGACGGAGATGTGGTCGGAGAGCCCGAGGTGGGGGCGGGGGAAGGCTCTGTATGCGTCTTTTACGTTGGTGTAGACACGGTCCAGCGTGTTATTTCCACGTGTTGGAATGTTCACATGCTGTTTAAACTTCGGCAGGCAGTTCGTCAGTTCTACGTGGTTAAAATCCCCCGCTACCACGTGGAAAGCCTCCGGGTGCTTGTTCTGAAGCGAGCTGATGTTTTTATATAGCTCCTTCAGCGCGATGTTAGCATTAGCATCCGGCGCTATGTAAACAGCAACAACGAACACAGCCGTAAACTCCCGAGGCAGATAGTGAGGTCTGCACTTCACAGTCAGCTGGTCTGCAGCCTCGGAGCAGTGGCTGTTTTCCAACACGCAGTTTGTGCACCAACCTTTGTTGATATAGAGGCACAGTCCGCCCCCGCGGGCTTACCCGGAGAGCTGGTTGCGGTCCGCCCGGAAGAGCTGCGAGTATATGACTCCTTACAGATCTTTATATTTGTCTTCTTTTTCATTTTATATTGTCTTATAGTATTTTTTTTTTTAAATCTTTTGTCTGTTTTCATATTTTGTGTTTGTTGCACCTCCCTTCATGCCCTTTTCCCTACTATATCAATTTCGTTGTCTCTGCTTGAAGGATCCAATATCAGTCCCAATTTAAACTAGTCCTTCATAAAACCTCACCAGTCTTTAATATAAGTATACTGGTTAGGTTATGTACGGGGCACTCGTGAACAAAGACTATTTTTCTCTATCTGGCAGAGGGATCTCAGTCAGGGAGTCCGACCTGTCACAGCTGACAGGACTTTCAGAGAAATGTCAGACTTCAGGAAGGGCTGTTGCAGATTGAGATGAAATTGAGAGGAAACAGAATATCTGCAGTGCAGGAAAAAATTCAGTGAAAGACTGTTTTGAAACTACACTCTCTGATGTCTGTTTTCGACTTGTGAGAGTTAAAGCATTTGGGTTGGACTTGCGCCAGCCCTAACTGGGTCTCCAAAAGCAGCAGTGATCGATCGCTCGGCTCACACGCCTTCCTACCTCCTTTCAACGCGCTCACACACCCACTGGCCGTACTTATTCTCCTCACACCAAGCTTTCATGAATCCCCCTTTACTTTCTCTGATCTTCTGAACATCAATCCTTCATTCCTCAAAGCAAAAATGAGGGGAAGGGTGGGGATGACAAAAGTGAGATGACAGATTACTTGCTATATATAGAGCCGGTCTTGTGCCGCCTCCCTTGTTCATCTTCTCCCTGTGCCCCAAAGACATTGGATACATCTTCAGGATCCCAGCAAGTGATGCAAATAGACTTTCACACTGGTTTCAAAATTCAACAGCTACTTTTAAATCATTTTGGTAAATGGAACTGGACCTCATGGTGGGAAAAAAGATAGCAGGAAATTTAATGTGTGGTGTTATTAGTGAAGTGGTTTTCCTGTTCTTTCTGGATGGGCGTTTTCCTTTTATGAGGGAACATCCTACCTTTCATTAAGTTTAAAGAAGATTATTTTTTAAATAAATAAAAAAATTAGAACCACGCTATTTTGATTTAGGACTCACACCATGGCACACGATTCACAAAAATAATCCCACAATGTAGCAAGAAAGCATGTTTGTTTATCATGCCTAGTCCAGATGATTAATAACATTTGGCTTTACCTCATTAATTCAAGGCTTTAGTTCCAAGGAAAACTACTCACCCACTTAGGGTTCTGTCTTTGAACAACGATCAAGTAAAACGTTAACAAAATTAACCAAAGTCTAAGTGTTTCCACATTAAGGTTTTTCTTCCACTGGATTTACAGAAACTTGAACTAAAGATGACTATTAAGGCTGCTCAATATAACTCCCAAATAATGTCATTGTGACATCAGAGTTTGGAAAATTCAACTGTGGCAGCGGTCTTATTTATAGCAGCATACGCACAAACTATGTAGATACAAAGGAGAATGCCAATAATACTAAAGCTCTGAGTGTTGGAACTAGAGTTTAAAAGAAGAAAAATGAAAAATATAGGTATATAGCTATGAACTGGGGTTGGACATTTATCGTTTCGTTTATTGTTATGATAAAGTTTTTGTCATAAGAAGAATTGCGACTTAATGTCACGATGATAAATGACGATCTAAAATAGTTGAAAACACCAAGATGTTTTGTTGTTATATTTTTTTATTACCTTTATCCCATTGTGTGTTCTATTAGAGTGCTGATAAATTTTAAAATATGAAATCAAATGCTGGTATTGTGTGTAGTTTAGTGATAGAAATTGCATTTCTTTATGAAAATGATGGAATTAACGTTTTTCAGGAGTAGTATATTTGTTTTACTAGTACAAGACATCATGATAAAATGTTAAATCCATATCCCTCACCCACACCAATAATAGTATTATGACTGTCAAAACATTTTTTTAACATGACGCATACCTAATAAAAATACAAACAGCCATAAAGTGCATTGGACCCAATTTTATATATTGCTATTTTAAATTGTTTACCATCCATGAAAAACAGACAAACCGTGGAATCCATGTTGATGTTCTGAAAGATGATATCCTGACAGGAAAGCATTAGGTGTTATTTTTGTAATATAAAATCAGAAATTTGCCAGGGGTTAAACAAAGTAGAAAAGCTGAGGTGACTTTTTACTTCATCTATCCATGGGCCTTTGCTGGCTTTTTTTTTTTTTTTCAAATATAAAACTTTGTCTTTTCTACACTGAATCCATGTACGATCTGACAAAACTCTTCGCAAGCCTGAGTGAAGAAATGATTTATTCATTCAAATCACTGTTCACTCTTCTTTGGTTTGTCATTGTCTTTTGTTACTTCACTTGTCTTGCTTTTTTACTACATAAGCACCGGTGCTCTTTTTCATCCGTTGCTGTTACGTATAGGTTTTTCTTCACGTGAAGCTTCACTTTAATCTTCAATTTCTGTGGAAAAGGATGAGGGTGAGAACACAAGATAAGGTGCCTTCTGTCCTTATGTTTATGTCGCAGACAAAGAAAAAAGGAAACATTTTGCCTAATCTACCAATCTACCGGTGAGTGGGGAAAGAAGGGCTATTTTGCATTTCCAATAGATTTTTTTCTCTCTTCTACTTTAAGCGTATATTTATTTTTCATTTCTTCTTTTTTATGTAAATAAAATGGAAAAAAATTTTTTTCCCGTGAGGGCATGAGACAAATTGGAGCCATGAAACAAGTTTTTTTTTCGTGCTGAGGGGAGAAGGGGAGCTCTGTTAGCCTGGCTGACACTCCACTTAATGTGATTCATTACGCCGTGGTGACGCCTTTGTTGCCACATGCAAGGAACTGGGCCACTTGTGGAGCTTCAAAATATCCAGATAGAGGACAGTTCCACCTACTCAGCCTGATGAAATGCGAATCAAGTCAGAGTGTGGTACCTTTTCCAAAAGAACCAGTCTGCGCCGCAGATTGGCTTTTGCTGCAATTTCTTTTGCAAATTTGTGCAATTTTTGTGCAATTGTCAAAACAAACTTCTGACTAGATTCAGTTTGTCGGAACAAAATCCGAGGCTGCAAATACACAATTCTCAGTCAACACACTTTAATAAATGCAGATTCTACAATCCATCCCCGTTTTAGATCTCTTATCGCTTATTTATTATGTAGCGCTTTAGATTTTAGCACACTTAGATGAGCCTAGGAACAATAGTTATGAAATGTCATGGATTCTATCTCCAAATAGTTGAATCAAAGATTTATGTGATGTGAAATGCTCAGCATCAGAATCTGCTTCAAGACTCTGGGAGAGTGAAACCATGATTTCTGTTTTGCCAAATCTCTCTATGTAACTGTCTAGTGGATGAGTCTAGGTATGGAAATTGCAAGGAGTATGTCTTTTAAATCACTGCGTTGTGTCAAGTGGAAAATACGGTGCAGAGGGGGTTATTATTTTTCTACTTTACAGATATTAATTTCTCTAAATTTTCATCTTATTACATTTCAGAAGGTTTTTTTCTTGTTAACCATTTTAGCTACTCTGGATTAACAAAAAACAAGAGTTGGTAGGGACATTCAATATTGACTGCAAAACAGGCATGGCTTTTAATTATGCATTTTTTAATGTTTGACAAACTTATGTTGTTAATAATGACACAAACCTTTCCTAGGATACATAATATAGGGACATGTATGTGAAACATTTCCAAAATTCCTGTCGGAATAGTAAATGCTAAAGGTTTTGAAACGTCAGCAGACAGAGTTCCAGTTTTGCGTGGCGGACAATATGTTCACCAGGAGATGACAGAACAGAGTAACAATATGTGGCTGTGATTTGGCTGACATATGAATGGACTCAGATGGAGAACTCAGCCCAATCTGTCGCTGTATGACTCATGGCGTATGCACAGTGTACAGAGAGCTACTCTCCTGGTTTGGATGGCTAATACTACTTGCTTGGTCGAACCGTAAAATTCACTCCCAGCAATAACTGCATTGAACAATATTAATCATTATTACCACATAAAAAAAAAAAACAATAATATTCAGAACAATGAACTGCTTACTCTGACATGACAAATGAACGTGTCCTTGTGTACTGATCATTGCTGACAAATGTTCTACTGAGAGTAATAAAGACTGAGACTGTTTTGTTCAGTCAGAGGCATCATTCACCATAAACATCATATGGACCCTGTTTTTATCTCTGAGGTTTTCTTCCTCATTGTTTTCAACATAGTGGGCCATTATGCTTGTTGAAAGGCTATTTCTAACGGGATGTTAAAGCAAGGGTTTATTTACCCATACTTGGTTTTACTAGAAATTGAAGAGGTGTAAATTGTGTTAAAGCGGCCTACAGTACAACCTCTGAAAATATCCACTTTGCTCAATGCACTTTTTTCTGTGCATTATAAAACATTGCCAAATGTATTTCTTTCACACTGAAACCAAGCTTGGTTTATCTAATTGTGTTTTAGAGGAAGATGCCAAAGACATAAAAATTGAAAATGCAGAAGTGCCGGGAGCTGTTGGATATTTCTAAAATCTACTTTAGAAGAACTCGATTGGCATTCAAAGATTATATTTATCCGTGGTTCGCTTTCTACACCCTCACTAGTCATTCTGAACCTGACCATCCACAAGTTTCATCTCGCAGCCTCCTGCTTTCGATCGCTATAAATCATCACGTAGCGACTGGCCACCGTGCACGGAACAAGGTGACATTCCACCCTGCTAGTCTCCACTGGAGGTGGGAAGCAGAGGGAAAGAAATTGCAGGACGGGAGGGAGGAAGAGAACGAAGCCAGTGGTTGAGAGAGAGAGACTTTCGTGTCACAGCACGGGGGAAATATTTGATGTCAACTCTATTAGTTTTTGGCATGTAGAGACATAGCTGGGACTTGAAACTCAGGTCTCCTCATGACATCTCAGAAAAGAGTCAGTCCTGGCTTCTTTGTCACATGAAAGTGTTTTAGGTACTATGGATTTTTTTTTTCTCCTGAAAAATGATTGTTCAGTGAGACAAAGCCAAGAAAGGCCAGACTCAGTGAAAATATGTGGAAAAAAAACAAAGAACAGATTCTAGCAATACCTCCTAAGGCTGCTAGAGTTAAATGTACATGCTTTTGGATTGATAAATTATATTATTTGATCATATTATTATTATTCTGAAGGCACACTTTACCTGACCTCCTCTTTAACCAACCTAGTATAGAGGCTTTAGAGGTTTAGTTTGATTATTTTTACAGTTTTACAACAATATGAACAGCAACAATATTTGTTTATTTGAATGAAACTTTACTAATACAACACATAGAAAATGAGCCTGATAACTTGATTCATTGTCAGGATGTTTTGGAACCAGATTTTATTAGGGGCCAACAAGAAATGTACTAATGAGAATTCTCTGCCTCACCTAGTATCTCTATTTGTTGACGGGCTGATATTGAGTTTAGCCATTTTAGATTTTTCTTGAAGGTCTCTAAAGAGAAGTAACAAAGACAACGATTAAAAAGTATTATCTACACTTCCTGCTTTAAGTGGACATTGGTTGATTATACAGGGAGCAGGGGCAAAGTCACCCAATGTGTGAGAGTGACCATTTATTGCAAAGGCTCCATTTACACTGTGTTAGTTTTAAGGTGAACCGCAACATTTTTTCTGCTGCTCTTCAACATGACATCAGAGTCTCTAATCACTGCAATGTTTGAAACCAGGTGTCAGAGTGAGACTGTTCAGGAACACCACCCTTTTGATACGTATGGTACTCAACCTTTTCAGTTAAGCACAAATTCTGGCGACGGATATTCTTTGTTTTTCATGAGAACCTTGTTTACTGGAGGCCTAGACATACTTACCTTTAGAAGGTATTAAACAATCTCGATTGAGCTTACTTCCCACAAGTATGTTTTTAAATAGACATTGCTTAACAGATCTAAAGGATAAAGTTGAGCAACTTGGATGTATTGTTTAAACCGATATACAGAAAAACAAAAAAACAATCTGTATTTTTCACAGTGTATTTTTTTGTCAGGCTATCTTGAAATTGCCTAAAAGTCTTTCTTAAATTTGCTTTATACACCATTATCGTCTCAACTTGATGTTAGTAATGATACTTGTGTTCCATATTGATTTATTAGTCCAGCTGTATATTCATATCAGTAACAAAGGGTGCCTGTGACTTTAACACCAAGGAACTGTTGAGTGAACTGTATATGGTTGTGTGTGTGTTTACATCTCAGTAGCTGCAACCGTTCGTTTTAATATTACGTTTTAATAAGGAGATCTTGTTTTGTTTTCAAAGATATTCCCACATAAGGAGATGCTGTTTACTTCTTTATAACAAAACCAGTAATTTATAATTCATTGTTAATCATCTCTCACATTCAGTGTAATGGGTTCATCCAAATGTGAGTAGAAGGCTTTAATACCGATTTAACAGGGAGTTGAATCACCTAAATTTCATAGGTGTTATCTTGCTAACTTGAGAAACTATCTGTGGCACCCACTAAGGTAGTAAGAAACCTGGGCGTCATGATCGATGATCAGCTGACCTTTGCGGATCAGGTTGCCTCTGTCGCTCGATTGTGTCGCTTCTCTCTATTCAACATCAGGAAGATTAGGCCATATCTAACTCAACATACGACACAGCTCCTAGTTCAGACCTTGGTCATTTACCGCATTGACTACTGCAACGCCGTCCTAACAGGTCTTCCAGCCTGTGCTATGAGATCGGTACAGATGATCCAGAATGCTGCAGCTCGCTTGGTTTTCAACCTGCCAAAGCGATCGCATGTCACACCCCTTTTCACTGAACTCCATTGGCTTCCCTTAGCTGCACGCATCAAATTCAAATCACTAATGCTGGCACACAGTGTGTGAATCAGCGCCCATCTACCTGAATACCCTCATAAAGCCTTACGTCACTGCCCGCCCGCTCCGTTCCTCCAAGAAGCGCCAACTAACGCGACCAAAGCCCCATGCAGGTCAATCTAAACTCTTTTCATTTGCGGTTCCTCGCTGGTAAAACGACCTTACATGCACTATCAGACCATCACATTCTCTTTCCACCTTCAAGAAATCCTTGAAGACCCAGCTCTTCCGAGATTATCTATTGCCCTGAAAGATCTAAAAGCACTTATTTCCCCCCAGATATTAGTTAGCACTCAGTGTATGTTACTTGGGCCTTCTGTGTTTACCTAAATGCTGTGTTTACATTAATGTTAAATCCTCTCATAGCATATTGCAGGTAAATTGCATCGTAGTTCAATGTTGGGTCATTCAACAGTATGGATCTAAATTACCATTTTATTGAATAAACCACCAGCAAACAAACAATTTAGAGCTTATGTTTATTTGTCAGGGTAAAATATAAGCAAGGAGCATGTTAGCAATGGGATGACGTCGAGCCTGTAAGCTCTATGGTGAAGACTGAACTGCCTAGTTGTATTTTCTCGTTCATGAAGGAGAATCAGAGGGAGGTGCAGTTAGACATTTTTCAGGCATTGATGAAAGCAGGGCTGGCCTTGCTCGGTATCATGAGAGCCGCAGCAGGAGAGCCGAAGAGTGGCCAGGAAGATAGTTCTTCTATTGCCATTTCTTGTTTCATTTATGGTGGTAATAACACGGTGGAGCCTTTGGTCACTGGTTCTCAGATATGTTTGTAGAGGTCTTTATACACTCAAGACAGACTGAAGGAGGGCAGGATGCCAATAAACTTTATTTATTTCTGCATCATAGGATTATAGACGTTTGCAGGAATTCATAATAATGAAACACAAGTTGTATAAACTGAGATTATATGTTATATGTGAATGCTATTATTATCCGTCCATCCATCCATCCATTATCTAACCTGCTTATCCTTGTGGGGTCGCGGGGGTCTGCCTGTGCCTATCTCCAGTTTACAATGGGCGAGAAGCAGGGGTAAACACTGGACAGGTCGCCGGTCTATCGCAGGCTATTATTATTTCTCCATAGAATATTTTTAAACAGTCTACAACTATACTATGCTGGTTACCATTATTTTCTATATATTTAGCAGATGTGGTTTCCTAAAATGAACTGGTTCTAATTCACGAGTGATTCATACTGCCATGATAGAGCTTCTTTAATTTAAACATTTCTAATTCCCTGACATGGTAATAGCTCAAGATAATACTATACTGATTGGTTTTCTTGGTTAGGATAATCAAACCACCTCCTCCAATGTGGAGGTCCGACCACAAAGCTAATGCAGTTTGAACAGAAGCGACTCTCCGCTGATTGCTATTTTATTTTTCATCTCAGAAAGAAAGTGAGCCACTGCCCACACCCTTCACCAATTCCCCGACACCACCACCCCCACCACCCCTGCAGCACTTCACAGACTAACAGGGACACTCTGACGGCATGTGAGCAGTGATTTCCTGATATCAGCTACAGATGGCCCGTGTCATGCCAGATTAACCGTATGATTGGAAGAGGGAGGAGAACATTTGAAACGTACATTTTAAACTACATAGTTATTTCTGGATGCCCCTTTTTGAATCGGAGGCATAGGTTCCTTTGTTTTGCTTCAGTTTTTGGTTTTGATAGAAAAAACAAAGACTGTCACTATTTTCCCGTCTCTGTAGCTGTACTACGTATTAAACAAACCTTAGCAGGAGTCTGTGTGTGTGTTTTGTTTGCTGCTTTAAAGGCCTTCTTCTGCATGTTTGCACACACACACACACACACACACACACACACACACACACACACACACACACACACACCCATGGAGTCTTCTCTTTAGCTCCCGGCAGTTCTTCTGCTTGGTTTGCACTGCTTGTCCTCTTCTTGGCTAAACGGTTCTGGTTAGCCACTCCAGTTCAGACGATGATAGCAACCGTTTAGGTGTTTTTCCATTAGCTATTTTTCAGCTGGGTCTTAGTTTTGGTTCAACAATTTTTATGTTAATGTTTCCTTAGCAGCAGATTCCTTCATTCAGCAAATCTGGGGGGTTCCCAGGTTTATATTGAACCAATATATCCTCAATATCTCATGTGCAGGCTATGTAATACCCTGTGGTGGAATTACAGCTTTTTTTTTTTCAGTTCAGAATGTGAGATGTCAGCATTTTAAAAGGTGCTATGAAAAAGTAGTTGCCCCATTACAGAAATCTTTTCTTTAAATAGATATCAATAATAAAAAAAAGAGTCGTAGTTTGTTTAACATGTATGTGACAATAAAGCGATTCTGATTCTAAGGATCTGAAATATTTACATTGAACCACACTATTATATCCTTTCTTTTAGTTGCAAATAACAGACGCTGGTGTTTGTTTTTAGCTTGCCTAATGTGATTTGAACTCTACTTCAGTATAACAATGTATTCCGGTCTCACAGAGAGTGGAAGTGTACGATGAATTTTAATATAGTGTCAACTTCAAAGAGCAACACGCCCCCCAAGCCTCTTGCCTTAGATCACAATGAGGTGGAACAGTTTGAATGAATTATTTTAGCTTCTCTGTGGATGTTATTCTCTGCCTTAAGTTATTCTTTTCTTTTGACTGTAGCCTGAAGTACTTTTTTGAGAAATGGCTGAAGAAATTCAAGATTTTATTTGCTGTTGAAAGTTGAGTTTAAATTGCTTTTGTAACGTAACTGAACAACTTTTGCAAGTTTGTAATATAATTCAAAATTAACAAGACAGGTTTTCTTGTACTCTAAGAAGCAATCTGAGAGGAGACAGATGTATATCAAACTAGCCATTTTTTTATCTATAGAAAACTAATTCATTAATATGAAATGTCCTAATCCTGCCAATTTTTTTACATTTATTTACTTACTTTATACTTAGAATAATACAATGCAGATTCTGTAGGTTTATCCTGTACCTTTGATTAACTTTATGTCAGATGGTAATTTTAAACGATGAGCAAATTAAGCAAATAAAATAAATAAATAATGTATAATAATAATAATAATAATAATATAATACTGAATAGTGGTAGCAATAGTAATAATAATAAGGTGTGAAGCTAAATTTCTTGTTCTCTTCTTGTCTCCTCGAGGCCATTAGATCCTCCTGACCAAGTCACTTGACTGTCCTACTCTGGCTCCACATTGTTGTTGTTGTTGTTGTCCTGGGATGTTCTGTGGGTAGTGTGGCTTTACAGATTGTGACCTAAACCAGCTGTTCACTGAACCTCCTGCCACACAGACACACTTGTGCGTTTGTGTGTCTGTGAGTGTTTGGAGACAGCCTCCTATTTAGCCTACTTTCATACACAGTGTGAATCTGAGCCAGTAGTGACTCATTTGCCTCACTGATCAGCTCAAATCACACCTGACCCCCCCCCCCCCCCCCCCCCCCCCCCCCCCCCCCCCCCCCCCCCCCTCCACAGAAGCCTGCCGCTCCCTTTTTAACGACCTCCATTAATGATCCCTAATTAAGGGATCAAAGTACATATTTATTTATGGCACAGAGAACTATCTTGGATCAATCCCATTTAGTCTTCTACACGACCTTTGAAATAATATGCCAGATAAAATTATATCACTTTTTCTGTCTGTTTACAAAAAAACTATTCTCATGGATCTAGAAAAACATGAGCCCTTCAATCCAGTGGAAGGAAAAAACAAAAAACCTAAAAATAGTACGAGTTGCATTGGGTTACATCCTAATAAATCTAGAACCCAACAGTGTTTGGACTTCCTGACTTCTAAAAGAAACATATGTAGGGGATTTTTTTCAAGTTTTAGGTTGAATGGCTGGGCTATTTCTTGGGCAAGCACAAGCAACCTTACTGTATGTCAAGAAAACAACTAAAGTAATCACTATCGAAACACAACTGAACAACCAAACCTCCGCAGAATTCACCATTTAGAAATAATGTTCATCCAGGCTCTCTTTTGCTTTTTAGTGATTGTTGCCTGGGAATTCTCATACTGTGAGAAGCCTAACACTAGTCCCTTCGTTCAGTTTAATGACTGAACTGGTAAAAGTTCATGTCAGAGCTCTAGGCTGTTTAGTTGGTCTACAGAACATGGACTAAGAAGCGTCTTGAGTTGAGACAAATGGATAAAAATACAAAATGGATACTGGTCTCATGATGATCATTGTGACCATGCCCTCAGGATAGTCATAAAAACGCTCTGCTTGACATTTAGTTTAAAAAAGGTTCTCATTCACTGGATTAAAGAGATTCTAACCCTCTATTTTGCATGTTTTTTTCCAGTCAGCAAAGTGTAATTCAACATAAATTTTCTGACTCTATCAAGTCTTAATACCTAGCAGCACCTCGCATCTGACTTAATGATTTCTTCCAAGACCTCTTCAGATGATGGTGCTATTTTTACACAGCAACAGCTGTTGCATTTCAATGAAGAAGGAAATTGTATCAGTGGTTATTTTCAGAGTTTAAACACCAGGCTAGACCATGTAAAGCGACTTATTTGTGTTCACGTTGTCATATATGTCTCAAGACAGTTTTGAAAGAGAGGACAATTAAGGGCAATTCTTGGATTCCAGTGAAACCAAGCAGAGAAATCAAGCTGATGTTCTTACATGGTGAGGTGGCTCTTCCAAGAAGTGATGTGCAGTTTAACCTTTCATTGAGTTTGGGACCTGTTCGGCCAATCTTTCAAGGACTCTGCGCTAATTCGGAACCATCTCCCAGACGTCTCAGCATACCACAGATCTCATGTGTCAAGAGGTCTCATTCCGCGTCATAACATAAGTCTGGAGGGATGATGAATGTGTTTGTTTGCTGTAATATTGAGTGATAGAGAGATCTCCCCTTTACCACGAAATATAATATTACATAAAACATTTATATTTAGTTTATGTTATGATCAGCAAACCTTAAGCAGAGTGCACTGGTGGTCCAACTGGTAATAGCTTTTAATAATTAAAGCCATGCTCATAATGGACCACATGGCCACAGGATGCATCTTTTACCATTTTTCTCTCATATATTACTTGGACCATATTTTTATTGGAATTATCATCCTCCAGGTCTTACTAACTGCAGGTAATTGCAGTATATTGCTTTCTCTCTGAGTTTTACTTTCAATGATAGCAGTTTACATTTTACTGCACGTATTGAAACAAACAAAACAAAAAACAAAACAAAAGTCAAATCAAATTGAAACACCCAAAAGTTATTGCATCAAGAAGCGAAACATGTTTTGTTCCTTTTCCTTACGATGCACAAGGCAAACACTACGGGACACCTTCCTCCTTAGCATGTCTAACAAGGTGTGGGAACCAACAGGATAGAATAATTAGTCTTCACCAGTGATCACCATGCTCAGTAATCAGCTTAGAGTCAAACACGAGAACAATAGGAGCTTTTTTGCTCGCCCTAAATCCACTCAACATTATAAACAATGCAATTAGTCTTTGCCAAACACGCTGTACAGGAGGATTCTTTTTACATTTTGTGTTATTAAGCACTTATACCAAAGCATACACTCTTGAACTCTGACAGAGAAATCAGTAGCAATAAAGCCACAGACATTAAAACAAGTAATAATAGTTATTGATTAGTGTGAGGTTCTTATTGGTATAGTGTATAAATTTGTTGTAGGTTCACCATCTGTACAGTTGATACCAGAGATATACCAGAGATATACATAAACAGTAAAAATTAAATCTTTTCTTGCTTTCTTGTATTAAATCATAAAATCAGAAAAAAAAATCTTCCAGTCTTTTTAAATGACTTCAAATCGTATAAATGTGATTTGGCTTTGTACGTTTCTGGAAGGTTGTTTAACAACATTCATTTAAAATATAGCTGTAGATGTGTTTTTTTTTTCATGCAACACTTCAAAAATCCATCCATCATATAGTTCAGGACAGCTTCCCAGAGATGAATATTTTTTTTAGTATTACCACAAATGGTCACTGTCCTTAGTGAAACGAGTCCTCTTCTCACTTGAACTGAAATGCTACTCAGAGTGGAAGAAGCCAAAAATCCCAAAGCTACATGAAAATCCAGATTACAGTTTGCAAATGCAGTCAGGATTCAATGCCTCAATTCAGTATTGTGCCTTGATGACCATTATTAATGAATTTCAAAGACAGTTCTATCAAACATTAAAAAAATATAGTTAAGGCTCTGAATTTAAACATTAACCAATAACTTTGCTCCCTATTTGGGTATGCAGCAAGTGTACACTATTTTGGTAATATAACCTGGGCTAAAACTGTAACCTATGAAACGTATCAGTCAGAAAGTGAGTAAAACAGTACACATAGTGGACAGTATGTGTGCGCCCGTACAACAATGTTCTGTTCTACCAACACTGTGGAGAAATGCTGCCTTGATAATGTGTGCCTGTTGTGGACCTAACATGTATGTTCGTTTCTGTGTGTTACATGTTCAGTGTGATTAAAGAGAGATGTTGACCTGCTCATTACTGCCTCGTTCTGCCCAAGTTAACACACATATTAAATCCTTCTCTCTCTCTCACCTTTTTTTCTCCTACTCCCATGCTGTCTTAGGTGCCGGTTAGCTTATTTGCATTAGTTGCTCACGACTCGTAACTGCTGTTCTCACTGCATATGAGGCACACATTATAGGTATCCTGTTCCATATCTACATGCATACATGCGTGTATACAGGTATTTTTGGTAAGTAATATAAAATGAGGTAATAACACTTGCATCATGCTACAGCCAATTAAGCTCCTAATCACTGGAGCACATTTAAGTGGAATTATTTTTTTTATTACCAGAGCAGGTGTGAAATCTTAAGGATCTTGATTCTTTAGGGATTGGTTTACATTGGCCCAAAAACCTGGCAATATTTTTCCTTAGCATGTCTGGTGATCTAATCATTTCGGCCGTGTCAAGCACCGGTGCGAATGCTCTGAGGACACATTGCAGATGTAATTGCTCAGATCTTATCTAGAAATTGTTATCTGTAGCTTGGGTGACATATATATATATATATATATATATATATATATATATATATATATATATATATATATATATATATATACACAGTATATATTTTTACATAAAAAATGTTTGACTTTACTGTAAAGATTTGAAAAATAAATTTTTTCTGTGTGATTCCTGATGTACGATTGTTCCATAGCTGTATTTGTTTCAAGACTCAATGCTGTACTGCTTGTCTCCGGGCAGACCTCTCAGATCCATATACTCTGCCTGGAATTAGACTGTGCGTTATTAAATTTGGGTGTTTATGGCTTCTCCTGGGAGCTATCAAGAGATGTGTTTGAAGCCATGAGGGTTAAAAACCATATTTGGATTTGCTTACTGCTGAATAGGAACCGCCTCGGGATTCATCTGTGTAACAGAGTGTCTGATGGTAGGATAACAGCAATGTCGTGGAGCTGACTGTCGGTTTGTATTTTTAGATGTCTAATTTGTTAACAATCTCCCCTCTGTGCCTCTCACTCCCACGTATTTGGTTTCCCTTGGTTCACTGTCTCAACGTCCCACCACAGACATTAGACAGCAGATGGATGCATTTGTATTAGGTTTTTGTTTTTTTAACCACTTTTGGTGCTCTTTTTGTGTTTCTGATCTCCTGTAACTAAGTTAGATTTTAAATCCGCCTAAATTTTGGAGAATCATTGAATTTTCTCTTCTTTTTTTTTTTAGAAAACAGTTTTACTATAACAGATATACTATAATACCTCCCCCTGCTGGGAGCTGTACATTTACTTGGATGCAAATGTTGGGTTCTAGACAGTAAATATCACCCAGCTGCGTCTGTTGACCCAGACATTTGTGTCTTTTCATGTTGACGTGCACGTCTGCTTCTGTGTTTCTCGGTGCTTGGATGTGAGTCTGTGTGTGTTTGTTTCTGCTGTTACAAGCCGTAACCTTGTCGGACAGGGCCGTGTCATGTGCCGATCATCCCCCCTTCGTCCGCATTAAGAACAAGTGTCTCCTATCTTCAAGACCTTTCTGTCTTTACTGTTTAATTGGTAGGATGAGCTCTTGCTGTCTCTCTCTAACTATGTTATAGCCCTACAGGACTGTTGCAGTTAACAAGAAGTTCCCATTGATACCGAACTTGCAGGCTAGTAAAAAAATGCTTTATTAAAAGAAGCATTTTCATGTTTTGCAGAATATTTTTTTAACCTTTTTTCTTTTAGTTTATTTATTTTTAATCCTTTTCTTTACGCTTGTAAGGCACACAACACTTAGTTTTACAGTTCAAATGAAAACAGACTATATAAAACTATATTCTATGAATCCTTCCTTCTTTATTAGGGCCTGATTGGTTCCAAAACCTTTAATACCTTTGACAAAGGTCCCCCACCTCACCTCCCACTGTTGCCTTTTATCTTACCTGCAGCTTATTTTCTGAATTCCAAGAAAAAGAAATTTACACCTGGAATAACTTGTGAAAAAAATTGCTCAATACTAATTGATGTTCTCTTCTCGCATGTCCACCCCTAAGGCAGCTTTGTCTTCATTAAACCAACAAAATTGTTTTTCATGTAGTTCCGAACAAAAAACAAATTGTCTGATTGCATCATCATAAAAAGGGGCAACGTTCCCTAAGAACCTCCTGAAGACGTACCTACTTTTATTTCTGTATTTAATTGACACTTAAATTTAAATTTCCTCAAAGGCTTGAAGGTTTTGGATATTACTTTTCTTTTAAATTCCAAAATTGACGCTAACAGCATGATTCAGTTAAATTATTTTTTCTTATATTTTTTGAACAAACACACTTTATTTTATTCAAATTTTCTCAAAAAAAATAAAATAAAACACACTCAAAACACAGACATGGGATGTAAATAAAATGTGTGTGTGTTTTGCATGTGTTGCCCTGCATTTTCTCACCTTTTTCCTCTAGGCCTAAAGCTAACACTGCCTTTCTAGGACTATCCCCAAGATGTTGATACAAGTTTCCGCCAAGGTCACCCATATATTTTCCAGCCTGTGACAGTTCTGTGGTACAGATGTGGGTCAAAGCGCTCAGAGTGTAGCAAACCTCACATTTTTCCCCCCCTGAACGACCTACAGCTTTCTGAAGGAATCGAGGTGGGGTCGTGAAGTTATTACACGCATTAAGCCACTGTTTCAGATGTTCAGCGGAAGTCCAGAGAAATCTTAGGCCATCACTCTTTTTGCCACTGTTATGTGCTGAGAGGAATAAGCAATTCTCTTTCATTGATTTTGCAATTCAATATGGAGGCCCATTAAATTGATGGTCGCAGCAGAAATTGGAGCAACAGCATGATCCATGCTAGTAGATATCCTCTCTCCAATGCGAGTCCCTCGGGCCTGCATTTTAAACGTGACGAATGCGATGGTCCTCTGGGACTAATTGATTGTGTGTTGGTGTTTGTTAATTGTTTAGCACAAACACAGACAGGTAATATTGACATCATTAGGGAAACCTCTCATGAAGAAGTAAAGTCTAAAAGTGGTTGCCTCTAGGTCTCTTTATGATATTTTGATCTGTTGAGTGTGAATGTTGACGATATTATCCTGGTTGAATTTCTGTCGCGCTCATAATTAACTGTGCAACAGCCAGCACCTATTGTGCCTTTGTCGGCCTGTTTCTTCTTCAGTAATGAATGAGCAAATTATCACTGTCAATATTCTGAGACACACCACCACAAGTATTCTCCTGTCACTAATAGTCTATTAGGATAATATTAAAATCTATCAAGCCAAACATTTCTGTTCACTGTTCAAATGTTTTTCTTTCTCAACACATCAAAGAGTGCCATTAAATTAGATACGTTTACTGTTTGTGAATTTGACATGTCAAGAAAAAAAGAAAAACACCCTCGATGTTCTTAGGATGAGCAAAACTCAGTATTCAAATATTCTTTATCTCCTCCCTTGTAAGAAACATCAAGCAAACATATTTCAATTTCCATCAAACTTGAGGATGTGAAGTGTACCGTTTGAGAAATTGAAACTTCCTCAAATATCGCTAAAGATGAACACATGAATCATTGACAAAGTATTCCACTCGGGGAACGATGTGTGCTCTATCTCTCCCATCTCGTCCACTCCTCTGCGCTACTTATTTACTCTCGCTTGGCCCCGCCACATTTGCACTTTTTTATGTGCCTCCCCCCCTTTTAGCCTCCTTCCAAAACACACCACTGTGCACACTATGTGGCAATCCTTTTTCCTTTTTAAAAGGTTGATTTTCATAAAGAAAACGTTTTTTTAATTATTCTGCCGTTCAGTAAATAAGACTCCTGATGGATAAGTGGATAGAAAAAGCTAAGCATATCTAGCCTCTCTCACAATCTTTATGAGACAATTTGTCTGTGTTATGGTGCAAGTGTGGAAGTTACAAAAACAGTTACAGTTAGTAAAAGGCCCACTTTGTGCAGAATTGCGTTTACTGTTCTCTGTTTCTTTTCTTTCCAAATAAAAATGCCTGGAAGTATCCTAAAATATTAGGTCAATGTATACCGATGGGGAGAAAACCATGTTAGAAAGTTACAACTCGAATATCTGCTCAGAACTTAAGATCTCAGAGCTTCCAATTATGTCCTGTGGCAACTAGACCTTTGAGCCTTTCTAAAAATAATACTCCTCAGCATTCATCTGAGAGATTGAATTCTCTGTAAGGGCCGCAGCAGACTGACTTCTTCTTCACCTATGCCTTCTTTATCTGATACTATGCTCATTTTCTGTCTATATTTACCCCCATCTACGTTAAAATGGAGAAGAAAGTTTGACATTCATCTTGTATTGTCTGATATGCAGCTCTTAACATAGATATAAAAAAAATAAAATAATTCTCTGCTGATATTGAGTACCGAGGCGTAGTTAAAGTCATTTGAACTGGATTTCTACCCAGATGTCACATCTTACCTGAAGACGATTCGTCACATCTTGATGTAGAAGAAGCAGAGATTAATTTTCTGGTTAATAGGTTTTCAGAGCTAGGTTAGGGAAAAGAAGACATCTGAAGAAGAAGCATAAGAAGGAGACATGGCAATCTACAACAAAACAAAATCCCAAGTATAACAACATGGACATGTTTTTTATGTGCACAAAAAGATGCTACTGACATTTTGCCAGGCCCAATAATATAACAGGTTGCTTATAAAAATGACCCCTACATCTAGAAATGACCCAATCTGAATATGTTGGTCACTCTCTGCTTTTTGTAAAGAATTTACCTGTTGAAGTCATTATCACATTCTGACATAATTTTTGAATAATAATAATAGTATTAGTATATGATATAAAATGACTGTTTTCACTCTAGTTAATCCAAACACAAGCCTCCACATGTCTGAGGAGATACAATGTTTTAATAAAAGCATATTGTGTGTGCCCTCTGGTTTTATTTTAAAAAAGCCCACTGATACATTAAATAACTAGCTATGGTTTTTATTTATTCTCCTTCATCATGTAGTTATCACTTCCCAGGTATTGCTCAATTACCGGGAAAAAAATGATCATATTTTTGAGTTTCAACAAAACATTTTTTCTGTACATGTCTAGGTTAGGTTATTTATAAGTTATAATACGCACTATAAGAACGTTCACAGTATAAAGATGAGACATTTTAAAATTTCTCAAAAACATGTTTTATATTTATTTCTAAAGACTAATAAATCTTACATTTTAGCTTTTCTTTACCCCAATATCTTCGTGACAAGTGGTATTCCAGTACAATTTTCTGTCTTAGTAAAGGTTTATAGTTGGGGTATCATATGAAAGGTTTTGTTGTTTAAAAAAAGGCATACTTATTACTCAATATTGACATATATGTTGTAATTACCATGCAGTATGCATATAAGCACTGCGTCCACATCGTTTGAACTGAGTCGCAACCTTTTAAGACGAGTACTTGACCCAATAATAGACACTCCCAGCCACCCACATGCCTTCTTTAAAGTCACCCTGTGTCTTATCTCTTGCACACATCATGTTCCATCAGTATGTAGTGTGACGTAGAAGTACAAATCCTTTCTTTTATCCACGTTTTAAGGGTTTAGCATTAAAAAACAAAACAAAACATATGCGGTCTTCATCTGCTCATGTGCTCTAAATGTAACATAAAAATTAAAGTATTAATACTAATGGACAACGAAATAAGTTACATTACACAGGCAATATATCTTTGATCTCTTTGCATATGTAGGTTAGAGTAACAATTCAGAAACATATTTCACTCACTTTGTTTGGTTGATAAAAAAATAAAAATAAAAATACTGGTAAAATGTATTTAACGTTAAAGTGAAAGGGCCTTAATTTGGCCATTTCAGCTTTTCCAGTATCCAACATTATTGGGTTATATTGTGAAACTTTTATTCGTTACCTTCAGTAATTCAACTCAGTTGCTTTTTATTGCATCAATTCAGAAGTAAAAAAAAGCTGAAAGGCATTATGCTAAACAGCAAAATAAACTTAAACTTCCAATTACATTAACTAAAGAAACTATCTAATGCTAATTTGGTTTGGTTTAAAAGTTTGATTTATAGTATGTAAGAAGGTTAATGTATACAAAGCTAACCAACTACACAACCTGGTCTGAGCATAATTGGAGCTGAATGCACAATGTGCTAGAATTTTAAGAGACATGAAGATAGTGCTTATTTACCTCCTGCTGGAAGGTGATGTGGCATGAAAGGGACACAAGCAATCACAACAATAACAGAATGGCAGAAAAGCCGTTAAAAGCGTTTTACATACTACCTTTGCTGGGATCTTTGGATTTATGATCAGATATAAGATAATATAATACTTTCAAAAGTATTATATTAAACTCTTCTTTAAAAGAAAAGGGTTTTACTGATTGATCAAAAACTGGATGTATGAAAAAAGCAATTGTGAAACTGATGTCAAATAGTACTTTAGACTTATGTTAAGCTATAGTATATGATTCTGAAAGGGAAGATGGTTATGTTGAGCTTTATAATAAAGATATATTTTAAAATGCAGTTCAAGACTTTACCTGGAGACAATAAAAATAATCTTTTGATGTAACCTGACACCTCTAGAAAAAAGTAGATCTCAAAAGTTGCAAAAATAATTTTCTCCACCGTACCAATATTTCATGGCTATTAAAAACAATGCTCGAGGCTAAGGCAATGCCATGCGCTGCAAAAACCCTTCCCTAGTCCTTGCCTTCGTTCCCAAATTTTAAAACCCAAAAATGTCACCCAGGCTTGTTTGGTTAGTCCAGGAGTCTCCAACCCTATGTCCATGTAAACATACCTAACAAAAGAGGAAAATGTGTAAGAAACATGTACCTACACAAGGTAAAAAAAATAATTTCTCAGCTGTAATCCAGCCAGTCCCAGCTTCTTGGAGTTTGCTGGGAAAATGCCTGTTCTCTTTCCAACACTTTTGCTCATACAGTAAAAAAACATTGTCAGATTAGTAGCATTTAACAAATACCTAAAAAGACATTCTAAGCAATAAGTTAAACTGTAAAAATTGCTCATCCATTGGGCCATAAGAAGAGAGTATAGTTACCTTCACACAGCAAGAATTGATGCTCAATTCTGATGTTCTCCTGAAATATGATTTATCTTGTGTGGTCTTTAATAATACAACTTTAATATGAAAACCAATAGACTTTTGTGGTAACTGATTATGACCTGAAAGTGACCTGCACGTGGAGAACAAGAATGTGGATGTAGAATATTAATGGAACTAACAACAATTTCCGTTGTCCGTGGATCAAGTTAGCAATTTTTAGGCAATGGGAACTGGCCATATCAAAACAAAACTAAGAAAGCTAAGAAAAACGAAAACAAAACTTCTTCAGACGTTTACATTCAGATTTGGCAAATCTGGCTTCTCTTTGTGGAAAACTACAATGTCCCCTAGACCCTTTAGATTGCAGGTGCTTTGAAAACTTTGATATATATATATATATATATATATATATATATTTTGTACTACATTAGAAGAAGTGCAATTTAGAATTTTTTGGATGAAGGATCGGAAATGGGCTGATCACACTGACGTAAAAGTTGGATATGGGTCGCATTTGTCTGCTGTGTGAATGTAGCCTAGGGTAAATCCATTGCATGCTGCATTCAGCATCAGCACACCTAATACCCTATCATGCGAAATGGACGTAGAAGCAATATCTCATTTGCAAAAGGCCACGTGTATTCTGTATACACATGTTTTCAGTGATAGTGGGGGAAGGTCTTCGCAATGAGCACGTGGATTAGGCACTAAATACCATAAAGTGTTCCCCTTTCAATGTAATCTATATTTTTGTATTTAGTGCGGGAAACTTAGTCCGGCACACGTTTAAATCTGCTCACGCATTGTCCAGGTGGCGAAAAGGGGCCTGCCTTCTGGTTTCCACCACAAACACTCACGCACCCTTGAAAACACACATCCAAACTCGCTCTGGTTGATGACTGCACGTTTCAACAGATGATTAGATTACGTAAGAAAACACCACAGAGCCCTAATAGTTGGTAAACCCAGATTACACAGGATTACCATCGCTTTTGCTCCGCCTCTGTTCTCTCTCTCTCTGACTGTATGTTGAAGCACAAGAGAGGGAGGGAGGGGGGGGGGGGGGT
>JAVLVB010000125.1:561044-578119 GCA_032876305.1 Orestias chungarensis | reverse complement strand
CCACCCCCTTGTCTTTTCTCCATATACCTAATTTACATTTGGAGGATGTATTATAACATTAAATATTCCTTCATGAGAACAAATGAGCCCTCCACCATCTTGTTTAAAAATCTAATGAGTATTCTGAAAAATGGATTAAGCTGAAACCATTTCCTGAGAATAAACGGCAGCGTGCTGATACGTAGGTGTTCACAGAGCATCACTGAATCAAACATCAGCCAAAATGTGCATTGATGACTTGAGACTTAAACATCTAAATTATTGTTTTCATTACTTTAAAGAAATGAATTAAGAAATAAATATAGAGATGACCACAAAAAAAACCTTAGTCCTGTTAGTCAGGTAGGAAATTTAAAAGCTGAAAGTTTCCCTTCTGCTGCTAATCTCTGCAGTTTATCAGGCGGCTTTACTTCCTTCACTTGAGGTCCAAGATCCCAGTCATTGCGCCATTGCGTTTACACCATAATTGATTTCCACTACACTCCACATGTCAGTCTTTGGTCCACTCACCCATCGAGCAATACATCACCCCGCATTAACGCTTCACCTGTTGTATTTCTCCATTATATCATTATATTCCACACAAATGCCGGCTTTGTGTCTCTCCCAGCTGCTGCGATTTCAGGCTGATGCCTGATTGCCACTTATCTTCCCCGGTGAAAGAGACCATTAGATTACCAAAAACAAAATCCTACCCACTATAAAAGAGGTTTCGGTGTTTTCTTTTAAACAGTTGAGTATCCTTCTTCTTAGCAGAAAGTGAAACTGTCAAGATGTCACTTTCATGCCGGCAAAGAGCTTTTTTCCCCCCCCTTTTGTTGTTTTTTTAAACCGAGTTATAAGAATCCGATAATATCTTTTTGAAAATCTTATGCATTTGGTGTTATCTTAAGGGCTCTTTGAGACAGGAATAGGCTGATGAAGTGTGTGACTGCCACGACAGTAATTATGTGATGAATGTGTTCTTTCTGTGTGTAGCCCCAAGCCGTGAATAGCCGATTATTGAGGGGTGTGATTTCTCTGTGTGTGTTCCCTCTACAGGATGTGTGTATTTGAAAGAATTTGAACATTCAAAAGAATACGCTGCACTGAACAAAGAAGTGTGTCTAACTGGATGAAGCTCCTAAACTGGTGTGATCATGATTTAATGGTATTGGTCCACACGTGGAAAACACTGAAAATAACCTTGCATGTTGCATGAAGAAGCTGTACCCCAGAGGATGATACGTTTATTGTGACACAGATTTTAAGACAACTGCTCAGACACTTTCTTTGTTTCTGGGGACACTTCCTCTGTGCAAGATAAGAAACACTTAGTACAGCCTTCAATGGTTTAAGTCCCCTTACACGGATGTTAAGCTCTATTACCAAGATGACATTTTTTTGGTGACATGATCATATGAATATTCTCTCACATTTAGAATATAATGAAAAAGCACAGTACCTCATAAAAGGGTGCTGGAAACATTGATCATTGAAGAATTATGGGCTACAGCTTCCATATATAGAGCCTGAATGGACCTACTTTTCTGTAAGTCTCAAATGTGCATTATAATAGTAAACATGTTCGCTATGTTTCAGGGACACCTGATAAAGAAAAATGTGGCCTAAAAAAAGGAAGATGAAGGAAAAGGTTTGTTTGGATTATCAAACCGTACTGTCCGGAATTAAGACTCTTATTCGAGGTACTAAACAGAGGTCAAACAGGTCGTCTTCTAGTTTCATGGTTGGCTGTCCCATTCCTGACTGCTCCCATCAATTTTCTACACCAGCACATTGCTAGAGATTTAGGTGGTATTGCTGTGTAAATGGGTGAATTAAAAGAGAAAATAGGGCAAAATGTGGTTAACGACATAAATCAATCAACTTAACCTTTATGTATCCTGCCGTATGTACTCGAACAGATTAAACCTATAATTGGTTTTCTGACATTCCTTCAAACTTTTTTGGAGCCAACAAGCAGTAAAGTAGAAGTGAAGGTCTGACGTGAAGATAATGTTGAGGATTGTCCCGATAATAATTCCTATCCCGATATTTCAGCAGTTTTGGCCGATACCGCTAATAAGCTGATACCGCTAATAAGCCGATACCTCTAACAGGCTGATACGATATCAGCAGGAATTACACAGACTTGTATTCATTTTTTAGTGTTGAATGTTAGAAACAGTTTGATTACGTGATATTACAACAGTTAACAAAAATATGTATGACAAAAACAAGTCCATTTATTATAGATGAACGGGTCACACAAATACTATTTAAGCTTTCTATGAAGAAACAAAAGTTCAACAATTAAATAAAATAACTGACATGTTTTCCAATGTTGTAGGGAATCAAACGGTGGAACAGATATCAGATATGCGAGATATCTATCCATCCATCCATCCATCCATCTATGTTTTTTTTTGCAAATAGCTTCTCTTACCACCTATAATGTGTCAAGGCCTGTCACAAAGTCTGCACGCTGGATTTACACAATTGCTTGACTCAAATGTTGACACAGCCACTTGCCTTTGCGATTGTACCAGTCAGTCAGACCATGAGGATCCCCAGCAGATGCACAAAGAAAGCTTTGAAAATGAATCAATACCAGTGTAGTTATCTAGTTACTTACTCACACTCATTACCACACACAAGCAGGTTTAGCTCACCGTCATGTCTGTCCTCACCACCAAGTCTGACTGGCATCTTAAAGGCCAGTGTTGTGGAAGTATTGATTTACCTATATTAATGCAGTCTTCATGAAAGGCCTTGTCAGGGAAGGAGAAGAGTGACGAAAGAGAGAATGGAGAAAATAAATATAGGGAAGAAAGGAGGAAGCCAGAAAAAGCTTTTTTTCCACACTTAAGTAAAAATATTTGTGTATCCTTCATTTTTTGTAGGTTGCAACAGATGAGACAACTGTTTCGGAATTTTTATACAAATAGTAGATATTCGAAGCAATTACTTATCTGGGCCTTAAAGTTGTTAAATAGTCTATAGTCTGTTTATTGTGTATCGCTATTGTTTTAACAAACAATCAAAGAGGAAAAAAACAAACAAAAATGGTTTGTATCCTTTTGTTGACCTAGGCATTTTAGATCTTTGCATGTCCTGCGCTGGCTCTCTTTGGTTAATTGCTCTTATCCTGTAGCCCTGTTGTACAGTACTGTAGAACCCAGCTCGTTGAATAAGGTGGGATCAAAACCTAACAAGTAAATGTAAACAATATTTAGACCTGCGTTTTAATTTTTTTTAGTTTTTTTTTACTAATATCAATTTTATACAATGAATACCTTGTTAGGCTGCACAGTGGTGCAGTGGGTAGCACTGTTGCCATGCAGCAAGAAGGCTCTGGGTTCAATTCCACCTTGGGTCTATCTGCAAGGAGTTTGCATGTTCTCCCTGTGCATGCATGGGTTCTCTCCAGGTACTCCAGCTTCCTCCCACAGTCCAAAAGAATGACTGTCTGGCTGATGACCACTCTAATTTGTCCTGAGTGTATGAGTGGTTGTATGTCTCTGTGTTGCCCTGCGATGGACTGACGACCTGTCATGGGTGTACCGCTGCCTCTCGCCTGTTGTAAGCTGGAGATAGACATCAGCAGACCCACCCGACCCCAATAGGGACAAGGGTCTACAGAAAATGGATGGATGGAATAGCTTTTTATTGCAAAGCAGACAGTTTAGAGACACCCTGCTTACCACTTTGTTCACACACCCCTAATAATGGAGGAGTGGCTTCTTTCATCCAAAGAAAACATTATTTATTACCTTTCTGACCCCTAAGAGGGGCGTTCCCCTTTATGTTATTCTGTGTGAATGTAAGTCTGCAGTGGAAGAATAACATCTTGAACGTGTTACGCACAATTACTTGGTAAACTGAATCATATCCTTGTTCAAAACCTCAACCTGCGAAAAGGGAGAGCATTAGAGCAAGCACAAAGTCTGTTCTCAAACACAGGATAGTCTTTTACCTAACTAAAGGACTCTGGTTAGCATGAAGCCATTTCACAACACAGTTTGTCCCAAGGCACTTTACAAGTTAATTAATTTTGGTCCGATCATACATTCGTCAAAGTTAACAGCAATTAATCAAACCAATTTATATTAGGATTAGTTTTGCATGTGGTCTATCTAAAGAAACCCAGCAGGTTGCATTGAGTCACAGACTAGCAGCATTTACTCCTCCTGGCTCAGCATGCCGAGACATTAAGTCATAGCTTTCATTGCATCGTTGTCTTTACAGCAATCCTTTATGCGTCCTCCTCCTTATGTGTCATCCAGCAGCCTAAGTCTACAGCAAATACACTTTAGAGATATGTCAGGATAACCTGACCGTTTAGGGTGAGTTATAAGGTAGAGCCAAGTAGAACCCTCCTTATGGACTGAACTCTCGTCCAACGATGATAAGGACCTAAGGATTTTTTTTGAGAAATATTTGTTTTAGGGATGATTACAACATAATTGTTGTATGTGTAGTAAAATATGACAAAATGTCGTTGAATTTTCGATTATGAGATAATCATAGACAAAATGGTCAAGGGATGTAAAGTTACTCCAAAAGGCATGATAAGTGTGCCTGTTGGGCTTGTAATCTATCAAACAAAGGCTAAACCTGCTGCTTGATCCCATCGTGGTCTATTACCCGTTCACACCCACGACCTTTATTACTTTAATCCCTGATTAACAAATTAGGTTATTATCTGGTTCAAACATATCAGATATATAGACAAATTTTCAATAATAACAAAAAATAAAATGTAAAAAATAGTCCAATAGCTTTGTCTGGGGAGTTGGCGGTAAATATGGATTAAAACTAAAATCTTAAAACCAGTGAAGGCTTACAACCCCTGACTAGGGAGTTGCCAAAATACACTTGGTGATGTGGTGATCAATTTTACAAATTGATTTGGTTATTGTTAATTAGTTATTCTTGTGATTATAAACCAGTGACTAACTAATCAGTGACCAACAGCCTTTGAAATCACGTTTTAATGCCGACTCCGCATGTTTGGAACACCAGCGAAGTAGGTTCTAAGAAGGAGACTGGTACCACAAAACTGTTGCTAGCAGATAACCCTTATAACTGTGCAGAGCCGAGCCAAAGACTTGATGACGCGGCACAAGTAAATGTTAAAAAATCCTGAAATAAAGTCTCCATTCAAGCCAATACTGAAAAAGCAAGCTCATGTACTCCTAGGTAAAATAAGCAAAGCTCAGGTATTTCCTTGCTAACACAGAGCCATAATAACAAAATATGTCCAAATCACCACTCTTGGTGGAGAAATTGCGAAGAACAGAGTCTCAGAAAAAGGTCACTTGGAAATGAGGCAAAATATAGGGAAATAATGGACTGCTTGGCTTTAGGCTTGGACACCAGGATGCTAAAGTAATGCTTTCATCTGAGAAAAGTCAGAAATATTTTGATAATTAAATAGAAAATATTAAAACAAATTACACGCAATAAAAGAACACTGCCAACAGTCCCAAACCATATTTTTATTTTTCATTATATGGAAATACTAACTGGCCACATCCAGTGCATTGTCAAGCTAAATCAGTCATCTTCAAAGACAGGAAGAGATGGAAAGCAGGATGAGGACAGTCGGGGTATTTAGTTTTAAAGCAGTGTTTGATGTCTTTGATACGATACTGTACGTCCTGCTCACAAAGATTCGCCACAAACTAGATCTGAGCATCATTACAAACTCTACCCTTTGAACTGTTATAAGATAATCACTTTAGCGAGCTAAAAATAAATAAACTGCAATGCGTTTTCAAATTGATATTCTTAGGTTGGCTTGCAGTAGTGTCAACAGTACTATTCTACAATTTATCAGTTGTTGTTTTTTACTGTGGTTTGACATCTTGTGTCCCATTATATAAAGTTAAATAGGGTTTGTTTACCTGTCCGGCCTTTTATGAATGAAAGAAGGTCTTATCAGGTTGTTTAAAACAGCATGTTTCAAAGTGGACTGGATCCGTCCACTCATCCTATTGGGCACCACGTGCGGCTCCTCACTCACCATCAGCTGTTATTCTCTTCTTTTTCAATTTTCCTCCTCCCCCCTTGCGCCTTCTCTGTCACACACTTTTTGTCTCCTTTCACTAAATTTCTGTTTTTTGTTGCGAACACGCTCTCTTTGTGTAGTTAAGAGACTTTTTCGTTTGCCATATGGCAGCGCCAAAGGCGTTCGGAGCAGATGTGCTTGGCGTTGGGACTCTGCTCTGTCAAGCACATGCATACTTACTCTCACGCACGCCCACTCATGCAAACACACGTAGAGGCTTATAGGAGGTCTGTTAACCAGGAAGAGGTCACTGACTGACAACGGTATAGCTAACCCCTAATACACAGCTATGTTAGCTTTGTAAGCCTACACTGAAACACTTTAGATAATTTGTTAGGATTTGAAGGTCAGTGAACTTTGCTCGGAATATTACTAAGCATTTTCCAGTTGGGCGTATTGCAACTCTTCTGATATTGAGATGCGATGCCAATTATAGTGCACTTTTTTAAACTACTACATATAATTTGAATCTCTTGCCTGTAAGCACAAGCGAGTACAAATTTATTTTAAAGACATTTCAACACGATGACATATAATTTGAATGCTCACAGTAACAAAAGACAACATTCAACAATCATCCGACACATTTCATAACGACACTCACAGCCCAACAGGTTGCAGCAATCTAAAATTATTGTAAGTAAACTTGCTTGAGTCATATGAAGCGTAAGCTTTTTGAGTTTCTGCTTCTTTGGCTGCCCCAGGAAAAAGCTCTCACTGCCTGAAGACTGCGCACTCAGCGTGTTTGTGCAGTTTTTATATAGACCTGTTTTGTGCTGATTCTTGGAAGAGCGATGGAGGTTTGTGCATCTCCACGTGTGTTTGTTGCAAATGTGTTGCAGCAAAGTATCATCTGAATGAAATAGGATGCAAATTTGACCAGTGAGCAGAATACGAACACAGGCTTGTTCCCAGTATGTTGCTGAGCCAGCGTTTGACCTACATCAAACATCCAAAAGTGGAATGAGTGAGAATGCATTACCATGCCGGTCAACACCTAGGCTCAAGCACACATCAAAGAGGTTGGTGGAGAAGGATCAAAACTGTACACACATGGTTAGAGAGATTTTCCAAATGTTCCTTTTAAGTCAGAGATACTTTGATGCAGGATGTTACAACATACAGTTTGTGAAACCCTTAAGAATATTTTATGCAATTTCACAATAATTCTTATTTTTCTTTCTGTTAGGAAGGTTTTAGTTATTTTTATATGTTAAATAGTTTTGTGTTTAAATTTAACCATATAAACTAATGTTGTGTTGGAATAGACAAAAGAAGAAGATGATAAGTTTTGCCATTATTTTAAATGCGTATGTTTTTTCCACAGAAAAATGAACTATTGTTATTTTTTATCTGAAACGTCTTTCTTATTCCTATATACCAAAAGTGAACTCATTATTTTTTTTTTTAAGTATGTTTTAAAAAAGTGTCAAATACAAGTTCAAGTAAATAGTTGAATAGTCTAAACCTCCACAATATTTGAGCAAAGGAGGGTTTGTGTAAGTCTCAACATGTGAAATGTTTGACAAAAAGTTGTCCCAACACATGTAGCATGTATATCTATACATCTATACATTTCATTTGCGCCTTATTTCAAACATTGTCATAAATTTTTAAATTTCAACTTTCTCCAATGTATGTGTGTTAAGCATTTGATCCACCAGTGATTACTGGTTTTTAGCAATAAGTGAAAGGTGCAGCTCATGAACCATAAACTAGTAATAAACTGTGGAGGATAGCAGATCATATTATTACGTGTTATGGATGGAAACCAATTTAAATGGGGTCATCAGACAGAGAGAAGAACACCAGGAAGAGCAAGAGTGTGTCTGCGCAGCCGAAGAGCTGGAGGAAAAATGTGGCTTGGGAAGAGGAGGTCGGGGAATTATTTTTGATGGGTGTGTTACTTAGTAACGTAGTATAATTTTAAATAATAGGCATCAAAATTTGAACCATAGTTTACGTCCTTTAGAGTATACTGACAACATGACTAAGCAATTTGATGCATGATGAAACAACAACTCTGCGTACTGATGGCACTGACAAGTTCATTGATATATATTTACCTTTGAGAGATGGACCAAGGATTTTGAGAAAGAGACTGGCTTTTGCGTGTAATCCCTGGTTTTGGCTGTTTATACGAATTAATTTAAGAGATGCTCTGACTGATTTAGAAATGTCGAGAATGATTATAGTAACATAAAAACACATTTGAGAAAAGGTTCAATTCAAAAAGTGTTCCAATTCTTTGGATAAAAGTACTGTCACCACCCTAAACATAGGCATTATGCTGTTTCCGTAACAGTATATTTCCCGTTAGCTGTCTGCAAAATTTAGCCATATTCTTTCTTTCTCTCTTTTTTTTTTCTATCAGTGCTCCTGAGTGACACTGAGTTAAGCAAGGTTCAGCCACACGGGGACTCAATCAGAGAATAAATCATTATAAGTGACTGTTGCTAGAGAGTTGCAGTGACCGGCTCTCCAAAAAAAAAAAAAAAAAAGCCACAGCTCCCAGGTGGTTTAGCAGGTGTTGGCAGCCTTAAAATCACTGTCCTCATTTGGAAAGCCACTGGTTGAGAGATACAGCTAAGGAGAGATCAAACCATGGAGAATTAGTGGGAAAGGCATCAAAGACGAGAACAAAGGGGAGCAAAAGAATTTGAGAAAGAAGCAATCTCTGTCTTCGAGCCAATTAACAATATAGCAGCATCAAACACAATTACCTCAGGCCAACTGCTATTTCGAGGAAACAACGCGTCACATCACTTTCAGGCATTAACTGGGTGACTGAGGGGCTTAGATGGCTGCAACAACCTGGTTTGTGCAGGGGATGCCAGCAGCCTGGCTTTGCTTGACAACACAAAGAAAATTGCGTCTGTTTCTTAAAGCCCAGTAGCATCAAATATGGCTTTTTTATAATGAAAACTTCACATTTCTGCTTTCGCACTGGTTTTATTTAAGTTAACCCACACAAACAATTCAATGTTAGTTTAGTATTTGCGCTACCTCATGGAAAAGGTAATTAACTTCAGAGCAAATTAATTGGAGTTCTATGTATGCCCCAATCAAAGTAACCTGAACACAGTCCTAATGGTGTTGCAATCTTATCACTTATGTATGAGTGTTACCTGGATATCATTTATAGCTGTAAACCGACATAAGTCATAACTTACTGTTTTATTTAGTGATATGTTTGGAAAAACCAGGCCATTGGAAACAAGTCTAAAGAGACATAAACATGGCTGCTGGCAAAAAAAAGTGGGGGGGGGGGGCATCCTCTTGCCAATCATGTCATCTTACTGGCAGATTGATACACTTGCCAGAATGTTAGATTTACATGCAGACACAGTGGTGAGCTTGCCAAAAATGCAAGTCTGCCAAAAAGAGGACTGACTACGCACAGGGATATATGAAAGGCACAAGGCGGTTTGTGACTGACAGGAACTGAAGGTCTGTGTTTGTAGAACAATCTAGGTCTGGTTCTTCGGCTGTCAGTCACAACAGAGAAGATGATGCGGCACCAATTAAAAAAAAACAAAAAAACTTCATATTTTCTCTAAGCAGCGCACTATGCTTAAGTGTAGTAAAGATGTCGTGGATTACGTCAGCATATATGTGAGTAGTTGTGATTAGTGTACTTCGCTGAACTTTGTACTTGATGTGTTTTGGACTTTGCACGTACGTGTGTTTGTGTGTTAACTGTACGTCCGAGGCTGCATGTGCAGAGCCATCTGCTTGCTGCTTTAGCAATAGTCTTCCAGTGCTCAGGCTTAACTTTGTACGAGGGCAGTGGCCTACTTTAACCTTCTGCTCGCTCAGTGTACCCATCTGAGCACACTAGCTCATTTAGATTGTTTTTCTCATATAGCTCTTAGTCTATATAATAGTTAGTTTGCTTGGTCCCCTTATTGTCCTTAAAATAGTGTTCTTCCTTATATGTTGAAATGGATGGTACAGTTTGTTGCTTTTTTTAAATTATTACAGAACTGTTATTATAGCCATGTTTGTGTTCCTGTTTTATTCAGATATATTTAGGTTGTAATTTGGTTCATGCTATAACTTTTTGAGTTACTCTAAACCAGTATTTTATAAGTCTCATCCATCCTCGCAGAAAAGTAACACTCTCTCCCCTCATGTTTATAAAATGTGTAAGGAAACAAATATGGTGACTAATGGGACATGCTTAAGCTCACGCTATGAGTTTATACTAGCAGTGCATTAGGCACAGCAATAAGCTGCAGTAGTAAGACGCAGGGCAGTTTAGAGACGAGCATTAGGCTATGTAGGCTTGTCGCTGAGCCTTGCATCAGGGTTGGCATTTGTAGCTAATAAATCAACTGCAATAGAGTGGGGCAGGGGATGAGGGTGAGGAAATAGAAGAGATTTAAAGGCTTTTTTTAAACATGGGAACCTATCTGAAGGACATAATGTATAGAGTAAGATTGAAACAAAGTATTAAAGAAAAGGAAAGGTATTGCATACATTTAACACAGCGTGTCATTTGGACTATAATATACTAATGAAATAATTACCTACAGATGTGCATTAAACTGAACCTGAATTTGCTTAATATTTTTTATAGATGCTATTCTGTTATGCACATTAGAGAATACCAACCTTTGACAGCTTGTAAATTATTAATGAAGACCTTTGTACCTGGGCCCCTTAAGATTTTCGCTACAAACAAGACAGTCCTAAAGGTTCAGTTTGTTTACTTTGAGATGGAGGCGCCATCATTGAGCCTTACCTGGAGAAAGAAAGGGCAAATTTTATTCAACAAATCCTGGAAAGGTCAACGGCATTGGAGTAGGGGAAAGACTGTGCTGTGCTCAAAACAAAACCTTGAACATGAGAACAGAACATCTGGCAAAACATCCGAGTTGTTATTCAATAAAGTAGCACTGAGTCTGCATATCCATACTTTTAGTACTAATTTGGCAGTTTATTAGGTCCAGAAGACCCCAAAGTGCTTCACACAACATTCAGCAATGTTCCCATTCATTCATACCACATTGTAGGTGACAGAAGCAAGGCTACTACCCAACAACGCCATCTTGCCCTCTGACCACCAGCAGCCCAAGGTCATGACAGCAGAGACAGATGACACGGGGGTTCAATCTGACAACCCACTCCTCCCGGGACAAAAACAGGATGATAAACCGATTAGAAATAAACGTTTAATCTTCTGGAAGGAGTTAAACTTAAGATATTGGCATTATTCCATCAGATGTTATTAAGGAGCCAATTTAGAACAGTCTGGCTGTATTGTATGTATTAAATGTGGGTCCTTGCCCAAGAATTTTTTATAGTTTAACCGGACACTCAATGGTCTTCCTGTCGGGAGTTTGCATGTTATCCTTGTGCATGGGTGGACATTCTGATACTGTTACGTTAATTACTCTTTTCGGGATTGAGTGTGAGCATTCATCATTGCTTTTTCCTATATTTGTATATTACCTTGTGTGTGACCCTGCATTTTGCCAATTAGTTGCTTGAGACATCACGAACCTGCGACCCAGCAGGGATAATGGGTTTAGATAATGGATGGGTAATATTTTACCCCCATTGTTATTTGCATTCAATTTAAAATCATGTCCCCACAGTGTTTTTAATTCTCATTCTTAACAAAGCTTATGATGTACTTGTTATATCAATAGTCTTAACAGACTTACATTGTGTTGATAGAACTCGTCTTATGTGACCCACAATCTTCAAAAGCTTTGCAATACGTAATTTAAGTTGTCGCGCTTGTGAACACGTTTATGCCACTGCAATGGTTTGACTTTAGTGCTTAATGAGTTACCATCCAGCAGCTGGGTACACAGTCACACCACCTGAGTTTCAAAGGCATGTGTTCACTTGTTGGTTGGTTCATTCTGGTGCCTTAGGCGCAAGGGCAACAGGGCAAGGTCCACCTCTACAAGAACGAGCACAGACGAGCAGGACATAAAGCTTTCCTCATATGATGACACGGGTGTCTTAGCTCATGACACCATTTGTAATTTTTCTCATGACTTTGGTTCATTTAATTGTTTTTATGCTTTTTTTCTTTTCATTTTCGTGGCAATTTTATTCTTAAGTGGAAATAACAAATAATATTATATATAATTTGTGCATTTAAAATGTTTTTCATGCATTAAAAGATATTTAACCTTTAAGCTTAAAGCACGAAAGATAACCTGGAAGAATTTACAACCCAAATGTGGCTAAATGTTAGTAGTAATACCTAGTTTGGGATCATGAACACTTAATTTCTGCCGAGAATTGTGGTCACTTGGTGAAAGCTCAAGGTCTAACATAAAAAAAACGAAGAGATTATTTACAACAGCTTGCAACGCATACATATTTTATCCATGTCGCTTTTAGATTTGTATTAAAGTATTGCCTTTCTTTAGTCCTTGTCTTTGCACTGTCATCAATCTTTTCTTGGTTTTTATGTGCATATGTGTCTGTGCGTTGGGGATTTTCTATTAAAACGTGTGTGTGTGTGCGTGTGTGTGTGTGTGTGTAAGTAAAGGAGAGAGCTTAAAACAAAAGTTCTCCATCCCATAAGGGTTTCACCTTTGCCTGACTGAACGAATGAGCTCACATCCACCTCTCCGAGGTGTGTCTATTTGTCATGCATTACTCAACAGAAGTTTTGACACATGGATTCCGAAAAGATGAGGAATAGCTGTTTTTTTTGTTTTTTTTTAAACAGAGCTGATGGTCTCCCATGCTCTACACATGCACTCCGGGCATCGCCTGAGGTCAGTTAGGCAATTAGTTCTCTTTAAAACCATACAAACTCCCTGTCCAGTAGATGGTCAGCATATGGGATTACTTCTTTTAAGTTGACTCTGTCTCACATCGGTCCGAGTTCTGCAGAACGATGCCTCAGGGCAGCTTAGGGCTACACTCAAGAGAAGGAGTGAAGACTGTGTCTGTCTAAACTGTAATTTGTAAGGTTTGGATGGTAAAACTAGTGAGATGGTCAACTTAGTTACATCCTTTTCAATGCGAATGAAGAAAGGAAGAAAGTGGCGGACCCGTCCTTCTTGTTCCCAATATTTACCATTACCTTTATGTTTGACCAATCAGTTACAGCTTTATTGCATACTATTTTACATTTTTCTCTTTTTTTTAAATTCTACATATATGTAACATTTTAAGACCACATAGAAAAGGTTTTTGATATATTAAATATGATGCCACAACCTTAGCACACCTATCTTTAGTCAGTTTTGCACATATTTATTTAATACTTGTCAACAGCTGCATCGGGTTGTTGCAGCCGTTTTCAAATATCACCATAGCTGTTTAATCAGATTCAATTCTAAACTCTCTCTTGGCTGTACAACGACATTCACATAGTGGTTCCGAACCTCCTGCTCTGAGGCACGTTCTCATCCAGGATGTCCCTGTACATTGATATGTTCATCCTTCTTTCTACCTTGACTATAATGGCATTCACACGAAACTGTTTTATATCGTTCCCATCAGACTAGAGAGTACTTCAGGTGCCTTTTGGAAAAATCCTGACAGGCTACGATGTGCTTTTTCAGCAAGGAATGGTTGTAGATGTAGATTGCTGCAAAGATTCCTGTCCCTTTTAAAGGTTCTTCTTTCTCAAAGGGAAATTCAAAGCAGCCGAAACTTACTGCATCCTTCCTAATAGTTCTGCTTTGAGACAGTCCTTTCTTGGAGGTCTACACACAACTGTATTTCAAGCTTCGTGTTTGCTTTTGGCATAGGATAGCAATGGCGTAGCATAGTTTAAGCAACAATGGCTAACCCCAAACTATTGCTACATACTACCGACAGTTAATCCCAACTAGTGAATTTAAATTGTAAATAATGTAAATTTATATAAATTTAGTCAGTTTAGGCACTAAGGTGGGCTTCTAATGAAGCCACATTTATCCCATTAGGGATATAATTCATAAAATCGAAATGCAAATCAGTTGGCAAATTTGGGTTATGTGCTTCCCTCACGGCCAAATCAACATGATGCAGGACAGGAAGTTGGAACTGAACCATTTTAATTTCAGGAGAACTGCTTCGCATGGAGCTGCAGCAGGTGTTTGTGCTATGTTTTGCTTGAGTGTACATATCATTTTGAAATAATGAAAAATGGATTGGGTAAAATTATTTTAGCTGGACTCATAAATATATACTTTTATTATTAGCTGTAATAATCCAGTCTTTTCTGTTCTATTTAATAGCACATTTTTATTTTTTATTATTACATATGTCTATGTCAATGTAAGAGTCCAGCTTTGCAAATGAATGCCTCACCTTCCATCTACGTTTTTATGAATGAATGCTGGCGGAGCAGCTGTGCGCCAGGCAAGCTTCATGCGTGGAGCTGAAGAACTGGTGAGAAGCTTTGGCAGAAGTTTGCACAATGATGAGGCGATGCCAAGCAATTCCTGCTGCTTTCTCATTTGCCAGTGACATGGACCGATGGGTTTGGATGTGCGGACAAGGCAGTGGGTAGCATTTAATGTGCGTGTTTTTGAGTTGAAAAAGGTAAAGTGTAAAAAGACTGTCTTTTCATGTTTGTGATTTTTTTTTAAGAGTGTGTGTCTTTCTTTGGTCATGGGAGCTTAGAGGCTTGGAGCAGTGAGGTTCTCTAATCCAGTGTTTTGAAATGAGCCCTCCAGCTGTTGTGGGCTTGGGAGACTGCAGCCTTGGAGGAGGCTTACAGATGATGAGATGCTCCTTCCATCTTTACTTCTGTTGAATCTATTTTGAGGTCTTTCTATGCTGCTGTCTTTCCCTAATACTGTCAGATATATGGGGAGGGCCTTTAAAGTTTGTTAATATAAACTTCTTCCTTGTTGCGTCTAATCCCAGAATAAGGGTATACAGTAGATTGAATCAGAATAGGAAGTGAACACTGCACTCAGAGGATATAAAAAGATCAGATTAGTGTGGTAACCAAAGACATTTATTGCATCTATAATGACGTCCTGACATTGTGCATGTCACAACAGGTAATGGGGCCTCATTAGCGATGTAGTGATGCAGACAACCTGCGGAGAACACGTCTCATTTCATACGCTTGGCGGCTAAACGAAAGAGGGAGAGCCGTGTGCTGTAAATGATACATATTGGCATTACAGGGGAATATAATACCACTAAGTGAAATTGACTGCATAATTCATAGGAGGTTCTCTTCATGAGCATGTCTCCCATGAACCATAAACAGACCACAGCAGCGTATCTCCCCATGGCCCAACAGTGAGGCTGCAGGGCTTCTGATGTCTGCCAGCAAAAGGAAAGCGTAGGAAGTCCAAGAGGTTTTCAGGGAGCGAGGCAAGCAGGAATCAACAGGCAGTACGACAGCCAGAACACTATTTAAAACCAAAATCCTTTAAAATGTTGTTAGGCTTCAAATTCCCTATAGACTGGCTTGGTAATATTGTCAATTATGATGCAGCTGTAATGCCTGAATCTCGACCACAATACAGCGGTTTCTGGGATTTACTTGCGCTGGGATCATGTTACAATATCAGTAACGGGGACCGTTCACAGGACATGATCAATTATTTGTAATTATATCAGTGCATCATCCCCCCTCCCCATGTCTAGATAAGATTACTTCCCATCGGGGTTTTTGGACATGGATTTATGCTCGTGGGTTTGATGTAACTTAATTTTGTTTATAATGTCTTTAGCCAGTCTAAGAATAGATGCCGCATGTACAGATTTTTCTAGCTGGCTCCTTCGCAACTGACAGCTGAGTCCAGATGTGGACCTTCTCCTGATCGCCTTGGTTAGAGAGGTGCAGACCCCTTTTGATGTACCAAAAAAAAAAAAATGTGATGATTTTGATTTATTGAGCCATGTGCCGGATGGAGGCCGCAAATTGCATCAAAAAGTAGTTTCATCCTGGCATGTCGCGTTGATTCACAACATATTGTTACTGACTTAGAGGTAACAAAGAACCAAATTGTTTTAAGAGGATGGTGAATACAAGTAACTCGGGAGACTCCCTACTTTCTTTCTCCATGTGCAGTAACTGTTCCATATTTCATGTGATGCTCCACACTGCTGTGCAGATGTCCGCTTTTACCGCTGAGAGCACTACAAATGAGACACTTTGTTCCTCACACGTCATGCTTGTTTTTCTGTATGCAATGAAGAGCAGTAAAGAAAACATGTGCTGAGTGTACATGCCTATAGCCTGGGTTGTTCCCTGACGTTGCCGTAGGTGTCTGAAACCTATGGGGTGCCGTTTAGGACGAAAAACCATGTTTGTCTTTCTCATTCATAATGTGCATGTGCACTTTTTAAAATAGCACACATGCATTCAAATTTTCTATCTCACGCACCAGAAGTGACTCACTTACACTTACAACACTAAATTTATGCATATGTACTTAATGAAATAACACACACACACATCAACAGTAAAAGTTACTAAATACACGTGTAAAAAAATGTATTCACAAGCTCAAACCTGCTCTCTTTATTAATTGGTGGGGCGTTAAGGGAGGAAGCCACTCTGCTACTCCTAGTCTTCCAAATAAGATACAAGGTAGTAGGCAAGATAAATATTGATGCTTTTGCTACTGTGTGATTGAAATCTGAATGCTTTTCGGCTGTGTATAGTAGTCTGTGGAGGAAGGTTTGCTTGATTTGCACATTTGCTGGGGGGAAAAAAAAGCTTATTGCTTTTGGTGTGATTATGCACATGGGGAAAAACTAGCATTAAAACATTTTATAGAGTAACATTATCCACAGTTTGAACTGCACTGCCTCAACCAGCAGTGGTGATTATAAGCGTGACTACAGTAGAACACGAGTGTGATACCCATTTTCTACAAAAAATAATTTTCGGTGCGATAAAGCGTTAAACATAACCTACTGTAGCGTGTAGAGAGACGATACACACTTCAAAGGACTATAGACTGATTTGAACCACTTGTTTGATTATCCTATGATTCTAAAAACTGTGGGCGTACAAGACACTCAAGACCTTCCTTTTCTACCCGCAGTGTGTGTCCGAGCCCTACAAGTTACTGTGTCCCAGGGC
>JAVLVB010000125.1:536666-560944 GCA_032876305.1 Orestias chungarensis | reverse complement strand
CCCCCCCCCCCCCCCCCCAAGTCTTTTTTGTGTGTTTGCATCAAAAGGTCAGATTTAAAAGACTGTTAGAAGATACAGTATGGATGTTTGGATAGAGAGGTCAGAATTCTGCTATGAGGCAGTTTTATTGTGATAGGTGTAATAACGTACTCTGTTGCTTTCAATCTGTGCAGCAGTGCACTGTTAAGAGAAATGTAACCTGTTTTCTAAATTATCACATACGTATCATACGGATGGTTGTTGTGCTTCCTCCCGCAATGTTGCAGTCCAAGCAGGTATACAACACTTACTTTGTTTGGATTTTTAGCTCAGATACAGCGCAAAGAGAACATTGGGGTTATCACAAATGATACAGAGAATCTATAGATCCAACCTGCCAAAATGTTGGTAGGGGTTTCTGAATATAGCCCGAGTGTCTATGGCAAAATGTGCTAATCCACAATTGGCTAGAAATCTGCTGCTAATAACCTTTAGCAAAAGTGAAACAAACCTACAACACTTCTCTTTCAGGTGCATCTGAGAGCATTACGATAGTGATCATCAAACTTCATTTAGAGAAAAGTTTCCAGGTTTTCTAAATGGAATGTTACCCAGGAGTAATCCGGTAAAATCAATTATCAAAGGTCTTATGATTTAGAAAACATCTGAACTTTTCTTTAAAGGCTGTTTGTAAATGGATAGTTTATTTCAGATACTACAGATAGAAATAGTTGCCCTGAAGTTGGTGAAGCTCCTTTTGCACTGTACATCTGTAAATGTAGATCTAATTAGAATAGTTTTGATGTTTTGCAACAGCCCAGTAATAGTTTAAAGTTTTTTTATCTGATTTTTTTTTGTATTTCTAAACACTACCCCTCAGTTTATCTCTTCTCTGTGGTTGTTTCTTTCACACCTTTGCTTACTAGCTACTCTATCCCTCAATGTTTCCTCCCCCTCGCGGGCCTTTCTGTGATTCCATTCGAGCTGTTTATCATGCAGCTGCAGGCCGTACAAGCTCACCTGCCTCCCCTCACTTTGAACCCCGGTGCTGGTCGGCCGCCCAAGTAACACAATCATCTTCTGCACTAATTAACTCACGCCCACGACAGGCTCTGTAACGCAGCTGTTCTCACCACACAAACACACAAATGCGGGAATATTCATAAATACACACGCACACTCAGGCCATGAGCAGATTGCTCCTCTTAAAACATTGTAGATCAATATAAACACACCTTTCTTAAGACACAGACGAGAGCACGCCTGCTAAATTTGAAGTTGAATGATACAGAATGTTCTATTCCCAATCTTGATACTTACAAGTCACTGTCGCCAAGAGCTGATATATTAGGATCATATACTTTATTTACTTATCCTATCCTAACTGTTATTACCAAATTGCATATTTCTTTTTTATTAAACACACCCTGATAATGTTTAAGTGAACTGGTTAAAGCATGTTTTTTTCTGTAACTTGATTAGTTTTGGCTGTTTTACTCATTTACTGTTATTAAATCAGATTTGAAAATCAAATTTTATATCATATATAGTATGTATATGTATTAACAAATATACATTTGTTTAACTATTTACTTAATGGCACAGTAATGAGGTAAATATTATTTTACTCCAGCAGCAAAACACAAAATAATACTGCCACTCACATGTTTCAAGGTTATAATTATATTTGGAGGCTTACAAAATGTTCTTTGTTCTTCCTCTGAAGATAATATTAGTTGTTATGGCCAAACACAATAAAAGTGTTCCCACAATTAGGGTATCAGTTTCTGAAGGCACTAGCAAGCTAAAATTTTTTTTCGGATGTTGCTTTTGGAACATAAACTTGCTTCTTCCTCACTTAGTGAATTTCAGCCCATGAGGGCATATGTCTCATTTTTCTTTGAATAATGATCCCAAACTGTTCTTTTGCTGTAGCGTTTATACTCACATTTTGTACTAAAACATCAATATCTCTTGGACACAGAACCCATCTGCTACCCAACTGAAATATTGGGTGACGGTTTTATGCTTTTTATCCTGGTATATAGTTACTATTGGGCATCTAAAAAACTGTACGCAAGGATAATTTAAACTTGTAAAATTCAAAAAAAGTCTCTTCTGATTTTAACCTTCTCGTGGTGCTACACAAGCACCACCATAAGCCGAGAGTTAACAGTGTAGTTTTAGACAGGAGGGCAGGAAGGTTCAGGTCTGTTGAGGCACGGATTCCTCGGTAGTCTGATGTACAAATACGAAACCCCAAATAACAGCCTTTATTTTGGTATTCACCTTAATTGACACGTTAGGTGGTTTTAAAAGTTATTAATTGTTCTTTGATAAATTCTATCATTTGTCAACAACACCATTGCAAGTACAATAAAAAATTATAATTAAAATGGTGAAAACATGTTTTTTTATTGCCCTCTATTTTCTAACATTAAAAATATGCATAATATTACTTTTACAAATATATGAAATCCATTTGTCTTTTTTTTTCTCCACAAATAAATCTGTCAATATGCTATAACAAAAATCCCTTTTTTGCCTTAATGTGACAACAAAACTAATGAAATTGTCAAGAAAGCAAATTTATAGAACAATACAGTTGACGTTCCTTTCTCATTGCTAGCATTTTACTTGTCATGATTACAGACGATGTCATCTTGATGTATTGTATGTAAACTTCTGATTTGGATGGAAGATAAGTCTTATAATTCACGCTCTAATTAATTATCCAGCCTTTTAGCAAATAACATTGTTTTTGTAAACTTACTAAGTCAAAACAGTGGAAACTTCCACAAGTAACAACTTTTGCTTGCACAATGGCACATGTGCGGCAACATCCCGTCTGTGTACTCACACATTAAAAGAAGGAAAAGTTTGGGATCCACCCGCTTGGCTGTGTGCATAAAGTGTGTGAGCAACCTTAAACCAGTGTTATAAAATAAAAGTCCCATGTGGGGTGAAAGAACATAGTGAGAAGTACAAGTACAAGGTCATTTTACAAGTAGAGATAGAGTGTCACGAATGATTATAGTTGATGCTAAAAGCCATTAACAATTGCTGAATAGAACTCCTGCACAGGCCGCATTTGCACTTTAGCAAGCAAACTCAGGACTCTGCATGCTCAAGCTTGAGTGCCATCCTCAGACAGATCTGTCACAAATGACTCACAAATAAAATGCTATATTTTCTTCCATGCTTTTATCTCCTATGTGTTTCCTTGATGCTTTTATTGTCTTAAAGTGTTAAACAAGGACTTATTCATCTACAAAGTTAAAGGTAACATTACATGGCTGTTTTAATCTCGCAGCGCTTTCAAATTAGTATTTTATAAGATCGGAGAAATTCAGAGTTTAATACACCTCCCACACTCATGTCATAATTTATTAACTGCACATCAGATCCATAAACCATGGGGTTCACCATGAGTCCATTCCACTAGTGATTGCTTTAAACATTTAAAGACTGATGTGAAGTCTGTATGGTTTTATTAGGTCATTTTAAGCAATGGCTTCCCTTGTGTTAGCCTCCATTAGGATGGTTTTCAAATATGACATGATTTCATATTTGCTGACAACTATAAAACAAAGCATTTCACTCACTAAATTGAAATTGTTTGATAACAAATACCTTTTCTAATCTGCTTTGCATCACTACAGTGCATAACCATTGACAGTTTTAATAGTTTCTTTGATCTTACTTTTGGGTCAGAAACTGTTACATGAACTTTTGCTTACTACTCAGCACAAATCAGCCAGTTTTATTGGCTAGGTGTCTTTTTGTCAACTTTGTCTTACAGAATATGCTCTTTATAAGTTAAGAAATCTTACAAATAAAAGGGGTAAATATGTGTGGCTTATTATTTACCTGCTTCACTTTAGTTGCATATAATAGGTAAAAAATAGATGCATAATAACCTGTTCAGATTATTAGGTCAGAAACAGGCAATGATATTAAGGTAGGGCCTTCAAGATTATGTTAAGACCCAAGGGTGGAGCTTTGTATAGGGAAAAGATAAAGCATTTCAGATTGGTTGAAATTTTACGTTCCAGTCAGTCTATGAAACACCTCTAAAGTTAATTTCTTTTACCTTACCTTACCTTTTTTTATTTTATTTTATACCATAACTAATAGTGTTTTTATGTCAAACTTCCAATTGCAACTTTTTTTTTGAGAGGGGTCAACAGGATGCAGGACAGCTTGGAAATGGTCTAAAACAGGGGTGTCCAATACGTTGATCGCCCGGCATTGAAGGAAGTAGATGACGTCATGCATCCTTCCGTTTATTTATTTTTTTATTTGCATACCGGCAAGCAAACTGATGCGCATTTAAGCACGGAAACACGCCAACTCTATGTTAGCTTTGCTTTAGCCGTCTTAGCAAACTACGGTGTCGCGTATCGAGAGAGGCGGAGCTAGAGGCCGGGGGTAGCAGAAAACCCCCCCGAACTCATTAGAAACTAATATGTGTTATAGATTAAATTATACTTCATCCTAAAAAGGACAAAATATACAATTAAAAAGTGTAAATAATATAAAATAAGTAGGCGTTGTGCTTTTTTTTTTGTGGTGGTGGTGTTGGGGTAGATCCCTTAAGATTTGTCATCTTTTAAGAAGCTCACAAGCTTGAAAAGTGTGGGCACCCCTGGTCTAAAATGTATGCTTTATTATTTTCTACCACATTTGGCACATGGATCCTGTGCAAAGATTGGTTCTGTATGTTGAGCTCTCTCCACCCTTGGTTTTCTTTGGCTTCATGACAGCTTTTGCAGCAATGAAAAATATCCCTACTATGTAACTGGGAGTTCACATGTTAACAGACATTAGACACTGCTTAGTATCTATATTGCAACTTATTTTTTCGAGTTTTCAGAATCCGCAATTCTTCTGAAAGGAACAATTTCTGAAGAAGAGCAACTTTCTCAATGTCAGCATGATAATTTTATACTATATTTAGCCAAAGCTAAACACAACACATGGCAATATGAACAATAAAGTTTCAGGATAAAATATAATTCTGGAATTGATTATTTTATCTTGTTCTCATGAGATTTATATGTTTTTGAAGACACTTTTGTAGAAGAGAACCTCCAGTATGTTTTTCTTGTGTTCAAACAAGTCCATCTAAGAAGGAGGTGGGGAAAATGTACCTGCTTTTCTTAGACAGGCATAGTGGTGATATTCGACTTGATTAGAGACAGCCTATTTGTGTTAGACCTTCTAAAGAATGTCATCAATTCACATTATTCTTTCTAGAGAATTTTTAAAAGTGTGGTGCACAAACCTTTTTTGGGGGGGAAATGGGGCTTTGATTTTGTTAAATACCACAATGCAAAATTGTGTGTGATTGATCATCTGTTGTTTGTTTTGCCAAAGATTTGGATCTACAAAAAAAAAAAAAAAGAAGTTCCTCTTTCTCAATCTCGAACAGCCAACCCTAAGCCCTGCATTGGTCATATCCTGTTTATCTGGTCTGATTAATTGACCGGCTGACGGGGGATTACAACATTTTGGCATGTGGAGCTATGAAGTGTACCTGTGTTTGGGTGTTCGGATTTTTGTGTGCTATTCTGTGTTTGTAATCTCTATCGTTTTGTTGCCGTGATGTGATCAAATGTCCTGACCTCTTTCGCCCTGGGACGCCAGGTGATGGATAATCCAGATAAACTCCACAATCCAAATACACACGCGCAGCTAAAATTATTTGGTTTCTGGTGCCTTACAGAAAGAGTTTATACCCTAAACCAGTGTTTTTCAACCAGGGGATTGTCAGGTGTACCGTGGAAATTATTTTGGTGAAATTGGATAATTGTTGAGTATTTTTGAAGTGGACATGTTAAGTGCAATTTGAAATAAGAGATATAAAATATGATAAAAAAGAAATGTCTATTTGATTCATATTAAAGACACTTTGATAGGAATAACCATAAATTTAATATATGCGACTATAGAGTATCCTTTGTTTACATTTTTGGTTGGTGGTGTGCGTCGTAATTCTTTGAATGAAAATAATGTACCTTGGCTCAAAAAAGGTTGAAAAACACTACCCTAAACAAACCCCCTTGAAACAAACCCCCAAACTTGGTCATATTACCATTTTCAAAATCCATGAATTTTAATTGGACTTGTAATGTGTTAGGGAAAAAATATTTTTGGAAAGGTTTTTACAATAGAATAATTCTAAAGAGAGTTAAGTGATTTACAATTACATGTGATTTGCAATTACAGTCGAATAATTTTGAGGTTTGTGTCTACAAATGTTTAGCAAAAACTCTCAAGCTCAGTTACACTTACCATAGATTCTCATTCATAGTTTTGCCTGGATTTTGTCTCAGCTATACTATCACACTAGTGTGCTTTGATCTTAAGGAACCTTAAGTAGGTGTAGCTGTATATTCAGGACTCTTTTGCATGTCTTGCAGGATTACCTGGTATTTAACTCAAACTTCCATAAATACAAAGCAGCTTCACTAATGAAGGAAAACATTCCTAGAACAAAATGCTGTTATATCTTATGTTTTACTGTGACTATGGTGTGTTCAGAGTTAGCAATCCTCCAAATGTCATTCTGCATGCCGGCTAAAATGTTAAATGTTACCATCACCACACTGTAGCACTTAATATTGTTTATGACAAACTGCTAGTGAGTTTTTCTTAAGGTCTTTTCACAATAGGTTTCTCTTTATGCCACTTAGCAATAAAAACATGATTTGTGGCTTGTTCAAATAGATGGTTTTCAAGAGATCCTATCACTGTAGCTGTGGATTGTGTAAGCATCTTCAGAGGTACAATAGCCTGTTTGGCTGCTTCAATAATAAATGTCCCTATGTGTGTGGAGGTTTGTAGTTGGTTCACACACTTTAAAATGTTCAGATTCTGGATTTAACATTGCTTAGAACTGAAATTCAATTTTTAAAATGTAACCCTGATTAACACTTCCCAGAACTATCTACCTTACCTTTGTGCTCTGTACCTTGGCCTTCATACTTATGGTTGTTGATACTCCACATAATCTGTTAATAATAAATACGTTACAGAATTCATTTCAGTCCAATCATCAATACATTCCAGTTCCTCCTTGTTATCAGCAGTTAACGAAAGCAGTTTACATTTTCCATCTAAGGAACCCAAAAGATTGCATTGAATCATTGACTAGCAGTATTAACTACTCCTGGCTTAGCACGTCGAGACAGTAGACAATAGCTTGGTTGTCTACTTTCTCTTTTATTTTTATCAACTGTTGCTGCAGCGTTTTGATTCAACTTAAGGCTATTAATGGCATTTGTGGACTTCCTTATTGTAAAGAGTTACAGTATTCCAGCTTGAAAATACAAATCACTTCTTGAAATAATATTTTTATTTTTGGCAATATTACTGATGTTAAAGAAAGATATCTTAGAGATGAGACATTTGTTTGAGGTTTTGATCAAAAGAACAGCCTCTGGCTTTTCAGAATGCAAACGTAAAATGCTACTAGTCATCTACATTTGTAGTTCTTCAAGACATGTCTTTAATCTTTAAAACCTATTGGTTTTATCAGGATTTATGGATCAATATAGTTGAGCGTCATAAGCATGACAGTCGAAATTTAAACCATGCTGTCTGGTGTTTTTACAAGTGGGAAACATAAATATGTAGTAAAGGGAATTTGGCCAAGTAAGAAACCCTGTGGTACTCTACAAGTAACCTTGCAGGTTCAAAATGTGTCATTTAGAATAACAAAATGGAATCTGTTTGACAAGATTTAGATTTAAACTATTCAAGTGCTTTTCCTTTCAACCCTACAGTGTGTCAAAGCCTTTCCATGAGAATATTGTGATCAACTTTCAAAAGTACCACTGAGGTCTAACAGAACTTGAAAATGTGTTTAAGGCATATTAAAAAACACGTCAAACTGCTTCCTGATTATCTGTAATATTGTGTTGTATTATGTTTTTTTTCCAATACTTCTGAAAATTAGGACAGTAAGTTTTCTTTCTGCATCATTCAAAAGCATTGTGTGGTCCCAGTGTAATTTCCAGTATTTATTCAGAGAATACACTCACATTTTCAGAAGTCCAAGTAGAAATTATAAAGCAGTTTTTGTCCCTCTTTAACTAATTGTAGCTTTTTTAGTGTTATTCTCCAAATTTGTGTATTTTTTAAGTTATGTATTACAAAGCTAATATTAATGCTTAATAAGGATTTCTAGTGAAATTCAGGCCAGTGATAGTCCTTGATGCAGAAATTATGTTAATCTGTTATGAAAAACATTTGCTATGGTATTTTTGATAACCAAATTGATCCTAGCAAATCTATCATAGAAGGGCTTAAATAGATGATCCATTCCCTTGACCTCAAAATACATTACAGTTTCATAGTTTTGCTTCTTTCAAATACATGTATTGGACCTTTTTTTCTGTTTTTAAAGTTTCAGATTCTTCTCAGCGGCGTCATTTTAAGATGTAAGCACACAAAAAAAATTTGAATTGCTGTGTGAATTAAAAAAACAAACAGTTACAGGCCAGTGATCAAACGCTGACCTACTACTTACTACAATGGGTTTTAGCTTATCCATGCGGGGCTACTCGCCCAACCAGATAAGCAACTTTGCAGCCTTTTGCAGAAATATTGTCATGGGATCTAGCTTAGCAGCGTTCTTTCCAAGGAGACTAGATCATATCTCATAAGAATTTCTATGTATCCATCTTGATGATTACAGTATTCTTAAAATTTTCAAAAGGGAGCAATCCGGTGAAAAAATCTGAATATTTATCCTGCAGTGTAAACCAGGCTTTAGGGTCACAATTTACAATTCCTAGGTTAAGATCCCAGATTATTTTCTTAATATTATCACTTTAAATCCAAATCACTAATAGCTTTAATAGAATTGAAATGATACGAACTGTCATTGATTAATCAGTGCTGGAGTCTTTAACTGGAGGTATGAAACCCTGCTAACCTTTGTCGAAATTACTGGTGTTTATCATTGTGAATGTGCTTCAGTCATAGGGATTTGGTGTAAAATCATTTAAAAAAATGATTAAATGTCCTACACATTTAGACTACGCAATTTATTCTATTTCCAAAACCCAACTGGCAGTATGGCACCATGTAAAAGATGAATCAAGGTCAAATATATATGTGTACCTGGGTAACTAATCAAAGTCAAAGATCAAAGAAAAGTTACAAAGAAAGATAAATCTAGTTATAGCTTTATTTTTAAAGTAATAACCTGGTATAGATAATTATACAAACCGACATAAGTGATAGAAACGTATACTATTAAGTAACTACTCACCTCTTTTTGCTTGTAAAATATGCACTTGACATGTTTTTAACTTCTTCTGGCTGCAATAGATTTGGGCTTAAATTTAAATTTCCCAAGAGTTTTCTCCTAGTACCATTACGAGAACAACTCATTGGAAAATGCTCTTTCCTGTCATCTTTGCCTTAATATTGGCTTAGAAAGCAAAACAAGTCTCACCAAATGTCGTCAAAATTTCACTAATTCTCCCGTTACAACCGTGTTAGAGGTTAGTTCGACCCGAGTTAAACTTCCACTTAAGGGGGAGCGATCTGGCCGTAAAATAAGGTCAATTGTGTTCTCGAAACAGAAGGAAAAGAAGGAATCATTGTTGTCACAGTGAGTACGATTTGTCTGTTTATATAAAGCTTTGCTAGAAAATATAATAAAGTGTTCAGGGGACCGCTTCACCGCTGCTAAAAGCAATCAGACTCACCAGTTTCAAGTCATTCCTTCCTCATTCAGACAGGAATTTCTTCAGATTTCCTTTCCAGGTAACTGAAACGATGTCACCTATTACGTCTAATAGAGGTTTAAAGGAAAGGACCTGGAAATGCACTTTCTGTGAACTACTGTTGGGATGGAAACTGTATAATAACCGTATTTTATCCAGCCTCCATTGCACTTGAGAAAGTGGTGTAATCATCTCCACTATTGCATAAACTTACAATTAGTGTTTTTGGCAGTATTTGCCAGCAATGAACTGGCGACCTGTCCAGGGTGTACCCCTGCCTCTTACCCATTCTAAGCTGGAAATAGGTGCCGGCAGACCCCACAAGGATAAGTGGCTTGGCTGATGGATGGATGGAATATGGATGTTTTGCAATCTTCGTTGAAGACTGTCATGATGAAAGCAAGTCATTAGAAATTATGTTTGTTGTTTGTCACAAGGGTACTATCTATTCTGAACTACTGGAATGGTCAAATGTGGTCAAAACATTGTTACACTATCCCTTTACGCTACCAGATTTTGAATAAATGTCTGAATCATTAAGCATGCAAAGCAACTGACTGATTATATTAACACTGCTTTAGAAAAATTATGGAAGTTATGATTTCAGTATGTTTTTTGAGTAATATAGTATTTAGCAATTGGAGTGCTAATCATTGACTATAGGAGTCCATATTGTTAACAAAGGCTCAGAGAATTGAAGCAGATAACAGTGTCGGCGTTTAGTCAGTAAATTAAAGAAGCTCTGGGTTTACAGATTTATTATGGATTTGCTGAAAACATGGCTGGATTTGTCATGTCTGCTGCCAAAGGGGTCCTTATAGGGTCAGCTGGAAGGAGGTTGTGATCATGCAATTGGTAGCGTCACAGAGAATATGGAAAGGTTTCTTTTTTGTGTGTGTGTGCTTCCAGTTGTGGGTCGCGGAGGCGAGGGAAAACTTGTGAAGTAGGGCAATGAGCACAGATGCTCGTCCCCCGTCTGTGAGCAGGATTTTTCGGAAAGAAAGGATGAAACAGGGGTTTACTGCTGGGCCAGCAGCGGGGCGTCCAGCTAGAGTTCTTAGGGCCGTCTGCCATCTGAGCGCCGGCCATGGCCTCTTTTCTGTCAGCAAAGCACCGCAAAGCCAAACAGGTCACGCCATTGAATGTGATGGCTTATACATACATTTAGATGCGAAAGGATCAACTCATCAGACGGACAAAAGCAGATAAATGGGTTAAATATGGCATGTTAAAAGCTGATACCATGAGATCAGTTAACACATAAAGGCATAACGTAGCATGTGCGGCCAAATGTGTGGATCGCGGTCAGTCTAGATTATATTGTGAGGTCATCAGAGACAAGTCAACACCTCTTAGACAGAGAAACAAGAAGACAGGAAAGACAGAAATGTAGAAAGACAGGGAAAAAAAGTTGCTGTGCGCAGACAATAAAAACAAAACACAAACACTAGATAAAGGAGCGTTATTACTGTTGCAGACACATCCCACTGTCTCACGCACCAGCAACCCAATAGGGATGCACTTCTTGTTAGTAAATGACTCTCCACTGAAACACACGCGCAAAAAGAGATGCAGTTACAGCCTCTCATCACAGCGGAGGAGCTGCCTATTCATCTGCACATAAGAGGAGAAAGCGAGCGTGCAGCACTCAGGAAATTGCAATCGTTAGGCAGCGGTGGAGGACACACTGGCACATGCACACACACTCCCACACTTTCATCCGAACTATCACTACACCGCTAACACACAGGCTAGTGTACGTTCACAGGAGAGCACACTGGTGCCGGTTGTTTCCTGCCGGGTTCTTTGAACAGTTCAATGAGGACTCTTTTCAGCAAAGTGAATAGCCTCTCTGATTCCCCCCCCCTCTCCTTCCATGCCTCGCCAGCATGCAAGGTGGTTTGCGCGTGACTGTCACATTTCTGCGCACAAGCGTTTGTGGGGGTCCTTCATCTCTTGTGTGGGCCCCGGCTGAGGGGTGAGAGCTGTTTTGCATGTCGCTCGGCATCACGCGCGAACAATTTGCGCCACAGCTTGAGTGATTTGAACAACGGATCTGTCACTGCTCTTCCGGTTTTTGAGCCGAGGTACAATTAACTCCACCTGAAAGCGTGTTACCTTATCTGCTTCAGTGGCCCTATGATCAATATCAGAGGTCACAAAGAGACTACAGAAAAGCTTATTCCCTTCTTTTTTTGTAATGTGATTTTTTATTTTTATTTTTACAACAAATCTTGTGATCTCCTCGTTAAGTGCTTCGGTCAACTTAGCTGGTTGTTGTTAAGCAGTGTATAAATCAATAAATCAATCAATTATCAATTGATTCATCATTTCTCTTAGTTTAAATGTTTCCAAGATGAAATGTTTTCAATTATGTATTCCATCTAGGGGATGCTTTTATCTGAAAAGCCATACAGTCACATAAAAGCGTACTTTTAGCATGAACCCTTTTCCCTCCAAATCAACCACGCTAGCCAGAAAAAGACCACTTAAGGACATTCGCAAAAATAAAAAGGCTTTCTGTCTGTTTGTTTGTGCGTTTTAGAGAAATAAAAAGTCAGTTTCATTGCTTTATTTAGTCCTTGTGCCTTCTGTTTTCATCCCCACAGTAGAAATAGGTAATAGATGTGTAATATATCAGAAACAAAAATGGGTACAAACAACTTTTGTTGGTTTCTTGAGACTCATGAAACACTTTAATTCATGCACAGTGGATTCTTCTTTTTCGTTTTGTTTAGGCTAGTTTAATTTCATTAGGTACACAGTTCTGAGTAGCTACTCTCAAACCTAATCAAGACAAACTGTTTGCAGGAAGTAGATAAAACGATCTGGGACCACGCACAACAGATTAGTAATGTCTACATGTGTAGAATGAGCTTGAAAGTTATCTTTCATGGCTTTGGGATCCCAGTGAACCACAGGGCTGTAGCATAACCGCAAAGTAGAAGCACTGGTGAACCTTTTGTGGAGGGGTCACACCAGGTCATTTAAGGACCCAGCACATGTAAAATAAATCACTTTGGCTTGGATGGCTTTTTCAATTAAATACAATCTTTTTTTTAAATAATCCGTCAGTCTCATTGTCTGAAACTATTGTTTGGTGAGTTGAAACATTTAAATGTGACAAAAGAGAAAAACAGAGACCTGTAAGGGGTGAATATTTTTTAAAGTCTTCATAAATGTAGAGAAAAAAGAATTTCAGTCCCATTTCCTTACTACCAGTACCCTGATGTATCTTCTCTTCTTCCAACATCTACTTGTCTTCGATTTTGACATGTTTTGGCTGTTACTGTGAATTCTCAACGCAGGTGATAATTTACCAGAACGGCCAGGTGTTCACCCTCCCCAACCACCTCAAGGGTCGTGCGAGCTTTGTGGCCACCATGCCAAGCACAAGTGCCTCCATCTTCATCAACAACACCCAGCTGTCCGACACTGGGACTTACCAGTGCCTGGTGAACAACTTTCCGGACACCGGGGGGCGCAACATAGGTGTCATCGGGCTCACAGTGTTGGGTAACTAACTTGACAGAAAAATTTTTATTTTTTTTATTTTAAGTGTCTCACTGTTTGCAAGAACTGTACGCGAAATAATTGCGGAGCAGCAGCAGTAAACTGTATTTAATAAGATTCTCCTGCTTTTTATAACTATGCAACTATGAACAGATGAGCCAGGGGCAAAAATGAAAAGCTAAAAGAAAAAAAACACACATTCTTTATGCTTTGTAAAGTGGTTAACGCGACACCACCCACTCTCCCCATCTGCTAGTGCCCCCCTCAGTGCCAGCATGTCGAATCCAGGGAACACTGGATGTGGGCAGTGACATCATGCTGTTCTGCAGTTCAGAGGAAGGCATTCCCACACCATCTTACTCCTGGGAGAAGCTCGATGCACTGCCCAAGCTACCACACAACGCCATGCAAGGTATTACAAACAAGCTGGCCATCGGAGTTCCCCTTTGCCCCACCTTTGCTGGTAAATCTCACACACGCAGAGGAGCGCTTCATCAGTGCCACCCGTTATCTGTGCCGGGCCCAAACTGCACCTGTAATCCTGCTGAGGGACGAATGAATGGATGGATGGATATTAACCGATTTCCACGGGCGAATTTGGGTTTCAATTTGTGTGTTTCCTTTCTTACTCCATGCTGACTTCCATCCCTGCCAACACTGCAAAAAATCCCTAAAAAGTGTCATCAGGGTGGTTTTCAGCATCAGTTAGAACTGGTAAAGTGGACTCTCCTGTTTCTTTCCACGTTTGTATTCCAGAAAAAAGATACACACACCTGTACACTACTGGTTAGCAGGCATTCTAGCATTGGATTAGACCGAATGCACAGAGCAGACTACCACAAAAGTAGGTAGTATTTTAAGTCACCTGGAAACATTTTTTTGTTTGCAAAACATAACTTATGCTGTTAAAACACTGTTGGTTATAAACATTACTTACCTATGAAAACCTGGTTGCTAAACAGCTTCAGAAACGGAACACTGTCTCTTTATATTCAATTTCCCATTATTATACACAAATTAAATCGCTTTTAAATTAGTTTATATATATATTTATATATATAAAGTATTTCAGACATGTGATCAAAATTCTAGCCATAGCGATGCCAGTAACTTCTGCGCTGTGCTTCGTTTGCAGTTACATGTTTTCTTGCACCGTTTTCACTCTAAATAAAATTAGATCCCTCTTTTTAGCACTGTGTGACTGTGAAGCGGACATGTAATGCTAAAAATTAGCGTGTTAATCCCAGATATGGCGAATAATTCCGGTGGTGTACAGATGTGTGATTCTTATCATGCACCTTAACCCATACATCATTGTTAAGCAGAACCAGAACTTTTACTGTTTAGCTGCACAAAACTTTACATTTTGCATTAAAAAAGAGCAATAGCTCCCTCTGTAGGTTATCAGTGGAAAGTTTCTGTATTTTTGCATGTAAAGTGGTAAATTTAGCCTGAATGAAGCACACAGAAAGGATGTACATATCTGTTGTAGTCACTTTAATTACAGTTTGGCTCTGTGTATGTATGTGTGTGTCCCTTCAGACCAAATGCAGGGCACTGTCACCCTGAGAAATATCAGCACAAGCACCTCAGGGTTTTACCAGTGCACCTCCAGCAATGCCATCGGCAAGAGCACATGTCTGCTAAACCTGGAGGTTGTGGCGCGTAAGTAAACAGCATCAAACAGAAAGTACTCTTATTGTGTAAAGACTTCGGACTTTAAAATCCGGTAGTCTTCCAAAGGTTGTTGCATATTGTTTAGATTAATCTTTAAATAGAGAATAAGAAGGTGATATATTATTTGTGGTACTTACATCCAAGGCATATTCACGAGTTGACATGATATGTCAGAAAGGCTGACAAAAAAAAAAAAAAAATCTGCAATGAAAGCAAAAAAAAAAAAGGAAAGAAATGAAGCAGATAGAAGATCTTGCACCCGACAGCACTCGACACTTTTGACAACATCAGATGACCAAAAAGGCAGCTATAGGTCAGGATGGATCAGCTCTATAGGATCTGTCGTTCTGTTGGAGTATTTTTGCCTACTGTAGTCATATTCAAATCAACAGTCTTGCAGATACAAGGGTTTCCAACCCCTGGTACATTTTGCAAAGACTGAATCAGAAGGCACACATTATTACAGGTAGCTTCACGCTATGGGCCGGCTTTTCAGTACTTGGTATTTTCTAAAACAATGTGGAAAATAATTAAAGTTGTTGTGATGATTACAGAAAAATATGTTTATTTTTATTTTTTTTAAAGTATACCATAGCATACCACGCTAAAAAATGTTGGGTTAGGTCAAAACAGTAACATAGTGATGAGCGTTTTTTTTTAGGTGTGCGCTTTTATCCATATATTTCCCTCCCTTCCGTCTCTTCCCCTTGCAGCTCAGCCCCAGAGTGTGGGTCTGATCGCAGGAACCATTGCTACAGGAATCCTGGCTGTCATCATCTGCTCGCTGCTAGTGGTGGTCACGCTGTTCTACTGGAAGAACAAGAACAAATACGAGGAAGAGGAGATTCCTAATGAGATCAGGTTTGGTTCAGATTTTCCTTACCTCTGTTTGTATTTGTCTGGTTTCTGCAATTCAAGACAAACATAATGTAAACATGGAGAGAGTCTGTTTAACCTTTACAGGTTATTAAGAAAATGTCTGTGCATAGCCATGTGAGCTTGTGCATGAACTGGATGAGCTTAAAAAAAAATCATTAGCCTTCTTTGGCTGGAAATGTATATCCATGGACTTGATGAATTCATTTTTCTGTAATCTGTGAATTTCAGCTATAACATAAGTGCATTTTTTTAAAAGAGAAAAAAACAAATATTGTCTTTTTTTCAGGTATCTATTGAATTCATGCAGGTTTTATTTTAATGAATGCATCCTTTGTGAAGTTTTGGGGTTCACATGTGTTGTCTCTGAGCTGTACCTTGAATTTATAGAAAAACTATAGTTGTGGATGTGTTTGTTTTCACAGAGAAGTATAGTGTTCCCACAAACATCACAAAGCCTTTTCTCAGTAAACCTAAGCCAGTAAATTAGATTTCAGGTTTGGGGCACTCGCCTTTTATTGAGTCTCCTAGCAGCAACTTATTTCATCATTACACGCTAATTCGTCTTTTCAGACCGTCCATAAATCTCTGTCAGTCGTTTTCCCGGGGGCGACTGTTTCCAACTGTAATTATTCCCAGAAACATTTGGCAGATAATGCAGATTTCAGGAGTTTTATCTGTCTATGAGCACATCTGCCTCATTCTGGGCTCAGCTAGAACCAGGTTCCGACCCTGCGGCTTCTCAGTGGAGTAAATGGATGCATTTCATCCAAAGTGTGTTGCAAATACAGAGTGAAAAATCATTATTTTCTTTTAAAGTTCATATTTATTCATGTTTTAAAGTTTTCTTTTACTTTTTATTTGCATTGCTTTAGCTGAAAATACGAGTAGGATAAACTCCATATCTGATGGTTTTCCTTGTTTGGAGCTGCATAGGAGTTAGTCTCGGTATAAATGCAGTTTTTTCCGTGGAGGCCACATAGGTTTGTAAGAGAATTGGAATAAGTGAAAACTTTCCGAAATCTAGCTATGACCCTAAGCTAACATGTCAGAAGAAGCAAAAACAACGTATTCCATCTGTAGAGAGCATTAGGTATAAAACGATTAGGTGGGAAAATCTGTTAACCAAACAACAAATACTTTTGTGCAACTCGAAAAAATCGATAGCATCCCTAATAAAGCAACACTAAGTAAACTTCATAAAACATTTTTCAGAACTTTTTTGATTATACGTTGTCTTACAGCTTTTCGAATGACACCTGCGAAATGGCCCGAGTGTGTCCATGTCCATATCGACACTTTGAGGAAGGTGGCAGGAAACCTGATACACAAAACAACTACAAATGTGCTGACTGCTTTACTGCATGCATCGCGTCCCTCGTTTATTATTTTTTAACATCATCATATCACATTGTTTGGCCACAATTAGATTCATCACCTCATCGCTATTCACCCTTCACACAGACACTGGAAACCGAAATGTACTTCAATCCAACTGCAGACGTCCGGGAGATCAGGATTTTAGACGCTATGCGCTGGTCCTCATGGGAAATGTAGTCAAAGTCAAAATCGACCAAAACTGAAACTGCTTTAGTGTTGCTTGAAGGATTCCATGGCACGACTTAAAATGTATTTTTAAAAATCATTCTTCAGCCAATCGAATTGAGCTACAGCTATTTTATACAGGATGATATAAAAAAAAAATATATATATATATATATATCTAAGACCTGCAGCTTTTAATTATCAACTCGGAGATGAAATGTTGATGACTTTGCTTGTCCATAAAATGAATAAAAAAAATAATAATGTTTTTTATTAAAAGGAAAACTCTCCTGGGAAAACTTTGCTTTTCATAGTATTTCCTAAATCTGAGTTAGAAAACATGCAATTAGTTTTAAGACGTTCAGTTCAGTTTGTTTTTATGATTTTTAAAACTGGACATTACAAATTAAACATTTTTTGTTCTCTTTTAAATAAGTTGACATTCTTTTTAAATGTAGACAACACATCTTAGCTGAAATGACCAAACCTGCTCTGATGTTTCTCCTCAACAGAGAGGACGACTTACCTCCTAAGCGGTCGTCGTCAGTGAAAGCTTTCCATGCCGACGCCTCTTCCTCGGAGAACGACACGCTGACCTCCACCAACACGTACAACAGTCGCTACTGGCACAACCCCAAAACCAACTACGACACCAACTCCTACACGCGCTACAACGGCGACACCCGCCAGACCTTCACAGCCGCTCCTGCCGCTGCCCCGCATGGACCCCACGGAGCCCACGACCAACCCCAGAACGCCACGCAGGTCCGTGAGACGCCGGCCGCGGCTCCAGGGTCCACCCCTCTGTCCCGCCACCCGCCGCCCACCACCGCGGCAACCACGACGGCATCTTTCGCCAACGGTGGCCACATGCTGCCGCCACGGAAGACTCTGATAGTCACAACGAACTCGGCCCCGTCTCCACCCGCCATGGCGCGCAGCAACGGCACGGCAGGCCTCAAGCCGGCGGTGACGTCCGCGCACGGGCACCACACGCACTCGTACGCTGTAAGCCAGGCGACGCTGGAGCGGATGGGAGCCGTGCCGGTCATGGTGCCCGCGCAAAGCAGAGCGGGTTCACTTGTCTAGGAGCCTGATTTGAGACTCTGCTAACAAGACTAAACACGGCTTTTTGAGATAAGTTTAAAACAAAAACTGAGCTAATATGGGCTGAAGCAGCCTGTGACCCTTTACAGTTGTGTCTTTTAGTAAGACTTTTCTTTTTTCCTTTTTTTTTATCACAAACTAAAAGAAATTGAATAGCTTGAGATTTATAGTACAGAGTTTATTTGATGCCAATTCTTTGATGGACATGATGCTATTTTTTTTTTGGTATTTTGCTCAAATTTTATTTTTGTCTGTATAGTTTTCATGGATTTTCTGCTGCTGAGAATAGTGGGATTGCTTTTTATTATTATCATTATTATAATTTTTTTTTCTTTTAACTTCACGGATGATTTCACGAGAGTGGAGTTTAAAAAAAATCCAGAATCCCAGATGTTATTCAGGGCTGGATCGTTGTTATGATTGTGTATGTCCTTGAGTTTTGTTCATTTTCTGCTCATTTCTGTCCGCGTGTCGGTTTGAACCGTTAAACAGACGTTAAGCTTTCAATCCCACGTCATAATGCTGGTTGGTCCGCTTTATTTCTCACTATTTCCTCCTTATCTTAAGTTTCAATTGACGTCAATGGTAAAAGTTGAAAAAAATTGGAATGACATGAATGTTTGAAAGAAAATATGTAGAGTTTCCAAAAATATAAAAGTATAAAGAATGAAATGATAGTTGAAATGGCCTTAGGAGTGTTAAGTGGAGCAGTCCAGGGGTGGGGGGGATTGTTTAGTGCAATAAACTGCATAGTATATGTCAGTGAATAGAAAACAATATAATTATATCAAAAGCTTTTCCTTGTGAAAATTTGTCTTATTCATTATTTGCTTTATGATCAAAGATGCAACAATTCAAAGGAATGGTTTTGAGTTGGTGAACTTGCTGGATTATCGAACAAACAAACAAACATGCCACCCTCCTGTTCTAAACCTGACACAGACCTTACCATCAGCTTCCCTGGCTGTACTATGTCTGACTCACACCATGACAGTGCTGCTTTAAGATGGAGAAAAGATGGCTTATTTCTTACATGCTTCATAAAGGAGCAAGACCATTTTTACGGAATTCTTTGTCTCAGCTCAAATTTTTATGTAGTGTTTTCTACTGTACTTAGTAACACGGTAGACTAGATTGTGTATAAAAAACATAATTTTGTTTCCTGATACACATTAAATCCCATCTGTCCTCTCTTTCTCTCTTTTTTTTTTTTTTTTACTATAACAGGGGCGCTCTTTCATTTTGCTTCATAGTGTTATTTCATACAAATGTCAATCTAATAAAATGTTTTTCTACATGAGTGGCCGCATGTAGGATGTGTAACCAACTGACACCTTTGGCTGTGTGTGGTGGACTTGTGTCTTCTGACCTTCTGTAATTGTGTTTTGATCAAATCTCACAGGCAGAGTAAGTCGTTGGAGTGCTTCCGAATCTGATAATTCTGCATTTCTTTTTGTGCACAGTCATTTCTGATTAAAGGGGGCACAGTTTGGTTTTTGAGATTAATAATATAATGTCAGTCCCTCATTAAAAATATACACGGATTGTCGCCTGCTCCTACAATGTGCTGCCTCTTTACCCATAAGTCTGTTTTGGAGCTTCAGTCCCCAGCCAAGATCATGACCAACATAGCGCCCCTCCCTCATACAGCGGCACTGGACTAGCACCCAGTGAAAATGTAGAAATGTAACTCAACTGTACAACAAAACGCAACAGCATCAATGGACGGAATGGAGAAGCTGCGTTTTGATGACGAGCTTAAGGAGGAGGCCAATTTCAAGTGTCTGATTCAGCTGCGATACAAAGTCAAATTTTACTTTTAAGTTGTTTTTGATATTTAAAGCACTTTTTACAAGCAACTAAAAGTAAAAAAAAAACAACTACTTGATTTTGCTATAAAATGGCACTGTGTGTCTGGATAAGTCTCAATAAATACGCTGGACTTATCAATCACAAGCGTTAGCCCGGGTCAAACTACTGAAGCAGAACTGTTTGGTCTTATAAATCCCTTTATTTGCTAATTCTCTTTTCTTCTCACGTTATTGTTATGTAAGATGGATCTACATCAATTTCTGATCATTTCCTACATGTGCTCCACAATAAATGAGAATATCATACACCTCAAAGTCATTCTTAAGATAATTTTATGAGACACTGTTCAGTTATTACTTCTAACTTCGATGGAAGTGGCTGACAGGTGGTTAAATCCCAAATTCAGTTTCCATAAAATTAAAATATAACAAAACACTTCCAAAAATGTTTAGGTTTTGGGTTATGATTGTATTTATGATCACATGAACATGCCGACAGTAGTCGAAAGAACCCAGGCATGAAAATGGAGAGTAAAATTTGATGAAAAAAAGTTTTTTTTAGAAGATAATGCTTAGGCTACATTGATAACCGGGCCTTAAGTGTATTATCAAAAAAATAATTAATCTACAGTATGGGGGAAATTCAAATAACCTGGACTGAAGCCTGATTCATTTTTTCAAATGCCACCACACAGAAAATCAAAGAGGACATAAACTACACTTCATTTGTAAATTCAAGGTCCCTACGTAGGTTTTAGGAGCATAGAGGCTCAGAATCAGTCTTGACAGTCTTGACAGTCAGTGTTAATCTAAGGGGTTTCTGCAAATTGAAGTCCTCTTCGTTTTAGTGACATCCAAAAGCAACACTGCCATCTAGTGGGAGACTGCTGAGGGCCTCAAGCCTTCCCTTTGCTGACGAGCTGTAAGAAGAGGCTGATTAATTCTTCGACCGGACCTGCCAGCACTGCCCAAAGTATCAATACATTGCAAACTGACCTGAACCTTTTAGAGAATCAATGGAGTATTGTCAAGAGGAAGATGAGAAATAAGCAGGCCCAGTGATGCAGATGAGCTAAAGCAACCTTGGCTTCTTAAACATGGAAGCAGAGCCGCAAGCCTGCTTGCCTCCGTGCTGCTGTTATCATATAAGACGAGTCCATTCCAAATATAGAGAGAATATATATTTTTAATACATTTTATTTGATATTCTAATGTTGAGAAAAAAAATGAATTTACAGTTTTTATTAGTTATTAGCCAAAATAGTCAGAATTAACAAAAATAAACATTTAATATGTGTCCTTCTATTTGACATTTGGATTTAAATCACTTTAAATGCATTTTGTTATTATCTAAACATCCTTATTTGCACATAAAAAAAAAAATGGTCTAAAGATGGTTTGTATGTTGTTTTTTTGTCTGACAATTTCAAAATGCATACTTCATGTTTGGACTTTTCTTGTTTTATTTCCCAGACTGTTTGTGATCTGAACTCTGGCCCCCACTGCTTCCAATCATCTCCCTACCGCTGTAGGTCCTTGGCTTTATACGTCTCTGAAAGTATAGCAGGGTGGGAACGATAAACTGGGCGTACACTATTTATAATCAACATATAATATGGAATATTTGTGAGAATCTGCCGATTCTTCGTTCTAGATCCATCAAGTATGTTATGTTTTTGCCATAAAGACAGATTTAAATGTGGAAGCTGGTGTATGGCTTGTGTGTACAGATGCATGTGACATGTTGCCAACATTAACAAATACTTTAAATATGTAAATATGTAAAGAAATGAAAAGCAAAAACTATTGTGTTCTAACCATGGGGCTGAGATGATATTGGGGAAAAACAAAAAACACTGGACTTGTGTTAAATAAATAGTATTGATACATTCTAGCAGCAATCATTCTCGTTTGTTTACACTGCAGTGACCATCTGATGCATGTTTGTGACTTGCAGGTGTAGGCATTCTCCTTTTGATTTTTACAGATATTGTGTATTTAATTGGGTCTTAATGAGGTATACCAACAGGAAGTGGTATGTATTTGAGAAGCAGAATGAAAGAAACACAAAGTTTTTAGTTTTTCTTCCCGAACAAAAAAGTTAAAATAAAATAAAAAATTAAAAGTCAAAGAGTGTGAAATGTATGAAATGCAGTAAATGTATGTAAAAGAAAAAACAAATGAAGAAATGTTATTTTAAAGATGCAAAAATGTTGCATGTGCAGCTGACCAGACAAACTGCTAAAGATTTTTCTCAGTGTTTCTTTTAAACATAATTCCGGATCCGTGGAAGTTTCTCTTCTGCTGCGGGGCTATAAAGACAACCAGCAACCTGTGCAAAAACAACTGCTTCAAAAGTGTATAAGCATTTTAGGTTCTTAGTAGTTGCCTCTGATTTCCATTTGCATAGATGCATTGTGTAAGACCTAAAAAGCGACGCGCGCAGTTGAACAGCAGCATTTCAAGATGCTGACTAAGGGCTTATGTGCCTTTGTGATGCTTTTCTGTATTACACAGCAGATGCCATTTCTTTTTTAAAAGCTCAGCACTTGTGTGCGACATAAAAAAACAACATTATTCTGAGTGAAATCCTGCAGACGGTGTCCAGACGACCGCTTGGGGGCAGTGCTTAAACACACATTCAGCTGCCTGACAGGAAATTCTTAGTTTAGTCACATATTTGCAACATATTAGATCTAGACAAAAAAAAAAAAAAAATCATAGCCATTGATCAAAGAAGTCAAATGGTCTTGACTGATAATGTATTCAATGTGAATGGATAATAAGAAAGGAATGGTTTATAGCTGGCACAGCTCTCGTCCTCATGCCGCCCCTATCGCTGCATGGGAATATCATTAATCTTCAGGGCCTGTTGCCTAATCTAAATTCCAGTCAACATTTGCTTGTTCATCATCTAACTCATTTAGGTTTGTAAAAAGAAGAACAGCTTTCACCCTTGGAATGACAGTCAAACAACAGCAACAATTCATTTATATATTTTTTTCATTCGGGATCAGCCAGAGGGGGTTCTTTAATGGCTTTCTACTATGTGTTTACATTTCCTTACACAAAGCGATCTTTCTGTATTTCCACCAACGAATGGATTCGCTTTTAACCATCATGGATGTTCTGAAGCAACTATAAATTTAGACAAAGTAAATCTAGAACCAAACTTATTAGCTTGAACATAGTATCTTTGATCTAACTGGAGGACTTTCTGTTTGTCTGCCTTGCAGAAACATTTTGTTTAATAAAGCTGCTCAATAAAATAGCAGTTTTTTTTTCTTTTCTTGAAATATATATGTCCAGAAACCACTTGAAACAGAAAACTAAAATGAACAACCTTCAAAGCCCATCAGCACATTTGGAGTACCCTAAAACTAAATATTATGCATGAAACATTCGGAGATCCATTATTGAAGAATATGATTGATTTTGGATAAAGTTGTAAAAAATGCAGTACTATCTTTCATACCTGCTTTAAAAAAAAAAACTTGTATCCACAACAACTCTTAGATGTGATTATGTTCATCCATTCCTTTTAGCTGTTGCACCATAGAGTTTATTTTCATTCTGTTATCCAGGAATTACATGAGGTCCTCTGGCATTGACAACATAGTAATAGGGAAAACATTAGCATGTAATAAAGTTATTAGAACCTTAATAACAGTATTAGGGAATAAAATCTGTGGCATTAAACAGTAGTGACATTATTTAAACGTTGCATAGAGCTAGTTATTCTCAAAACCTATACTGTTAACTAAAGTGCATGAAGCTAACACATTAAAAAGTCAATGATGTCTTACCATTAATCTATTTCTAATGAAGGCCAAATAGTTGTTGCTGATAGTAGCTGCCAGCTTATTCTATCATAATGACAGTAGCGCTTCTGTGAATCAATTTTTGGTTTATAGCCATTTCAAAAACATATCTGGAGGATGTCCAGCTTGTTAATGTCTGTTGTTGTATCCGCTTTTCTTCTTCGTACTCAATCTTTTTTTTTTCAGCTTCCATGTCCAAGAGCGTC
>JAVLVB010000125.1:511493-523155 GCA_032876305.1 Orestias chungarensis | reverse complement strand
TATATATATATATATATATATATATATATATATATATATATATATATATATATATATATATATATATATATATATATATATATATATATATATATAAATGGAACATGGTGATGGGATAGCAGCTGATTAGAGTTTTTAAAAAGGGCTAAGATACAAGAAAACTGTGGAATATGTTACAATTTACAGAAGACCATAAGACAATGGTGGAAGTACAACTTTCAGTGGGCTGAAAATTCTTTATATCACGTTCCCGTCTTGCTTAATGGCACAATTTTTTATCATGTGCTTTTGCACGTGGATGCTACATGCATTCCTTAACTTCCATGTCACAAGCTTTCAGGCCCAGACACAGTTAATCAGCTACGGTTACATGATCTGTTATACAGCTTCCATCCACAGCTCCAATCCTGAGCTCTGTCATAGCTGTCGGGATACTTTTATCTCCTGTCAGAAAGGGGTCTTGTTTATTTCCTGACATCCAACAAAAAATTTGTCTTTCATTTTGAGTGTCATGAAAATGTGGTTCAGGGGATAGATTGCCTGTCCTCCAAACAGGAGGTTGGCAATTTGAATCCTATGAAAAACCTTCTTTGGTAATGTGACTGGGAAAGAAAAGTCAAAATGAGATTTGACATGTTTTTGATATTCTTTCAGTTCAATTTTTTCCCTATTAAAATGCTGCATGGCATTTCTCCTAAGATAAACTCTGAAAAGTATTTATGCCTTACAAGTGCATAATTGGATTTGCCGTTGCTCATTCCAATTTAGGCAAGAAAAAAAGGTCTATGTCTCAATTTTGCGGAGTAACAAGCTTCTTGTTTTCTCTTCAGTTGTCTTTCGAAACTTTCTTACTCTGAGGAGATTGCAAACATGTTTTTAGGGTGTATTTGTAATTGAAGACACTTATCAGCAATAGGTAGACTTCTTGTTTCCTTTTTAACCTTGAACATCAAACATCATTTTGTACTACTTTGCTTCCCAAGACTTTTCAGACAAACTCATTAGGTTTGCTTTGACTAATGTCATGTTCTACTTCCCTTTTGGAGCAAACATTAGGATAAAATGAGAAAATAACAGATAATCAACAGGAACTATGTAAGTGTTTGACTGGGTGGGTGGAAGATGAGAAAGGTAGGGATCCACTTAACGTCCACATGCTCACCCACTCCATTTATTACATTGGTAATGGTGTTGACTGAAACATGCATGCTGTTTCTGTCACTTTTCTTGAATAAGGATATTTAAGCAACTCAGACTAAGTGGGTTTCCACACTTGTGTTACTTTGCAACGACAGACACATTGCAGGCTGACCCATTCTGCCTTTTCTGATGGAGGTTTCTCTAATGGGAGTGAGTTCTTCGAGCAGAGTAATGACCCCTGAAGGACTGAGATAAATATACAAGAATGGTATTGACTTGTGCTATAAAAATAAGGTTACTTTTTTTTTCCTGAAAGATGGATTGAAATTGATATTGCCGTATCAAGAAATATAGGAATTTTGTAACACATGACTTGACTTACAGCTGCAGTTTGCTGCTCTCCTGCTATCTTCTTGACATTAACCAGCACTGATCTTGTGTGTTACAAGTTTCAGTTTTTTCTTTTTTGAGATTTACTCTTAATTTTCGGTTGCAAGATACTAGACAATCCTGGGCGGCAAACACTACTGGTAAATGTTACAATGCAAATTTCAGTAGCCATATGTGCTCTTCTTTTATCTTTCCATATCTTTCTTATCTGCGTTTCCAAGACTAAAATGTTTACGATCAGCATTAGTGTCCAGTTTGAGTACCTGCTGCCATGGAATTCCTTCCAACTGGCTAAATAGTACATTAGCGTAAAAAAAGAAAAAAATCCAAATTCATAACACTTAATATATTACCCAACAATTAATGTTGTCATTTTCTGCACCCATGAATATATATAAATCATAAAAACACATACAAATTATGTGTTTTATAGAGTTTCATCACTCACACACGGTTTTTATTTGACTATGTTTTCAAGATTTGAAGTACACAGATGACAAACATGCTGAAAACATTTAAAAACCAAAAATGAAATGAGGTACACCAGGTAAGGGGGAAATAAAGTAAGGAAGGTGTGGAAGGATACTGTTTGCTCCTCAGATATGAGTCTGCTCTTCAGTTTCCGGCGTGTTGGCGCTCATCAGTGTCTTCTACACAGAGATGTAACTCTGGTTCCAGGAAGAAGAAAAATAATATCTTAGTCATCATCATGACTCCAGACTCTCTCTTTTTTAGTCCTGGTCATTTATCATCCTCTTGTACCTTGTAAGCTCAAAGATGGAGCTGCCAGTATTACTTTCAGTTCTTGTTGCTTACAGTGCTGCAGGAAACCATTTATTGTAGAAATCAATACAAGGCATATCTTCCTACAGCTTTAATTGATGTAGAAAAGGGATCACAGAGAGTTGATACATATCGAATTTGGTTGAGCTTTAACTTATTGTAAGCTATCTGAAAATTGTGCATAATGTAAATGCTTTTTTTTGGGGTGTTTTTGTACTGTAGTGAAAAAAGGAAATGTTGGGAAATGAACTTTCCCATTCCAAATGTTATCTCAATTTTAGCATGTTATCTGCAGTTTTTTATGAACATTCTTTATTTATCTAAAACACTTTGGACTTTTTGGATCACAGCCATATTTAATGCTTTAAAGTTGGACTATGTCTCTTTCTGAAGCTGCTACCCATTCAAAGAAACCCCCTTTAGCACTTAAATACCACAGTGCTTCTGCTAGATGTCCATTGTTGCCATTTACAACGGTTCTTAGGGGACTTTTGTTTTACACTATAGTATATATATTTTTAAACGGACTACAGCAGGTGTTGTCACACAATTGCACCAGGTGTTTGCTAGTTGGTGCCTATGTTAGTATGCTGTAGCTGTGTGGGGGAGAGACGGACTGTTGGGCATGAGCTCTGGTGTGGATCGAACAGCCTGTCTTCTAAATAAAAAAAAAGACGCAGCTGTTTATATAGAGGCGCTCTTTACATAGAGGCGCTGTTTATGCAGACAAAAAAATGACCATATATGATGTTTTTAGACAAAAAAAACTACCATATATGACGTTTTGTAGAGACATTCATTTTCGGACTCATTTCCACGTTTTGATTTGGAAAATGTGTTGGGATTGAAGCTCCAAGGTCTTTTTTGTGTAAATAGAAGTCCGTGTTGAAGTTGTAACCCCCAACTCACTTCCAAAATGATTCAAGGATTACTCAAACATGCCTAAAATGTCTAAGCAACATTCAAGGTATTGGTATGTTTATGATGACATAAAAATATATAAAGCTCAAAAGGTTATTCTGCATAGCACCTTCCAAACAGCTGCTAGGACAATTAAGTAGTAAAAAGTTAAATTGCGTCGTAGCTCAATGTTAAATCTTATTTTTGTAAGTCGCTTTGGATAAAAGCGACTTATTAATAAAATAAAGTCTGGTAATTGCATGAATGAAAATGTATATGTAAATTAAACAAAGTAATTGTACCAAGCTTAAGTTTATTTAGGATTTAAAAGTAAATACCTTATGAATATGTTTGCTTTGGAAAGCATAGGTAAATGTTGTGTGCCATACACAGCCAAAAATAAAATGACATCCAAAAATGGAGATGGTCATACAATTTGTTAAAGAGTATCTAACATTACACTAGGATTTTGTTTACCAGAATTCATGATTTTTCGTAGCCTGAATACACAGCTGATTTAATCAACAAAAAAAAAAAAAGCTAAGAATTCAACTGTTTTTATAAGTCGCTTTTAAGTTGTTCCATGTATAAAATAGAAAGTTGTTACAAGTTGTAATATAAAAAGATAAAAGAACAACATACTACTTTTGCTATGCTGGTTTTTTCTCAGAGTGTAATATTAAAGCATTTTGTTTTAGGCTTTAGTCTGATTTTGTCTGGCCACAGAGCAGCAGATCCTTCGAGAGATGTGAATGTGTTTATTCAGGGCCAATGGCCATGTAACAAAAAGATTAAAGAAAATTCTTGTGTATTTTTTGATATTGTGCAATACTGTTTTTTTCATAGTAAACATCATGGCTGACTAACAAAGACCAGCTGCCAGCAGTTTGCCTACCTCAGAGATTTTGGATCATTCCTTTTGTTAGTGATGGTTGTTCTGCTCTTCTCAAAAACACAAAACCACCCATCTCATAATGTGATCAATATATGTGGGCAGACTGGGCTGTGGGTTATTTTCTTTATCCTGATATTACAAAAACGCTAGATTTATGTAGTGCTACGCTTTGTAAGGAAACCTAAATAAACCCAGGAACAGTAGGTATTTGATAATTACATTCACTGTTTCTGTTCAATAAGCTTATTGCCTAAAACTTGCCTAAAACTTATTTAAGGTAGATGAAGAAAAGTAAAGATAATTTGCATAAACCTACCTTGAAGATTTTTTTTAAACCATACAAAACAGTAAACACAAAGAAACACAAATCCTTAATCTCATATACTGTATTTGTACAGTAACTGAGGTTACATTGTACATTGTTCAATATTTAAAATCATTTTTTTCTACATCAAAACTCAGTTGTCAACAATTATAGAGTAGCCACTATTTAGAAAATTAAAACTGCCAGACAGGAGTTGTTGTTCCTTCGTGTTTGATGAAAAATTGAGTAGGACTTACTGTACTTACTGTCTGTGAATTTGTGACATGTAGTTATCAACTTTTAGTAGACACAGTTTCAATTTTATATCAAACACTGGGAGAAGCTGGAGACGTCAACAAATAAACCAAAGACTTTGTCATATGAGTGGATGGAACATAAATGATTTCATCAATGTAGTACAGTAATGTGTTACGAAATAGTTATTGAGATTGCAAAAACATTTAAAAATCTCATCATGTATCAGGGAAATATAGCTGTAAAAAACATCTAGAGGGAGCATTGGAGTCAAATTTCAAGTTCCTTACAAGTTGACAAAAAACATTAGTATCTAGTTTTGTGGAAATTGGATCATGCTTGTGTGATTCAGAGCTGTCCATAAGCACGTGGTGGGTAGATGGGTCTAAAGGGATGTCATGAAGTTTGGCATAAAACTTGTCATACCACAGGTATTTATAGCAATATTGCAGGAGCATTATTGTGGAATTAGGCCCCATCTACCAAATATGACATGGAAATTCTTTTGGGACCTACATTAAACTTTATCATTTTTGCATATCATAAGATGTAAGTGGAAATGAGAGCCAAACCTATGGACAAGAAAAAATATTAAAGCTGCAGCAGGGGTTGGAGGGAGCCTCACAGCTGATCTCCAGTCCGGCTTTGTACTGACCCTGGGAGATCCACAACTGCCATCAGCGACATAACATAACCATAAGCAATAATCTTACTTATTGCAAAAATCTTTTACATAGCGAGAAGCTACAAGAGCCACAAAATGAATAATGACTTTGTTCTGAGTAATCAGGGCTACAAAGATTCCATTTAAATTCAACACTGTGTAGAGAAATTGTCCCTGATGATGCACAGTGTAATTGGTCAGTTAATTTATCAAATCGCTGTAATTTCAAAACTACTTGCTCCAGCAAACGGTCACTGTTCAATGTAGGATTCAATATCACGTTGTACCGTTTCATGTTAACGGCTGGTCTGTAAAGATGCACAGACGTTTGATAGAGCTTTGAGCTTTTGTGTTGAAGCTGTTCCTTCTTGATGTTTTGTGGCCAATAGTCAGATTTTGAGGGTTGGCCATACCCACATGGTTTGATGCAGCAAAAAACCTTTTGATATCCACTGAGCGGTATGCAACGTATTTTTTAAAGTTTTAGTTCCCCATTTTATGGTTTCAGGAGAGTTTCCAGTGCCATTTGGAATCCAGGCAGGTGGGGTTAAACCTAAATGCATGATGTAACACACTAGTGGCTCATAACTGTCACCAGCAGTCATTTTACTTTTCCCCATATAATGAGCAGTGTACAGTAACCCTAACTGTACAGTACCATTGTCCTATTGATCTACAACTGAGGCTAGCCCAGGAATGGTGCAGTGCAGGCCTTATGACTCACTTTTACAAGAAAATCAGACAAAATGGTGTACTAAACCACACTGACCCATGCTGTATTGCTTACCTGAATAAAGAATAAGAGTTTCCAAAGCATTATACTGGTGCTGCTGGGTAGAAGGCCTTCAGATGCCAATTGAATGGAACTCTCTGTTCTGGTAGTTTTCTCTACCACAGCTTTGGCTACATTGGAGCTTACCACCACCGATGGGAAAATGTGTGTATGACTGATTGTAGTGTAGTTTGGAGTTTTTGGACTTAATACACTTTACAAGAAGAGCCTGTTGACTTGGACGTTCCTCACACATCAGTGATTAAAGTTATGGTGAGAGTTAAAAAAACTATTAGTTAGCATAAATAATTTCTATGTCTTCTATTTGTTTGTAGTTATGTTTCATGCATTTAGTTGTAGGTCTCTACTATGACTTTTTCGTTTTTGGAGGATTTTACCAATTTTGTTTTTGCCATACTGGTTTTTTCTTCTTCTGCTTTGTACTTAGATTGTTGCAGATATTTTTTAGTCTCCTGTTTCTGAGTTCCCTGTCTCCTCATGTGTCTGATACTGAGAGTGCCATGATTTTTTTTGTATCCTGTACGGTAGTTTTTTTACTTTGTGTTTAGTGTTGTCTTTCATTTCATTTGATTCCATCTTTCATTGTTGTTTTATTCTCACTCAGCTGCATTCGTGCTGGTTAATTAGTCTCTACCTGTTTCTTGTCTCTTTTGCTCTTTCAGTCACAGCTGATTACTCTGCAGTAATCGCAAACAATAACATAACCCAAGGTTTGTACTTATGTGATACAATGGCTATGAATTAATGTCTACATTCTCAAATACAGACAAGTACAATTCTGGAGTTTCTACGGTATCACTTAGGCCTGGTTTATGTTGATTATGCAGTAAGCATATTTATTTAATCACACTTGATGAGGTTTAAAGATGCATATAATCCAGTAGTTGGCGGTAATGCAACATTAGGGATGCAAACTGCCATAATGATCTACAAAGAAGAAGAAGGCAGCCACATGACTGACGACAGCCAATTAGAGTAAAACTTTTCCTGCTCTTCTATTTGTAAGTTGCCAGAGATGTAAAAAGAACGAGTAAATGTGGAGCTAAACATGGAGGTGAGGGCAGTTAAATGTCCGCCAGAAAAGGCAATTGTTGACCACAAAACCTCAACAATAGTAGGGGGGTGATTGTTTGGTTATGTCCAAAGTAATTGAGGAGTAAATTCAGCTGATATCAAAGATATGCCAGTGGTCAGTACCTTCAAACACTCCAATCCGATTACACCAACAAAAAAAAAATAAATAAATTTTTAAATAAAAAAATAAATAAATGCCTTTAAACTCAGTGGAGCGAGATGGATATACAGTACGAAGTTGATCGACGTGCTGGACCCAAGGTGCATTGGCATGGTGGAAGACCACAATATACAACAGCATATGTAGAGTATTAGCTCTAATTAAAAGTGCTAATGTTAATTTGTTTGTTTTGGATTTTGCATATGTGCAAAAGCTCTGCTCTCAGGAATGTTAACTATTTCCTCTGTTATTATATTTTTTAAATCTTTAACTGCATTTTTTCGAATAAGTTAATTTTATTTAATTACCTTTATTTACTTAATTTGTTAATAGAAAATTGAAGTATCCTCTAATTTGTTTAGTTTCCATGACTGGCAGTTAAATAATTTAATAAATGGTGTTAATAAGTGAGATTGGACAATATTTTCCTAGATCTTAGTTTAGTAAAATAAAACTAAAATTTTTATTTTTATTTTTATGTTGACTTGGAAGATGCATTATTTTCTAATTTTAAACTGATGATGATAGGGATGGTAGAAATTATAACTTTTGCAATAATAAAATGACAGAGAAAACCAGACACACGAATCAGTATCACATAATGCAACACGTTTAACAAGACAACATGAATATCTGTGGTTTGAATAATGGAGACTCCACAGCACACAATATAGATCATAGACTACTGTGCTTTTAAATGTTTTATACAGATTATGAATGACTGAAATAGATAGAGTTCGATGATCTATAAAAAAGATATAATGTAGTGAACAAATGGAAGGAAAACTGACATCTTATGAAATCCCATTATTTATTTTTTCATTCTCCCATTGCTGATTCTTAATACATATTAGCAAGTAGTGTTAAGATTGAGAGAGAGAGAAAAAAAAACTAGTTTACTTTGAACGGTTACAAAAGGAATTGTAAATAATATGAATACATTTACGTAACTTTCTATGTGGATTTACCTGACGAAAAATATCCCCAGTTAGCTCTTTTAGTAGTAAGTGAAATCACAAAATGCTATTGCTAATTGCTAATGCTAAATGTTATTAGGTTCAAGATTTTGAATGTAATCATGTTGAAGTTCTGTGATCAATGATATTAGCAATGGCAGTTCTTAAATGTTCTATTTAAAACAAACAAACAAACAAAAAAAACATTTGTCATCTACAAACATTCACATTATACATCTTTTTAAGTTGAGATTTCCACGTAGAGAAGTAGGTGAATGTTTATTTACCTACCTGTTTTATTACCCTTTTTTATACTACAAATTTTTTATTTTTGTTAATTTTCCATAAATAAGTTTTACATTTAAAGTAGTTTTTTTGTTGTAATTTTTATTTTTTTAAAGCGAAATGTTGTTGATTATGATTTAATAGTAAAATGAACACATAAGTAAAATGTTGAAAGTTTTTAAAGCTTTTTGGCTCTATAATTTGTGCTTTGATTTTATACATCAGATCAGAGTGCCGATTATATCTGTGACAGTTTATGCTAGGAAAGTGGAAGGAAGATGGCAGCGCCCAGGACGGAAGCGGCTACTTCAGCTCCCGATAGCGATGTGCAATTTATGTTAAATGTTTCGTCTGTTACGTCTCAGTCCTGCACAAAAAGAGTATACAACATAACCCTATTACTCGGACTACAGAATTTTTCACACGATCTTTCCGGAATTATGTGGACTTTGGAACCGGACGTATTCGGCGAGCCAGGGATGGGCGGGCGGTTTTGCGCTGCCCCCCGTCGGGCTGCTGTGCGCGCTCCTGCGGGCGGCGGTCAGATTCTCGCGGGTGGTCGCTTTTTCGCACGACCCCGGCAAGAACCAAGGGCCTGCAAAGCAGTGGACTCCCCAACCACCATCGGCCGACGCTGGAGGCGACGCAAGCGGTGGGAGGGAGCAAGCATGCCCCGCAAGGTGTGCGTGCTGTTTCAGGCGGACAGAAGTCAAGTTCTCAGTGGAAAATCACGAGGGGGTGGTGTTTGCATTTTTATCAACAATAACTGGTGTACCAATGTCAAAGTCATGGACAGCCACTGTTCTGAAGACATAGAATTCTTAACTATCAAGTGCCGTCCAACAAACTTGCAGAGAGACTTTTCAGCCGTCACCATAACAGCTGTGTATCTGCCACCCAGCGCGAACACAAAGGATGCCCTGTCTAAATTGTATCAGTCTGTGAGCCCCATGCAGGACTCCAATCCAGATGCTGCCATAATAATCGCGGGCGATTTCAATCATGCCAAACTGAAGACAGTACTCCCTCACTATCACAAACATGTGGATTTTGCTACCAGGGGACAAAACACTCTCGACCAGGTATACACAAACGTCAAGAAGGCGTACAAAGCCTTTCCCCACCCCCACCTCGGAACCTCAGATCACCTCTCCATCAGGCTCATTCCAGCCTACAGACCACTGCTAACAAGGTGCAAACCTTTAGTGAAACAGATCAGAACTTGACCAGAAGGGGCCACCTCAGCACTAAAAGACTGTTTTGACCGCACAGAATGGAGTGTCTTCAGAGAGGCTGCCACATCTAATCAGCCGGTCAACCTAACGGAATATACAGAGTCTGTGACAAGCTACATATCTAAGTGCATAGAATATGTGACTGTCACAAAACACATCACCACAAGAGACAAACAACAAACCCTGGTTCACCAGGGAGGTACGTGAGCTTCTAAGAGCACGGAACTCTGCCTTCAAGTCTGGAGACAAGGAAGCGCTCAGATCAGCGAGGGCCAACTTGAACCGGGGCATGAGAGCAGTCAAATGTGCCTATGGACAGAAAATTCAGTCACACTTCACAGACACAAATGACTCCAGACGCCTATGGCACGGCATTCAGTCAGTGACGGACTACAAGCCGACTCCCCCACCCTGTGAGGATGATACAGACTTCCTCAACGCGCTAAATGTCTTCTTCAGTCGCTTTGAAGAAAACAACAAAAGCCCCCCACTGCTTGGACAATGCTACACTTCAGCTAGACCCAGCCGACGTGGGGAGGAAACTTCACAAGGTGAACCCCAGGAAAGCGGCGGGCACAGACAACATACCTGGGCGTGTTCTCACAGACATGTTCAACATCTCTCTGAGCCAAGCCATCATACCTGAATGCTTCAAAATCACTACCATTATACCTCTACCCAAGAAATCTCCAGCAACAACACTGAATGATTACCGGCCCTTAGCACTCACCTCAATCATGATTAAGTGCTTGGAAAGACTGGTAAAGGCCCACATAAACACCAGCCTATCTGCCACCTTTGACCCATTCCAGCTTGTGTATCGGCTCAAGCGCTCCACTGACGATGCCATAGCTGCAGCACTCCACTTCAGCCTGGCTCATCTGGAGAACAAAAACAGCTGTTTGCGGATGCTGTTCATCGACTTCAGCTCTGCCTTTAACACAGTCATCCCTCAACACCTGGTGAACAAACTCACTACCCTAGGCATCACCACCCCACTGTGCAACTGGCTACTGGACTTTCTGACCAACAGACCACAGACAGTAAGAGTTGGCAATAACTCTTCACAGACCATCATCATGAACACTGGGGTCCCCAGGGTTGTGAGTTGAGTCCTCTGCTGTTCCCCCTGATGACCCATGACTGATGTGCCAGACACAACACAAACCAGATCATCAAGTTTGGAGATGACAGTCGTTGGTCTCATCAGCAACTATGACAATTCAGCTTACAGAGAGGAGGTACACCATCTCATCAACTGGTGCGACACCACCAACCTACACCTCAATGTCAGCAAAACAAAAGAAATAACTGTGGACTACAGGAAAAATCACAAACCACACACACACCTCACCATCAATGGCAATGCTGTGGAATCAGTGAAAAGCACCAAGTTCCTGGGAGTGCACATCACTGACGACCTGACATGGGCAACCAACACCACCTCCCTTGTCAAGAAAGCGCAGGAACGTCTCCAATTCCTACGCAATTCCCCCAATTCCTATGATGAGAAGAACCAGTATCCCTCCCTCAACAATCACCACTTTCTATAGAGGTGCCATTGAGGGCATTCTCATCAGAAGTCTCTCAGTCTGGTATGGCAGCTGCCAGGTACTATAGAGGGTGGTGAAAACAGCAGAGAAGATAACAGGTTCAGCTCAACCATCCAAACAGGACCAGTACCAATCCCGCTGCCTCAGAAGAACCAGCAACATCATCAAGGACTCCACTCACCCCTCACACAAACTGTTTACTCTCCTGCCATCTGGTAAGCGCTACAACAGTTTACGCTGCAGGACCACCAGACTCAGCAACAGCTTTTTCCCAC
>JAVLVB010000125.1:476541-511393 GCA_032876305.1 Orestias chungarensis | reverse complement strand
ACACACACACACACACACACACACACACACACACACACACACACACACACACACACACACACACACACACACACACACACACACACACACACACACACACACACACACACACACACACACACACACACACACACACACACACACACACACACACACACACACACACACACACACACACACACACACACTACCTCTGAATCACTTTGATAGGAACTGTATACTCACTTGGTTTTCCATATGTTGTGTTGATAGTTGTCCTGTCAATGATATTTATATTGCACTTATGTCCAGTGATGTCTCTTGTCATGTTATTTATAGTTAGTTGTGTGTTAAATTTTAGCCTTTGATACTACACATTGGAGTTTTGAAGAGAGGCAATTTCAGTCGTCTGTGTAATGTACTGTTGCATGGTTTGATTGACAATAAAGTTCACTTTAAGGAATGAAAAAGTTAAAGGTAAATTTTACTAAAAAAAGTCTATAAATTGAGTTTTTTTTATTTTATTCATCTGCTCGCTTTTAAAAACTCTAATAAACTCTTAACCCAAACCAGAAATCTCTATAGAGTTTAGCATGGCCTAAAGTTTGATTTTAAAGGTGGGGGGGGGGGGCATATTTTTTACTTCTTTGAACTTGCCGATAGGTGGTCACATGGTCAGTTTGAACGGCTTCTTCTGCAAAAACGACTTTCTTCACTTTCCCCCACAAGTTTGGGTGATTCAGCCATAACGAACCAATTACTGATTACTGAGTATTTACTTTATCAAAGCATTTTTAGGCAGCAGGGGAATTCATAATTATAAATTTTGGAGGGAAATGAGATTGCTAACATCATTGAATGCATATAGGGTATTGACCAAATTTTCTTACATAACATGAGAGTATGTCTGCAGTTTTTCATAACCTAGAAAAACCTTAAGAGAAGTAAAAATACCAAATATAAGAAGGAAAATATGTTGCTGTATATGTTTTGATTTAAAACCTGGGATGAATGCTTAACTTTTGTAGAAGACCTAATTATAATTTTTGTTTTCATCCAAACTTAGTTGATTGTGCTTGTAGTCTGAGAACTTGTTTATAATTCACTGATTAAAATATTCATTTAAATTAAACCGTTTCTCATTGAAATCAGATTCCATGACAAAATAACTAAATTGTGCAAAAATAAATGACCAAACAATGTATTGATAAATTTGTAAAATGCAAAGAAAAAAAAAGTAAAATGCCAAACAAGCTTTAATAAAGAGCCATGCCAAACACGTCCACACGGACCAGCCGGCACAGCTGCTGGTAGAAGCCCACCCAGGCGTGACTGGCCAAAAAAATTTGAAAATTATTTAAGTCCAGAATGTAAGTTGTGACGCAAATTTTAAAACACTAAATCAGACGAACCCGTCTAAACCCACCAATCTTGTAATGAACTAGTGGCAGCTAAAACACAACTAGCAAGTTAACTTAGCAAGTTAAAATGCTTAACGAAACTGGCAATATAAAACATTACTGTTAAACTATGATGCGGAACAGTCAGCTAACGCTTCACAACCGCAAAAAAAAAGTTATACTTTTATCAACTTACCGTAGAAATCACTTCCGAAAACACAGAGAATGCACTACGTCCAATGCTGGAACTGCTGGTGTTTGAAATTATTAACAGCTCTATGTGGGCCATTTGACTTCCGCATTCCATTATTTCTATGTCAGTCAATGGGAGTGTCCGAACTCTCTCTCTCTCTCTCTCTCTCTCTCTCTCTCTCTCTCTCTCTCTCTCGCTCTCTCTCGCTCTCGCTGATTGTAACGTTAGCTTCTGAGGAGTGACAGTTGGGACAGCTGATCACATAAGAGATCCAAACAAGAGATAGCCAATTAAGTGCTGGTGGGCGGTCTAAACTCAGAGAAGCTGGCTTCAGCTGGAGCGATAGTTTTCCGCTTGGTCCTAGTGCTGACAATTTCAGTGTACTGTTGTGGAACATTGTTTTTGTACAGTAAAAAGTGCAGGGGACCAAATCAGATGTTTGAAAAAGTGCAGGAGACATGTCCACTGTAAAATAACTGAGGTGTATCTAAAATCTGAATATAAAGGAATGTTCTTTGCACCTACAATACCGCTGGGTGATTAAGGGCTTTGTTGACTTTGCTGGTCTGTGCTGTTCAAAGAAATTATTGTGTCATCCAATAAATAATCACTAAATTCATGTACAGTTCCCTTAGTGGAAGGTTGGATGTGGGAGAATAGGTTGACAAATGCTCCTGTGGCACATACAGTGCTTTGCAAACGTAATCGCCCCCCTTGAACTTTTCAACCTTTTGCCACATTTTAGGCTTCAAATATAACATGAATTGTAACTTTTTTGTGTAAAAATCAAAAACAAGTGCGACACAATTGTGAAGTGGAATATTTGAATTGTCCAATGTTGACCTAAATGACTGATGGTGATGAATATAATCTAATCAAGTCTCCGTATAAATGCACCTGCTCTGTGATAGTCTCAGAATTCTGTTTAAAGCGCAGAGAGCATCTTGAAGACCCTGGAACACACCAGGCAGGTCAAATATACTGTTTTTGGGAAGTTTGAAGCCAGATTTGGATACAAAAACATTTCACAAGCTTTAAACATCCCAAGGGAGCACTGTGCAAGCAATCATATTGAAATGGAAGGAGTATCAGACCACTGCAAATCTACCAAGACCCGGCCATCCATCTAAACTTTCAGGTCAACAAGAAAAAAAGGCTGATCAGAGATGCAGCCAAGAGGCGCATAATCACTCTTAATTAACAGCAGAGATCTACAGCTGAGGTGGGAGAGTCTGTCCATAGGACAACAATCAGTCATACACTGCACAAATCTGGCCTTTATAGAAGCGTGGCAAGAAGAAAGGCATTTCTCAAATATATCCATAAAAAGTGTTGTTTAAAATTTGCCACAAGCCACCTGGGAGACACACCAAACATGTGGAAGAAGGTGCTCTGGTCAGATGAAACCAAAATGGAACTATTTGGCCACAATGCAAAACGATATGTTTGGCGTAAAAGCAACACAGCTCATCAACCTGAACATACCATCTCCACTGTCAAACAAGGTGGTGGCAGCATCATGGTGTGGGCCTGGTTTTCTTCAGCAGGGACAGGGAAGATGGTCAAAATTGATGGGAAGATGGATGGAGCCAAATACAGGACCATTCTGTAAGAAAACCTGTTGATGTCTGCAAGAGACCTGAGACTAGGAGGGAGATTTTTTTTCCAACAAGACAATGATCCAAAACATAAAGCTAAATCTACTATGGAATGGTTCACAAATAAGCATTTGCAGATGTTAGAATGGCCAAGTCAAAGTTCAGACCTTAATCTCATCGAGAATCTGTGGAAAGAGCTGAAGACTGCTGTTCACAAAATGGGCAAAACTGATAGACCTACCCCAAAAGATTTGGTTTTTATTTCTAAAAAGAGTTTCTGTAAAGTATCTGACAAATTTCGTTCCACTTAGAAAATACTACTACTTTTTCATATAGTTATGTTTAAAGCCTGAAAATGTAGCAAAAGGTTCGAAAGTTCAAGGGGGCTAAATACTTTTGCAAGGCACTGTATAAACCACATCACTCTTTTGCAAGATGGATCTGCATTTCCATAGCTGTATCTGTGTCATTATCTGTTACTTAGATACATGGTAGCTTTACAGTATTGCTTTGAATCAAATCAAGAAAACCTCTAAAAAGATTGCTCCAACAGAGTGTTAAAAAGGGATGTATACTTACACAGAAGACAGCAGTGAAGGATCTCAGAAATAATTCTTTCAAATGACAGCAATTGATGCATTATCACAATCAAGATATGAGCTGTGCAGGTTTTTTAGTGCATTATCAAAACTATTGATTTACTATCAATAATGAAGTTGTTTTTCTTTTTTTTTTACCTGTACAGATGCAACTTCATGGTTCAGTCTCTGAAGCAACAATAATTGTTAAATCCAAGCTTAAGTGAGACACGCAATTCGTATCAGATGTCGCAAAGCCTTTAGGAATTGTGTCTATTGAGTCAATTAAAACAGATTTATCCTTTGGGAGGATGCAATACATACATTGTTTAGTAAAAACGCCTTCAGGTGTGTGTAGGGATGGTTATCTACTACAATAACTTTTAAAAAGTAAGAAAAAGACACCCTCATAAATGAAATAATGCAATATTGATGACAAACCAATTTCTTAAAAAATTCTATGCTCAGTTAGGGACATTAGGGTGCATGCTAATCACGGTTTTTAAATATGGTTAAATTATTCAGATCTTATTTTATGACTTACTGAATCATTTATATGCAATTTTTCCCCAAACTACCTCTAACACGTGTTCTTAATATCCTTTGAGAGCTCTTATATGAGCTTTTTAGATGGTAGTAACTACTCTTCTGTGAGTTGTGCAGCTTCGCTATCATTATGACATATATCCACAGGGGGTACTTCTGTTTTTAAGATCATGAGTTGACTTGAGACAAGCGTATCTGCTACATTCTAATGTTCATGAGAATGATACATATTCTGTAAGATGTTTTTTTTTACTTGAAGTAAAGAAACATCTTTACTTAAAGAAAATTATATAAATTATAATAAAATTATATAAAAAATATTATATAAATCATATAAATTACAATCTGAGCTGCACTGGGTTTTTGCATGTTTCACAAAGTTACACTTATAGTACATAATACAATAAATTTATTATTATTTTGTAGGCTTTAATAGAGCGAAAGTAAAAGGAACTTGTCACATATACATTTTGTGGAATAAATTGATAGACTTCTGATTCCGAAAATCTTTAGTTCTTTAAATTAAGGTCTTTTAAACTGAATAAAATCTTGCACTAATGATTCAGCCTTAAAACAGTTCCTTATTTTAGCCAAATATTGATATCCTTGACTTCAAGCCAAATATTATCCAGCTAAGCATCTTTAATTACCTGATTATGTAAATAATTTCCTAATGGAAAATGAGTTGGAGGTGGAAAACTACACAGGGATGTCTTTTTTTTTTATATTAATGCCAAACATAAACGAGGAAGTTCACTGTTTAAACTTCCTACTTAGGGCAAATCCCATTTACTGGAGTCCAGTAGAATTTAATTTTCTTTTTTTTAAGGTTTTATTACGGGGTAAGGCAGAAACAATACAATTATCTTTGAATCGGCCGACCATTAGAGATGCTAAAGAAAGAGCTGCAGTTGGTCTTAAACCTGAGCTAATAGAGACAAAATATCAGCGACCAAGACGGGCAACAGGTAAGGGAGGGCGCCACTACCTCTGCTAAAGTAAGCAATTAAATATATAAAGCTGCAAAAGGGAGGGGACTGTAGAAATAAAGTAATGTGTTTAAACCTATTAGAGAAGAGTTGCATGGTAATGCGGTAATGTTTTATACTTGCATATCCACAAATGGCGACAGAAAAAATAAGCATCTGGTTATTTAAAAAAAACAAAAAAAAAACACACACACAATTAAGTTACTGTGTAGTGTTTCAAATTCGTGCTAATACTCCAAGGATCTACTTGAAGTGAACAGACTTCTATTGCCATTTGTAGAGGATTGAACAGTTTGCCATTTTATCTTCTGACTTTCCATTTTCGTTCTCGCACATATTCCAAGAAACACGCTGCTTCAACACCATTGCCACTTAAAGAATCTGATACCTTCTGAAAGCTGTCAGTATTTCACAGCTTGGCAGTTTTTCACTCAGCCCAGAAAGACGTGAGCTGTATTTTTACAGACCCTTTCAGTTGTAGAAACGGCTCACAAACTTGAAAGCACCTTTATTTACCCAGTTAAATTAAGAAGCTAAATTGCCACTTCACAGTAAGAATGAAAAAGAAACCAAGCGTTTTAGTTACATCATTGAACTCAACGAGCCAAGTATTTGTATGGGCATGCAACACAAATGCGTGCAATAGGACTGTATGAGGCAGTTTAAGCTTCATAAACAGAACCAGCATAAAGAGAACTTCTGAATTTGAAATTTTGTCTGGATCGAAAAAAAGTTTATTTTTCCTCCTATAGGAATACAATATTTAAAAGTTTTATTAGGTTACTCTTATAAAACGTTTATTTCATGTTAAAATTGTTAAAGCTTTCACTTCCACGTGACTGTATAATATGACACAGATAACCTGCGAAAGCTCAGTTGTCTTCTCTGAGCGGGTTCATTGAAAAAGAAATTGATACCCAAATCTGAGTTCTTATTTTAATTTTTTCTATATTAGTCAAATGACCCTATAGCAATCTTTTCAACACTCAAAATCCAATTTGTGCCACTTGTAAATGTGGTGCTAAATCAGATACGCAATGTTGAGTTGAATGCCTGCGTTGGATAAGTTTGATTAGGCACATCCATTGCAATTGTGCACCAATAAAACCTAGACATGTTAAATCTGGAATACCAATGGTTGAAGCAAACCTTGCAGAGTTTTGCTGTCTCTTCTCTTTACCTTCCGTCTTCATGTTATGATCTTATGACAATACAGGCAGCCCTAATTGCTTAACAATTTCAAATTGCTCCACAGACCATTCTTTTTTTTTTTGTAGGCATTCTGCAGCTGTGTGATGTCTACCTTTTTCATAATGATCTGTGATGATGTGATGAAAAACGTAAATTTTACTTTCTCGTCCTTTTCTTTATGTTACTTGTTTTTTAATCATTTTAAGCTGGGTAAATTTTTATTTTTTGGAAGGGGGAATAATTTTAGGACGGTGGCAGCTTTCCTCTAAAGCTGCCACATCTGCTTCTGTCAGATGCTTCAGGAAACATCCAGGCTGTTTGCAGCAGAGCAAAGAGAAAAAACAACAACTTCTATCACACTGACAAATGCCTGGAGGCCAAACATACACTCAGGCTTACATACCCGGAGAGCAGATGTTTCTTATACTATAAGAGAAAATTTTATACGGGTCGGTACATGAAGCTAACTTTTCAAAATTCACAAAATAATATAGATTTTTTAATGGTCTCCATAAATACATTGGTCTTAATCATCTTTCAGTGAAATATGTTTAGAACTACCAAGACTCCTTTTGGCCCTCATCTAAATTTATTTCAGATGAAAACCGTTTAGTTTAAGTGGGTGACCAATAATTCAATGGTCCGCCTGTCAGAGCTCCAGCATTTCTCTATAGGGAGCAATAGCAGTCCACTGATCAAGCCTGTATGTCGGAGGGGCCAGATGGGAGTCATTCCCTAGTGAAAGGCACATGGCAGTCTGCCTAGAGTTTCCAAAAGACACATGAAGGACTCGAAGACTGTGAAATAACATTTTCTGGTCTGATGAGACAAAAATTGCTCTCCTTGGCATGAGTGTCTGGTCATGTGCAAACAGCCTCTTCTACATTAGATACAGCAACATAGCCCTATTAAATGCATGTGAACATTGTTGAACACTGAATTCGTTTCAAGGGACTATTTATGTCTCTTTATTTTCTACAAAGTATTTTTTATACTCTTCCTATTTTTGGCAGAAATGTGATGGCATATTCGTCTTAGAGACACTGTCATTGATTTTCAGGATAAGGCACAGTACTGTGCATTCTCTATTTGATTGAAAGCATGAAACACCTGCTGTTCATATGTTACGTGATAGTCTGATCTGATTTTTTTGTTGAGCCACAATGTATGTGGATTGATGCCATTCGTGTTTGTACTTTTATTTTGATGTAATCATTTAATGTGTAATATTCTCTTTTTATTCATTTCTATATTTTAGCTATCATGTTGGCTTGTGCAATTGTTATATATTATATATATATATATATATATATATATATATATATATATATATATATATATATATATATATATATATATATATTCACAAAATATATAAGATCTACTTAGTTTTTTTTTATTTACCATTGTGTACAACAACTATTAAGGTCAGTTGTTAATTTAGTGGTTTTTAAATTTGTTCTGAATAATATTTATGTAGTAGAATCCACCAATACCACCACCAGTTATTTTTTAAAATGTTTTCTTATGGAGGTAATATGCATATACCACAGGGCTGTTTTAGCTTTTTTTAAATGTTAAGATTTATAAATCTAGTTAAAATAATTCATGTTAGGCCTACATGTCAATGATGTAGGTGTGTCAGTATATCTCCAAACATTACAAGTTTTCTTTTTTTTTACGAAATAAACCAAGAATGTCCCTAAACCTGAAAGGCACATTTATGTAAACTGAAAACGAGCAACATAACTATTAGGCGAAAAATAAATAAACCACAATAGCTGAGGGGAAAAAAACCGATACAGCAATATGTTTGTTCTATGTTTGTTTTACAATAGCAACAAGTGAATGTATGCATTAATAAAAAAATTCTTAAAGTGTAATCCCTTAAAATTACAGAAAGTACTTATAAACAAAGAAGCCCCATTTGTTGGGAAACAGTAACGAGGTGTTATCTAGGAAAATTGACTCCCAGTCTTAGCATTTTTAGCATTCCACTCATAAGGGTTATTTTGTTCAAGATGAGGTAAATAATGGATGTGTACCAGATGGCTGGCTGAATGACAAGGTTGGTATCTATAAAACTGGTGGTTGATTCATAATGCAGTTTTGGTCATTTAGTTTTTTCTGCCTTGTTCGGGTTTCTGTACTTGGGCTGCGATAGGACAGCCATCTGTTCAAACCGATGGTGGATGTTTAATGGAGTAGACCATGTTTGATTAACTGGATCATGTTTGATGAACTGGATGTAGGAGGCCAACACAATCTGAAGCACAAGGAGAATTCACTGTCCGTCTTTGAAAGTGTGATAGTAGAATGATGACAAGATGAGGAATACAGAAATACAAAGCCTTTTTTTCTTCTTTTCTTGTTATTTTTGGTGATCCTACAGTAAAAAAGGCGATAGGAAGGCTTCGCTTGAGTGACTCCGGCATCCGTCAGCTGTGAAGAATCCATCCTCAGCAGCACAGGTGAACCAAAGACATGTTAGGCAGTGCAACCATCCATTTTAATGACGGTTCAGGGAGCATCATAATTTTTTATTTTTTTTACTGCAAAGCAGAAAAACACCAATTTTCTTTCTGTTAAGTATGTAGTCTGAATTCCAAAACAATTGTTAACTCTGTTAAGAAAAATTGGAATGTGTTTTTTAAATTCAACTAATGTTGGACTTCTGAAACTTTTATGTAGGTAGCCTATATATGCAAAACAAACAACAACAAACAAACAAACCAAAAAAAACCCAAATAAAAAACAAAAATCAGCTAAGCTCTGTTTGACCTCTCTTTCTAACAGGCTTCTATACACACCTGACATTCTGGGGTAAGAATACTGGCTATTTGTGTGTCTGCATGGAGTTTCATGTTCTCCTTTGTATTATGGCCTCTTCTCACAGCTGACAATCTTCCATGCAATGCTCTATAACTTTCTGGGTAATCTGTCTCTTATTTGTAAATAAGTTTGAGTTTGTATATGTTTCCATTTTATATTAGATTAGATTAGATAGAACTTTATTTATTGTGTTGTGTGCTATTGTGCTAACCTGAAAGAGTCTGGTGAACTCTGCCTTTTGCCTGTCAGACACCGGCTACCCAACAGTTTAGAGAGTGGAAGGGTGAATGTATTTACTTGATCAACATATAAAAGTTTAATCTCATACAGGTCACAATATTGCTATTACTCTTCCAGGAGTTTTGTTATGTATCCAGAAGATGCTGGTTGCATAAACTGAGGTATAAGGAATCAGTATTTATGTCTTGCACCATTTAACATAACCATATATCCCACCCCAGTCGGCAAATACGAGTAAAAGCAATAAGATGTGCTAAAACGGCAGCTGAGTACTTTTTTTTTTTTATGGTTGGATATCTCTTTTAAACTTCTGTTCAGGAATACAATCCCAGTAGGTTTACACATATATATATATATATATATATATATATATATATATATGTATATATTTCAATCATTACTTCAAAGTTTATGGGCAAGGCAGGTTTATTTGTATAGCACATTTTCGTGTACAAGAAGTGCTTTACGTAGGAAAAAAGATCAGAAAATAAAACAATAAAATCAGCTTTGATTTTAAAATAAATTAAATAAAAATATAATAATAATAATAATAATAATAGTAATAATATTCTCAGTTGCTATATGCTCAGTTAAATAAGGCTGTTTTCAGCCTGGATTTAAACAACAGCAGAGTTGAAACCTGTCTCACCTCTCCAGGAAGACAAGATTTTAGGAGCATAAAACTGGAATGAAGCCTCCCCTTGTTTGGTCCGGACTCTGGGCATCAGCAGGAGGCCACTACCTGAGGTTCTCAGGTTATCTCTTCATTATTCCCTTGTATGTGATTTGTACCCAATGGCTAAGGGCTTTTATGTTGTGGAAAAATTCAAACTCTTTTGGAGTGACCAACGCAGAGTCAAGTTCTCAGTCACATTGAAAGCCGGAAGTTTAGAGATGTGTGGGAGCCAGTTGTCCAAAATAAGACTGGAATGGGCCAAAAAACTAATCTTGTGGAAGGATACTCAATATAGTTGACCCAAGTCACTTTAAAGGCAATGCTACCAAAAATTATAAAAATACATGCAAACATTTGACTTTAAAGAAATCAATAAAAGAAGACAACTTAATTTTTCTAGACGTTTGGTAAATCAGTAAATTTTTATGTCTAATTATTTTAAAATAAACGTTATTAACCTGACAATCAAGGTAACTAAGGCATACATGTTGGATCAGGTTAAGATATTTCTGTTAAGAACATAAAGAATCGACTCTGCATTCACCAAAACTGTAAAAGGTTCAGCAGGAATAGCAGATGACATACAAAAAAATGACAAATATTTTAATAAAATTGAGCTTGTTTAAAAAAAAAAAGCAACAAAAACAAGTATTTTTAATTTAACACAAACTATAAAAGAAACGTTTTTACATTTTTTCTAGTTAAAACATCTCAATTTTTCAAAGGAACTACCGCAGAGAGGGGGCAACTTCAGTCCAAATTTTAGAGTTCTTCCTATTCTGAAACATCTGTATCATCTCCTCAGCATCGGGTCAAGTTCTCTAGAGTCATGTTAATAACCTCATAACCACTCAGGTGTGTTTAATTATTGTTATTATTTTCCCTTAAAAAAGCTACTCAATTTGTGAAAATGTAAGTAATTACAACCTAGCTCTGACTTTAACACACATTTAATTTTGATAAAAACATGATGAAAATCTCAACACGTTCATAAACGAATTGATAAGCCGCATTTTAACCATATTAACAAGCTCTGTGGAGCGGAGGAGACACTTGACACAGGAAGTTTGACAGTAATTGCTCTGATAATGAGAGATTTAGGACGGCTTGATTTTGTCCACTTATGCATCAAACAGTTCCAGTTTTCTGTGTGTTGGTGAATATTACAGAAGATGTGCCGTTGGGATGCATAATTGTGGAGAATTCCGTTTCCATTTTGATATGAAGAGCCTTTTGTGTTTTTTTTGTGTGCTTTTCATGCCAGTTAAATCCCCCGTCAGAGCCTGTGTGGAAGAGAGAGGTACTTGACATTGTCTTTGAAGAGAAGGGATGGTAATCCTGCATCAGGCTACTCTTTTCCTTTACACATTATTAAGATCCTTTGCTATGCAAAAGTTTTCCAAAAGCAAAATCTATTTTGTAAAATATTCTGTTTTAATAGTTGCAGCGTTTTAGGGGTCTTTGGATAAAGGATGGTAAGCATTTTCTTTCAAGTGGAAGTGCTTCTGAGCAACATGCAAAGGAAAAAATAAATAAATATGCAATCCCAACTTCTGTAATGCAGAAACAGAGGACACAAACATCAAGGAATCAAGGAATCAAGGAATCAAGGAATTTTTATTTGTCATTACATCACATGTGGTACATGAGGTGGGACGAAATTATAATCCCCCGGTCCAGTTTACACCCTGATAGCGATTTTAAATAATATAATAAAATATAAGAACTATGCGAGAATAGGATTTGACTACACAGAATCTACAATATGGACACAGAATCTACAATATGGGACTTCGGACATAGCAGCAAGGAAAATTCGGAGTGCAAATAATATGATAAAATATAAAGAACTATACGAGAAATAGGATTTGACTACACAGAATCTACAATATGGACACAGAATCTACAATATGGGACTTCAGACATAGCAGCAATGAAAATGAAAATTCGGAGTGCAAGTGACATGATGACCATAATTCAAGGATTCAAGGAGACTTTATTGTCACTCACAACACATGTGGTACATGAGGTGGAACAAAATTGTATACTCACGGTCCAGTTCCACCCAAGAGCTAATATTAAAATAGATAAAATTAACCAAAAAAAGTTAAATAAACTACAATGTAATAAACACAAAATATACAGAAAATATACAGAATGTAAGGGAGTAGGGGGTTTGGAGTCGCAGCAGCATGAATGGATGAATGAATGAATTCGTAGTGCAAGTTACTATAGCCTTTAAAGTGTCTCAGTCCGTTTAAAATGTCTCAGTGCGGGTATGTGAAGGTGTTCAAAAATGTGTTGTCCATGTAAAGTGTCAGTGCAGTGGATTTTCAAGTGGAGTTCGAGAGTCTCAGCTTCAGGAATGAAGCTGTTTCTCAGTCTGGTGTTTTACACTTTATGCTCCGCAGAGCGGGACAAAAAGTGAGTGTGCTGGGTGGGTGGGATCCTTCATGATGCAGGTGGCCCTTTTCCTGCATCTGGAGGTGTAAATGTCTGTGGTGCTGGGGAGGCTGACTCCAACAATCCTCTGTGCGATCTTCACCACCCTCTGCAGAGATTTCCTGTCTGCAGCAGAGCAGCTTCCATGCCACATTTTGATGTTGGAGCACAAGACGCTCTCCACCACACATCTGTAGAAGGATGTGAGGACTGAGCTCCCCAGTCCTGCTCGACTGAGCCTCCTTAGGAAGTAGATCCGCTGGTGTGCCTTCCTGACCAGAATGGAAGTATTGTTGCTCCAGGTGAGGTTGTTACTCAGGTGTGCACCCAAGTACCTATAGCTGTTGACCACTTCCACAGCTGATCCACCGATGTGCAGGGGTGGGGGGGGGGGTGAGCATGTTGACCCCTTCTGAAGTCCAAAATGATCTCCTTGGTTTTCTTTACATTAATGCAGAGGTTGTTTTCTCTGCACCAACCCTCCAGGTGTTCCCCTTCCTGCCTGTAGCTGGACTCATCACTGTTTGTGAAGGATCCAACCACTGCTGTGTCGTCCGCAAACTTAACAATGTGACAACCTGGATTGATAGGCGAGCAGCCATATGTGAGCAATGTGAACAGGAGGGGGCTCAACACACAGCCCTGAGGGGAGCCAGTGCTGAGGGTAATGGTGGGGGAGGAGATGTTACGAATCCTCACAGACTGCGGCCTGTTGGTCAGGAAGTCCAGGACCCAGTTGCAGAGGGAAGAGCTCAGTCCAAGTGAGGAGAGTTTATTAATCAGAGTCTGAGGAATCGTGGTGTTAAAGGCAGATGTGAAGTCCACAAAGAGCACACGAACATATGAATCCTTCTGCTCCAGGTGGGTGAGGGCATTGTGAACCAAGGAGGAAATTGCGTCCTCTGTGGATAGATTTTACCTGGATGCGTACTGGTGTGGATCCACAGTGACATTGATGGTGGCTTTGATGTGGGTCTGAACCAGTCTCTCAAGGCACTTTGTGACTATCGGTGTGAGGGCTACTGGCCGATAATCATTCAGACCTGTCACTGCTGAGCTCTTGGGGACCAGGAGGATGGTGGTGGTCTTAATCCAGGTGGGGACGGCTGCCCGGATGAGTGAGGCGTTGAAGTTGTCCGCCAGCACGTCTGAGAGCTGGTCCGCGCACTCTCTCAGCACCCGTCCGGGGATGTTGTCTGGGCCAGCAGCTTTCCGGGGGTTGATCCTCCTTAGCGTCCTCCTTACTTCTGCTGGAGTCACACTGATGGGCTCTTCACCTGATGAAGGTGTGAGTCTGGTGCTGTGGAGGGTGTCAGGGTTCTCAAACCGGACGTAGAATTGGTTGAGAGACTCACGCAGGGAGGGGTCTTTGGGGCATTGTGCAGCTTTAGATTTATAGTCTGTAATGCACTTGATGCCCTTCGACATACTCTGTGGATACTGGGAGGAAAAGTGTACCTGGATTTTCTGAGCATATGCGGCTTTTGCCCTCTTAACTCCTGTAGTCAGCTCTCTTCTTGCCCTCCTGAGCTCTTGTGAGTCACCAGACCTGAGAGCCTCATCCCTGACTTTCCCTCTACATTCAGCCAGGGTTTCTGGTTTGGGTGGCAAGTCACAGTCTTGGTGGTGGTGACATCCTCCACACACTTGCTGATGTACCCCAGAACAGCAGATGTGTAGTCCTCCAGGTCCAGCTTCCCCTTGTACTCAGCAGCCTCCCTGAAGACCTGCCAGTCTGTGCAGCCGAAGCAGTCCTGCAGCACGGTGTCAGTAGGCCACACAGTGATGGTCCTCTGTGTGGGTCTGGAGCGTCGCAGCGGGGAATGGTATGCAGGCACCAGCATGACGGAGATGCGGTCGGAGAGCCCGAGGTGGGGGTGGGGAAAGGCTCTGTATGCGTCTCTTAGGTTGGTGTAGACGCTGTTCGGCGTGTTATTTCCACGTGTTGGAATATTCACATGCTGTTTAAACCTCGGCAGGCAGTTCATCAGTTCTATGTGGTTAAAGTCCCCCGCTACCACGTAGAATGCCTCTGGGTGCTTGTTCTGAAGTGAGCTGATGTTGTTATGTAGCTCCTTCAGCGCGGTTTTAGCATTAGCACCTGGCGCTATGTAAACAGCCTCAACGAACACAGCCATAAACTCCCTTTAAAACTTTTTCCACTGTTTCTAGGTGTTGTTTTCAATACGTCACGAAACCAACTCCATATCAGGAAAGTGCTTATTACTATGGAGATGGCAATTCTTCCTATGAATGTGTGAAAAAGAAGAGATGCAAAGGGAATTACCAATTTTTAAAACTGGCAATGTCATTAAGGAAATGTATTAGAATTAAGGAAAACGTTTTGAGAGACTTGTATAGTAAATACTGCCTTTCTTCTGTGAGCCTCTGTGATAGGAAAACAGCCTATATCTGTTATTTGAGCACTCTTTGCTCCTCCCTAATTTTTTTAGCATCACAATGCTTTTGGCGGATTAATGTCCTTATCTAGCACATGGGGATTAATTAGGTTTAAAATTAAATTACCTCGTTATTGAAATTAGATGGCTAGTAAATGGTTTTGAAACTGATTAAAGATGTGAATGTTAAATAATATAGAAAAGATGGCTTTTGGCATGTATTTTATGTTAAACTTCAATATATGCTGACCCAGAAACTACAGTCTGTATATGAATTTATTACCAGTACCTCCACAAAGTACAGAGCAGGCTTCACATGGGTTTCAGAGCAATTTTAGTATTGCTGTCAGATCCCCTTTTATAAAAAGTTTAAATGGATTTTAATACAGTTCATCCTTTAGCCAGTCAATATTTTGATGAATGGTATACAGCAAAAAAAAAAAAGGTTGCTGCCTATAATTATTAAACATTAATATAAACCTCATATAAACAGTGTAAAAGTTTTTTTTTTACCATATTTTGTATTTCTTTTTTAAGGAAGAAAGTGAAATCCACCTTTACTGTTGACAAGAGACTACATTTGTATGCACACAATATGATCACTTATTATTTTAGATTGGGCCGTGTGTAAACAACAATTTTATTTTATCTATCACACAGCCACATTAACTAAATTAACTGCCAGACAATTTTAATGCGCTTTAAAAAAATCGCCAGCAAACTATAATTTGTGCTTTAATAGTATGAATATGTTGAAAGCGAAGTGCTTTTGTTGGAAATTGTCTCCTGAAAAACACCAGACCGGAACAAACTGTGAAAATGAGACCTAAGTTAGTCCAAGGGCTAGAATAATCTTTATAGTCAGACCTCTTCATTGGATATCTATATTTTTCCTGCTTTGCCTGTTATTTTTAATAATTTGTATTGCACATAGTTTTTTTTCTAATTTTAAAATTACAAAGCTTAAGGCCAATGGATACATCACATTTTAATTAGACCTGAAGTTAATCAGCTGTGGGTCTGCTGTGATTAAGATGATAGGGAGGGAGTTTCCACAAGTAGACAGAAGAGCTTTTTATTCAGGACAACATCTGTGCGTAGAAGAAACTAGAGCTTCAAGATTCATTAGCATCAGAAAGCAAGCACAAAGGATCTTCTGTATCTTTACTTTAAATTATCTATCGCCGGAGATCATATCAGAGTCTAGATCCATTTAAATAAAGCAGATCATTTGTATGGTACCCTTTGACTTGAGATAGGTTAAAGGAGGCCTAATCAAACTCATTTTGTTTGATGTAAATGAAAATTCTTAGCTAGGGTAATTAAACATTAGCAGTCCCTTGTGTGTTAAAGGATCAGTAGCGAAATTGGTAATAAGTAGTAAAGGATAAGCATTCTCCAAATTGGATTACCACAGAAATATTAGCATCATTTTGACAATTTACCACCATATTCAATGTTGATAAAATCCTTGTTGTGCCTAAACAAATGATGCTTTCAGACTAGGGAGTAACTTGTGTTCATACAATCTAGTATATTTAATTGTCTTCCATATAAACTACCTGAATGAATCACCCAAGCAACAGCTTATGCTTGAAACATTAGGACTCATTAAGTTGACAGATCTGAATGAGCTTAAAAAAATGTAAATGAGCGTCAGTTATGGAAGGTGTTAGCGTAAATGTTAAAAAGGTTAAATGGCTAAACATAACGCACCTACTGTAAAAAACTCCTTAGTTACTCAAAAAGACACATTTTAGCAGTTTTAATCACTGCTATGAAGTACCTAATAATTGTTTCCAAACATGTTGTGAGAGTTCGTTGTTAAATTCTGAAGTAGAAGATACGGCTGTGAGTCGGACAAGGGAGGTCAGGTTCAACTCCATCATCTCCATCTTAGACGCAATCTGTTTACCTTGAAGACCACCTCCTTTAATTTTCAAACGGGAGAAAAGGATCTCCATTTGAAGAAATTGGGAGAATGGAGTACTTTCAACTGGCTTCTAAAGCTCTGTATTTAGAATTTTCCTATATATAATATTTTATTTTATTTTCAGGTCCGGATCATAAATTACTTTTTTTTATTTTAAAAAATCTGATTCTCAATTGACTAGTGTTATGCATAATTTTTCACCAAAAACATTGTGCAACCCACCCGCAGGAATATACCTCCTTGGCATATTTTCTTGTTGTTGTTGGACTTTCATTAAATATGTATACTATACATTTACTGTAATGTTGGGTTAAAATGATTTTGATTTGTTTTATGTATACTCCACTAAACATGCAAAAACATTACCAAATATGTCATAGACAATTTTTCGTATCATGCTAGACATCTAAAACAAATATAGGGTAAAGCACAAGATCTTCTAACTAGCATTGTTTCGGCACTCAGTATGATATGATTACGATTATAAACGATTCTATGGTGGCTGTATGTAGATGTAAGGTATTTTAACAACAGGCAATCAAGCTTTCGTTCTTTGCCATCACAACTTACTAACGTCTCTTGTCCAGTTCCTGAGACCAAAATCTCCTACAGAATAAATAGTTAAAACTGTGCATGTCTTAATTGTCCCTTAATCCAAAACTTCTCCGCATATTTAATCTGGTGACTACCATCCTTAGATGCTAAGTGGGGTAGAAGCAGCTGTTAAACTGTTAGCCTTAAATTCCACAGAGCGGAAAATCACCTACCGCAGAGATTTAAAGGTCCCTTTATAGGTTTAGGTTGTAATTAACTTTTATACTAGGCTGGATTGGTGGATTAGATTTTTATTTAATATATAAAACTATCAATTGGCCTTTAACTGCAGTCAATGAAGATGACCTAAGTAAATACAAACAATTAAAATGTGTTTGATGATTAGAAAGTTTGACAAAAAAGGGAAAAACAGAAGACATCAGTAAAAAGTAACTGCAATTGTTTTGAATGTGCATTAATGTGTACTACTACTACTACTAGTAGTGAGATAGCAATCTTTGTGAGATTTAGTCCTTTATTTACATCAGATTGATACGTTTATTCTAAAAATATTGAATTATAATGTTATAACTGTAGCTTGGAACCTTTAATTTTGACCTAGGTATTTACAAAAGTATGCAATAGACACCAGCTAAAATCATGAGCTATAGAAATGTTGTAAACTGAAATGCTTTACATAAATTTGTTCATTAAGAAGACAAGATGTTTTTTGTTTTATGTTGTGAGATTATTTTTTATTGTCTTTCTGTTCTGTATATCCCCACACCAAGGTCCAGCTTTTTGTTTCTGTTTGTTCACAGACGCAAACTTTAAGGGAGAGCAGGAAAATACATATCTATTGTTAAAATCCTATTCACTGCCCATTCATTTGTTCAAACATAAACCATTTTGTTACAGGTGCTTCTAAAAATGTATCTTTTTCTCCCAACTTTACTGTCTTTTTTGCACCACACATCAACTCTCATGGATTTTCTTTGTGTTGTATCCTGAAAAAAATCTTTAAACTATTTGCACATGACCCAAAGTAAAAGGTTTAAATAATGTAAGAAATGTTTTTGTTCTTCTTGTGAACAATGACAATAATGATTCCTGAAATGTGTGACCAAATGTTCCTTCGATTAAGGAAACAAACATCATGTTAAGCAAAACTAGGGTCTGTGGGCTAATAAGATTTTAAGCATCACCCCAATATGCAAAATTGAATAAAAATACAATCCAGAGCTACGTTATGCCATAAAATATTTTAATCTTGAACACAAAATCTAAATAAGTTATTTGAGAAATAATTTTTTTTAAATGCCATGTTGCAGGAGTCACCTAAGTATTAAATCTACTGTTCATCACCTTGCTGAATAGATAAGTACCATAGCTTTGTTTACAGAAGCACTGGAAAAGTATTTTTGTTTTAAGACAGCTTTAGGGAATATTTAAGGCGAACAAAAGGCCCATTTCAGTCACTTCTTCTTTAATTAATCTGCCAAGTGTTATTGAGTTAGTGATTCACTGATGCAGAATCTACAGCATGGTTGTCGTACTATCAGTTGGGTTGGAGTAATGTGACCGGATGGTGACAAAGAGAGGGAAGGAAATCCACACAGAGGGAATTGGAATCACGCGAGGAAGAATAACAGATATTGAGAGCGGTAAATAGCTTGGAATACAGCCTATAAACATGGCAAGAATCATGAGAACTCTCCTCACTTGGAGCTCTTCCATCTGCAACTGGGTCCTGGACTTCCTGACCAACAGGCCGCAGTCTTTGAGTATTCACAACGTCTCCTCCCCCACCATTACCCTCGGCACTGGCTCCCCTCAGGGCTGTGGGTTGAGCCCCCTCCTGTTCACATTGCTCACATATGACTGCTCGCCTATCCATTCAGGCTGTCATATTGTGAAGTTTGCGGACGACACAGCAGTGGTTGGATACATCACAAACAGTGATGAGTCCAGCTACAGGCAGGAGATGGAACACCTGGAGGGCTGGTGCAGCGATAACAACCTCTGCATTAATGTAAAGAAAACCAAGGAGATGATTGTGGACTTCAGAAGGGGCAAGCATGCTCACCTCCCCGTGCACATGGGAGGATCTGCGGTAGAAGTGGTCAACAGCTACAGGTACTTGGGTGTACACCTGAGTAACAACCTCACCTGGAGCAACAACACTTCCATTCTGGTCAGGAAGGCGCACCAGTGGCTATACTTCCACAGGAGGTTGAGAGGAGCTGGACTGGGGAGCTCAGTTCTCAACTCATTCTACAGATGTGTGATGGAGAGCGTCTTGTGCTCCAGCATCAACGTGTGGCATGGAAGCTGCTCCGCTGCAGACAGGAAAGCTCTGCAGAGGGTGGTGAAGGCTGCACAGAGGACTGTTGGAGTCAGCCTCACCAGCACCACAGACATTTACACCTCCAGATGCAGGAAGAGGGCCTCCGGCATCATGAAGGACCCCACACACCCAGCACACTCACTTTTTGTCCCGCTCCCCTCAGGCAGGAGGCTGTGGAGCATCAAGTGTAAAACCACCAGACTGAGAAACAGCTTCATTCCTGAAGCTGTGAGACTCTCAAACACACTCAATTACAACTGAAAAACACTTTCTCATTTAACCGGCACTGATCACTTTAATATCACACTTTAAAATGTCACTTAATATGTCACTTGCACTCCGAATTTTCATTGCTGCTATGTCCGAAGTCCCATATTGTAGATTTTGTGTCCATATTGTAGATTCTGTGTAGTCAAATCCTATTTCTCGTGTAGTTCTTTATATTTTATGATATTATTTAAAATTGCTCTCAGGGTGTAAACTGGACCGGAGGATTAGAATTTCGTCCCACCTCATGTACCACATGTGATGTGATGACAAATAAAAAAATTATTTCTTGATTTAAGGAAAGCGGCAGCAACCAAATACTTACTTAAGTAAGGAAAGTTCTGAGAAGTCTGCTCAATGAAAGAAACAAAGTAATAGCAATAAACAGCTATGCCTTGCCAGTTATGGGCCTGCTAGGGTAATAACTGAGCTAAAAGAGGAAACTCACAGCACTGATGTTGAAACACAAAAGCTATTCACCATGTAGAGTGGAATTCACTCTGAATCCACTGGGCTATACATGAAACACACAGAATGATCTACCGAGCATCAGAGCCACTATCAAAAGTGAAACAGCCAAGCTCCAAGAATAGTAGGAGGAAGGCCCTGATGGATAAAGCACTCAGTCAAGGCCTCATGCAGTGCAACTATAAGAGAAGGAGGAAAACACTCCAATTGGATCTAGACAGTTAAAGCTGATGATCATATCATCTCAATGGCTAAAGGGAGCCAGACTTAAGGGCAACACAGAAGAACCGATCATCACAGCACAGGAACAGGAACCGGCCCTGAGCACCAGAGCAATGAAAGCCCTAGACCAGATCCCAGAGGCAGCCTGGGCTTAAAGACCCCAGAACCAATTGAATCTGAGAGAAGGATGTAAAATACTAGCAGTAAAGGAATTTATGGAATGCATTACCAAATGGCCGGTAAAGTGCACAGAGACATATGTCCAGGATATGAACTGGAGGTACCTTGGTCAAAATTGGAAGCACATCCCAAGGCAGTGGGGAATGACTGAACATGGATCCTTTGGGACTTTGCAGTGAAATTGGTTACTGAAGGAATAAATCATATTTAACATTTATTATTTGAAAGAAAAGACTGCATTAAAAAAGCAGGATGTTTAAAATTTTAGGTTTGTCTTTTCTGTCAAACTGTTATCTATGCTGGGCTTAGCAATGTGAATAGTGAAATAATAGAGGTAACATTTATCAGGTAATATTGGTTAGATTTTAATTTTAATTTTATTTTAAATAGTAAAGTATAAACCTTGTCTGTCAGTGTTTATTTGTATTTATTGCATTTATGTTTTATTATCAAGGTTTCCTTCATTCCACTTTAACATGTGTAATGCATATCTTGCACATTAACTGTACATCTCGGACTACTACTATATAATACAATTGTATTTCATATATTTTTATTCATCCACTTTCATAAATTTGTACATCTGCATATAAAGATCCTGTAGGATATCTGTATATATCTAACAAATGGTGCTAGTTTTAAAGTTTTACTGTAAGTTTTATGCGTATATTTTTGTATTTAATGTGTATTGCACCTGTGAGGGACTGAGCACCTAAGCATTTCACTCACCTTTCACACCTGTGTGATGTGACAATAAAGTGATTTGATTTTGATTTGATTTGATTTGACTTGCAGACTTAGTCAGTTTTAAATAAATGTTGCTGTCTTTGGCTGAAATAACAATAAAAAAAATAAATAACAAAAGACCTTCACACACACACACCTAAATGCATGGGTACAAGCCAAACGCATTTGTGTGCGTGCACTCACACTTTTAGCAAATTCCAAATAAAAGGCCACCTATTAGACCCAATCAACTAATGATGTGCCACTGAGGCAGTTGATTTTTTTTACACATGATTTGACTATTTAAAGGTCTGACTTAGACACGTATTATTGTGTAAAATCTTTATTATCTTAGTACAATTGCATCATCATAATCTTTAACATGATGTCCAAACAAACAGGAAGAGCTGCAGAAGCAAATGGAACAGTTTCATTTTACAGTGTGCACTTACAACTATTCCTTTAAAAGCATAGAGTTCCAAATCTCACTAGAAATCTCTTCTCTCCCATTGGTCACATAATAATGTTATTAGCTCATGTAATTGTTTTAGGGACTGTTATGGTCATGGCTTCCAGTTTAAACACAGCACAGAAAATGAAGTTAAAAGGCTTTGTGGGAGGGTGTGTTGTTTACAGTGTAGTGGTAAGAAGCACTCAGCAGTATCATGTTCAGCCAAGTGTATTAGTGTTTCCGCCCAAAAGAGGGGAAAAAATATGTTCTCATCTCCCTCCCTCTATCCCAAGTTATAACACATAAAAAAGTGTCAGAGTTGTGCCTCAGTGATCCTGACAATCTTCCGATGATTTGGAACTTGAAGTTGCAGAACACAGCATCATGCAAACATCGACTTGTTTGCTTTGGCAGAAAAGGATTTAATGGTTGAATAAGTCCAAGAGAAATGTATCCGCCATCGGCGCTGAACATTAAACACTCCACTTCCTTTCACTCTCCTGGTGGCTTTTTAGATTTATTTGTCACAACAGCTGTGTTGGTGCATCATAATCTTCACACTATTTAAAAGAAATGCCTTTTTATGTCAAGAAGAAAATGGTACATTATTTTCCATATAACATTTTTTGGGACTTTCATTTTAATCAGACATTTTATTATTTCTTGTTTTTACATTTAAAAATCATGACATCTGGGAACTGCCTTTAGTAGCACTACTAAATTTAATTCTTATCTTGCAGGCATGACTTAAGATAGTAATATGTTTCTTGTTTCTTTTCTTTGCTTTGTTTTTTTGTCATGACAAAAATATTTTTTTTATATTTATAGTCTTATAGAAGTATTGCATACTCTTCCTCCGAGACGCAGCAAGAAACCATAAGCTTAACTGGTCTCATAAAATCAACAAATCTTTGCATTTCTACTGTTATTTAAACATTTTTTCTTTAAAATTACATGGTTGTTGGTGTCTACGAATCACTGCTGTTTTCACAGTTTTATCATTTAGTTTTTTATTTAGAAATGTACACTCTGTAATTGTACATTCTGCAGTTTCCTTTTTATTTCATAGACACCTTAATTAGATTTACATTTATGCATTTAGCAGACGCTTTTATTCAAAGCGACTTACAAAAAGAGGGTTTAACATTGAACTACGACATAATTTACTCAGTTACCTGCAATATGATAGGAGAGGATTTGGCATTAATGATGACACTCATTTACAGCATTTAGGTAAACACAGAATGCCCAAGTACCATACATTGAGTGCTAAATAATGTCAGGTGGGTAGTAAGTGCATTTAGATCTTTCAGGGCAAGAGATGCTCTTGGAAGAGCTGGGTCTTCAAGGATTTCTTGAAGCGGGAAAGAGAATCTGATGCTCGTTCCACCAGTGTAGAACTGCAAATAAGAACAGTTTAGATTGACCTACACGGGCGTTGGTCGCGTTAGTTGGCGCTCCGTGGAGGAATGGAGCGGGCAGTGATGTAAGGCTTTAAGAGGGTGTTGAGGTACATGGGCGCTGATCCATCAAACAATCAGTATGCCAGCATTAATGATTTGAATTTGATGCGTGCAGCTAAGGGAAGTCAATGAAGTTCAGTGAAAAGGGGTGTGACATGCGTTCGCTTTGGCTGGTTGAAAACCAAGCGAGCTGCAGCATTCTGGATCATCTGTAGTGGTCTCACAGCACAGGCTGGAAGACCTGTTAGGAGGCTGTTGCAGTAGTCAAGGCAGGAAATGACCAAGGTCTGAACTAGAAGCTGTGTCGCATTTTGGGTTAGATATGGCCTAATCTTCCTGATGTTGATTAGAGAGAAGCGACACGATTGAGTGACAGAGGCAACCTGATCCGCAAAGGTCAGCTGATCATCGATAAAGACGCCCAGGTTTCTTACAACCTTAGTGGGTGCCACAAATAGGGAGTCTAACCCGATGCTTATGTTGTCGTGGATAGTTTCCTTGGCTGGGATGACAAGCAGTTCAGTTTTGGAGAGGTTCAGTTTGAGGTGATGATCTTTCATCCATGCAGATATGTAAGACCGGCTGAGATTCGCGTTCGTACTGAAAGGTCGTCTGGAAGAAAGGACAGATAGAGCTGGGTAGCATCTGCATAGCAGTGATAGGAAAAGCCATGCGAATGGATGATTGGGCCCAGCGAAGAAGTGTACATGAAAAAGAGGAGGGGCCCCAATACTGAGCCTTGGGGCACCCCTGTGGTGAGGTGGTGTCGAGTCAATGTTTGGCCTTGACATGCCACCTTGAAGGATCGTCCGGTGAGGTAGGATTCAAACCAGGAGTGTGCACTGCCCTTAATGCCCATGTTTGCCAGCTTGGTAAGTAGGATGCAGTGGTTTACAGTATCAAATGCAGCCGAGAGGTCTACTGGGATAAGAACTGATGATTGGCCTGTCGCTTTGGCTTCTTTCAAGGATTCCGTTACTGACAGGAGTGCCGTTTCTGTGGATTTTAAACAGGAAAGAGAGGAGGGAGACCGGTCGGTAGTTCTCCACTTGGGTGGGGGCTAGGGAGGGTTTTTTGAGTTACCTGGGACTTACCTGGGCTTGTTTGAAGGTGGTGGGGAATGATCCGATAGTGAAGCATTGATCAAGTGAGTGGCTGCTGTCACAACAGTTGGAGCTATGGCTTACAGGAGGGTGGTGTGAGTAGGATCCAGAGGGCAAGATGTAGGGCGGCTGCCTGTGAGAAGCTTTGATACCTCATACTCGCTGAGGTATCAATTAATACCTGGATCATGGTTGGGTCCCTTAGCTATCTCTGATTGGTTTAGACCACACAATGGGCCTACAGCACATCTGTGTTTGAACAACAGGAAGATATTAAAGTAGGTGAGAGAAGGTTTTTCTTTTTTTACTTTCCCCCCCCACTTTTTTTACAAAAACACTGCAATTTTTTTGGTGCATGATTGAGTAACTAAATTGCATTGGGACCGAAGTGGTCATGGTATTATTTTTGTTATGTTGTAAGTTCTGTATAGTATCTTATTCATTTATTTCATATTCTTTTTTTGTGAATTTTATGAATAGGCATGTTCCACGTACCCTTACGCTGCTGCAGGTATCAGTAAATTTCACAACGGTGTAACAATAAAATATGTTTCTGTTCTACTCTCTATCTGTATTAATTTAGTATTGTATTGTTGTGTGCTGCCCTTCAATATGTGGTCGCAGTTGAGGGAACCTACATTAGAAATACCTCTCAATAGAAAGAAAAGGTATTCTTTGTTGCCTCCCTTCCTTGCGGCAAAAGCAGAATGAGGCACAGTAAAGGTGCATAAAACCCAGCATTGACACATAAAGTTCCAACATAACTTATGGAAGAAAATAAAATCTATTTCTCCATATTTTTTCAAATTTTAAACTGAAATACTAAAATTATGATTGGTGGTCAACTCACATAATTCAGAGCCATACCTCAGCTTAGGGAAAGTGATTTTTCAATAAAATGTTAAACTTTCCTCAACATAATTATCTTACTGTGATTTATCCTTCACAGAAGAAAAGCATTTATTCTAAATCTAATTATTGATTACCGTGCTGAGCATTATTAATATGGAGCAACTAATTGATCAATAAAGAATCCATTATGCCTGAAACAATTTATTTACATTGAGCATGGTGATTATATCGATGACTTAACTGACTGATGGGTTGCATTTTCCAAGTTCTTTTCCTACTTTTGCTCCCCACAAAGCACCAAGTAATTAGAGATCATGCTGTGTTGTTTGTCTCAGCTAAAACACAACAAAGCATTTATTTGTGATGTTGCATTAATCACAGTTTGTATAATGTGACGTGGAAATCTTTGGTGTGACATTAGAGCAATGTCAATGACGGTCAACTCTGCTATTTGCCAACAAGATATATTGTAGGAAATTTCTCTGATGGTGTTGTGCCACTGTACTATAATGAACTGAGAACTCCCAATATCAGCTGAATGACAGCCATGCTTCTGCTATTTTGATCCGCAGTTGAAGCTTTATTACTAAGGGTATCAAGTTAGCATTTTCTTAGAGATTAGCTCTTGGTCCATGAACACAAATTAAAGTCTCTGGAGCTGCTACAGACGGTCAGTGAACATTTAACTGTTCACCACGTATTGAGCAACTTAGCTGTTCACTTTTGAGTGAAGCTGCAAACAGACCCCACACATAATTCAAATAAATGTATTTAATTAATTAGAGCGGTCAGTCCTTTTATAGATATGTGTTTAAAGAAAATACCCTGATAAAAACAAATACCATTTAATCAGATAATCATTTAAATTGTTTACTGTTTTTGTGATGAGAAATCTATTTATCATGTGTGTCCAACTTATCTACAGCATAACAGCGGTCCTTGAAAAGGTTTAGGATGGTATAAAAAATAGAGGTTTTATTGTTTGTAATTACCTAATAATTGTGTGATGCAGGGCGAAAGGCTGCATTAACATTGACAAGGTTTCTCCCCAAGAAAAACGATACAATGGATCCTTCTTTATCTATGCCAGGTTTCCACCTCACTACTAATCTAGATTATTTAGCAATATTTTAATAGCAAAATGCCCCCCAAAAAAACGTAATTATCGTTGTGTAAATCTACTCTTTCTACATTTTCAAAGGCCTGCAGACAGATTTTTAGCTTTGTTTGGTATAAAACCACAGTTATTCTACGTATATAATCTAAGGGCGCTGGTTACTAAATTTAGAGTTGCATGTATGCATACACAGTTGACTGCTGATCTTTGTTTTTGGCTCTTATGATGGAAATGCGATTTACATTTAATAAAGGAGATGATCAGCTGCTGGTTTTGTTTGCAAAGCTTTTACATGGACAAAAAACATCTTTTCTACTTTTAAGCACATGTCAAACAAATATATATCAACATCTAAACCACAAAAAAACAAACAAAAAAAAATAACATATATATATATATATATATATATATATATATATATATATATATATATAGATAGATAGATAGATAGATAGATAGATAGATAGATAGATAGATAGATAGATAGGAATCTGAATTGCATTTTGGGAAATTCTCCAGAGGTGGACAGCAGAGAAGGAGATGTGGCCGCTCTATGTTTGAGTCAAAGTAATGCTACATGGCTTCTTTTTTAACCATATTGCACCATTTTGGGTTGTCTCTATTGCAGTGTGCAAAAGCCACATAGTGAGCACAATAATTAGGATAAACAATGTGCTTTTTGACCACAATTGAACATTTTAACCTAATCATAAACCAAAAATTTTGGTAGAAAGTACATATTACCCTAAATCTGCATATTGCCTATAGATGTTGATTCTAAGAGTTGACTGGAGTTGGATAGTGTCATACACAGAGCAATCACAGAAAAAAAATTAAAAAATAAATAAAAACTGTCTTGCTAGATGTCAATACAGTACTGACTCAGTCACAAACCCAAATGCGTGCATCACCATCATTTATTTGTTATTAATCAAAAATGTACCAAGCATGTATCATTACCTATCACCTCGCAAGTAGGCATTGTTTTGTGTTGGTATATGACAAAAATGCAAATGAAACACATTGAAATTTGAGATTTCAAACTGGACAAAGTGTGGACAATTTTACGATGCTTGATGTTTTTACAAAGGCAGCTCTGACAGTGCTGATGAATATGATGTGGTTGTGCAATAACATAACTTTTTCTTTTACCATTTAGAACTTTCACTGGCCAATAAAGCACCATGAAAGTCCGCTCTTGGGTGTTTTGAGTTATTTACACATTCTGAAAGTCTGGATTTTAAGCTTTGTAATGATGTCAAATCAATACAAAATGAAGACAGAAAATGAAGACAATATGACTATTTGAATCTTGGCGCTCTCCACACAAGTTTAAGTTTAAACGCCCCTCATGGAGATTTGCAAGAATGTGATCCAAACCAAAGCAGGAGGCTGAGATTGTTCATTTACATTACCTTGCCATACAAATAAAATACTCACTCCCAACAGTTTAATGAGTGCTTCTTAAAATTAAATAAGATTGGCATTTTCATTTTAACCACACCTTCGAGGTTCATTGAATGTGGCCCTCCGCGTTGTTCAAGTTTTCATTAAATGTTTTTAGTCTATTAATGTTTGCTTTTTATCCATTTCTTTACTGAATAAAGGAATTTATTTTAAATGAAATAAAAAATCAAATCAAATATAAATACTAAAGATAATTTAGTTTTTTTCTGTCCTTCATAGTCTTAAAATAATTCCTAATTATTTGCATTTCGAACACATTTTTCTTTTTAAATAAAATTGTTCTTTGCAGTTTTTTTATATTTCCCGTTTTTACAGTCATTCTTATTTTTAGTGCCTTCCTTTGTTTGTCTAGTAGTTCGGTTTTAATTATTAGTATTTTTATTATTAATAGTATTATTTGCTTGTATTCTCCTGCTTTTTCCTCTTGACACTCTCTCTCATCCTCAGTCTGCTTCTCTCTCAACTACGCACACCTGTAATCACTCGGCTGTCTAATCAATTCCTTTGTTCCATTACTCATCTCCCAGCTTCTATACCTGGTTCTCCACTCCACTCACCGCCCGATCCTCCACATTATGTTCCTCCCTGCTACGCGTCCTTGTTGTCATTCTCCTCCTCCTTGATCTCCAGTGCTCCTTCCGAGTTCCCTTCAAGTCCCCTTAGTTCCTTGTTGTCTCCAGTCTGCCGGTCTCTGTTCTGCTGCACCTCTCCACGTCATCCCAATATTTGCTCTCTGTGTTGCATTGCTGTGTGTGGTTCCTGTGTTCATCATCCAAACCTGCAGTAAATCAAAAAACTAAAAAATGACCCCCCTCTGTGACAAGGTGGCCCTCATGAGAAAACAACCTCAGAAAAAAAAGAATTGGAATACATTAAAATGTATTATGTTTATTATCCTAACAAATAAAACCGATATGTCATCAATGTCCAGCTATATTTAGAGAACTTGTCCTATCTGGGAAAATCTAGCTTAAGCTTGACTATAGTATACTTATTTTTGATTTGTAACTAGAGGTCATTGAATTTAGTCAAGATTCCAAATGTAGCTTTGAAAAAAGCCTTGATTTTAGCATTTATAGGAAGGTTTGAGGCAGATACCACCTTAATTGCTTTTACCACCTAATTATAAGATTTTTCAGTAATCAATTATCCTTCCTGCTTTGACTTTCATATGGTCACCTTTGTCTTCCAAGTATTTAAATTCTGCCATGCACACTTAAAGGTTAATGAACATCCATCTATTGGTTTTGTTGCAGCATTGTTTGCCAGTCCATTAAGGTTTTTATTACTCTACTGCACAAACACAAATGGCAGATCCAGTTGCAGCCCACTTTGTCCCTTACTTTAAAAGTAAAATTTTACTCAGACATATACATTTTTCCTTATTTTCATATTGTAGTTGCATTGTAATAGCTTATGGAAGTGGAGCAAAATGGTTAAAAGCTCTACTGTTTGAGGTAAAACAATATAGATAAAACACACAGAAAAAGGAAAACAATCATAAGACTGCTGCATCCTACGTCTATCACCAACCTATTAAGTCTTTGTGAGACGGACTCAATTTTGACAGCTTACTACATCCTGCTACAGTTGTACTAGAAATAAACCTTTTAACTGTTTCCTTTTGCAACACTTGAGAATCAGATGAAATTGTCTTAAATGCAATCTTCTCAATTCGACGTTGGTGGTAGTGGACATTTTACCTCTGAGAGCTCAGAGTTAAAGGTCTATTCTACATTATTGTTTGAGCTGAAACTCATTTTCAGTCTGAATTAGATTCTATTCTTCATTCATTTTGATTGACTAATTATACATTTAGTTACATCAATAACTGTTTTGAACAAAGCTGATGTGAATCATGTAAGGGAGTTGAAGTAATTTGCTACTTCCGTCTCATATCGGAGTACACTAACATAAAAAAGTACACACTTTACCACTCATTGCATACTTAATCTATCCCTGATCAGATGCTGTCAGGTGGCCAAACTGGGAGTTGTGGAAGAAAAACGTTTGAAGTGTATAAGCCGGAGTGTCAAGGGACAAGGACAATTAGGTCCAAATGAGTTAAGGACATTTAATTTAAATTATGGGTTTCTTTTATTTGCAGTTCTTTTTTTACCAGGAAGTGAAAGATTTTCCTTTTATCTTCTATCAAAATATCTCACTCAACATTGGACTATTATTATATTACCATTAAAATATTTATGACAATACTAGTGTTTCAAAGAGATCTGATCGCGTCTCTGTCGCTGCCTACTATAACCTTGTAGCTGTCCTTTTTTTGTCTCACCCACATGTCTTATTTTTTATTCAGCTCATGTAGTGCTTCCTGTCTCTCCTGAATATAAATTGCTGCAAAAAAAAAAAAAAAAATGCCTCAGAGCGCTGCTTTGAAACTTAAACTAAAGCTGTTGAATTTAAGTTTAGAAATTTAACTCACTTCCTACAAATAGCTTGGGTAAAGTAATCGCTTAGTTTTGTCTTTAGGATCCTACAGGAAAACAACAAACAAAAATACAATGGTATTATTACAGTCATTTTAGTTGGTTATACTATTCACTGAATACAGAACACTGTGCTTACTGGTGATATATCTTGTTGCTGGGTACAGCTCTTCAGCATAATAGGAAGTTATGCATTTATAACATATAACTCTATGTGTTAGTATGTCGCCTGCGGCAACTCTAATCTAGATAAGCCGAATTTATGGGTGTAGGAAATTTCATATCCAAGACCATTTAAAGTGCTTTACATAAAGATTAACAAGCATATTACAAACGTACAAGTTTAAGAAGTATATTAAAGAATATATATTAGGAATCACTAGTTAAATTAAAAATAAAGTGTGCAGATACAATCCTCTTAGTTATTTTAGCCTGGAATCAAACATAGTCAGATTTTAGGGAGACCTAGGGAGTCTATAAGGGCATGACACTAAAATGCAGCCTGACCTTCCTTGTTTGGTCCTGACTCTGTGAACAAGCAGTAGATTCTGTGCTTCAGAGAAAAACAACAACTTTTGGGCTGAATGCAAATTGAAAATAAACAGTGAAATCCTAAATCCACAGAGGCTTTGAAAGACAGATTATACAGGATCATCACAGTAAAATAACCCACAGAGGCTAAAGGCAATGTGCACTCATGAAAGTGAAGAAATTAAATTAAATCCCTCCTTTTTTTTTACTGACGTGATTACATTAGTTTTAATAGTTCAAAAATCTTTATTTTTTTAAAATAGGAAAAGGAACACAAACTAATGGTAGCGTCTCCTTAAGCTTCTTAAGATATTGTAATTAAACTACTGCAAATCATTAATTAAAATTCTTTTAAGCTACAAAAGAGCGATTTTCTCTGGATCAATTACTAGATTTTCAAGGACCAGGCAGCAGGGTAGCAAGGTTGTGGTAGATGAGAGTAAAAAAAAAAAAATATATATTTTGAAATAGTTTAATTTTACACCAAATGCCGATAGGTTAATTTCTGTTTCGGCTTAAAGGTAGGATGAGTTTCTTCTGTTTCTAACCTCATTGTAAGTCCACCAGTATTCTAATATAAGAAAATCCCTGCTCAATTCAAGTTGATTGTTTTAAAATGCAAAGGCTTTAATTATTAGGAGACCAATTATTTGCATTTATAGTTTACTTGTTTTTTGTTGTTTTATGCTTAAGTCACTGTATTTAATTGCAATTATACTTTTTAATAGTATATATATTTGTTGTGGTTAATGTGGTCTATCTAGACATGTACAATTGCAGATTTTATACCGAGTTCCCTCTGAACTGTCAACTGATTTAGATTCAGTAATATTTCCACTGCTCATGTGTGAAATGATCAAGGTCTCGCAGTTGTGTTTATTCCATTCATGTCCTTGTTAGTTTGCACTCAGTAGAACTACTGGAGAGTTTTTCAAATCACATGTATTGAAAGAAGTTAGTAAAAAATTCATATTGCAAATAATAAGTCAATCTTAGGAAGTAGGATCTTAGGAAGCATCTGCTCTTGTGGGGAACGACAAAGTTTTGATGATAAAAAATGCATTGTGAGTAATTACTCTTAAATTAAAGTGATATAATGATGGACTTTGGCCTTAGAAACCTAAAATTTATTTAATTAACTTTTTTATTCATACCATTTAAGACCTTTACACCTGTAAGTTATTTGGTTTTTAGCTGTTATCCTTTGTTTTTTTTTGTAGTCAAGCCAATTTTTTTTTTATGGGATATGTCAGCAGTTCAGAGTGCTTTATACGATAAAGCCATTATGCAGAAGCGTTGCATTTTGTCTTTTAAATCATGAAGAATGTTCATCATTTTACAGAAACATTTCATTTTTTTATCAAATCATCAAGAACAATCAGCACTCCATTTTTTAAATTACTGTTTACGTTATCAGTCAAAGGCGACCTTGGACAAGTGGGTTTTTAAACGTGATTTAAAAGAACTCGGTGGGTCAGCTGATTTTAAATTGGGCCTGTCAGACTGATTTTAGTATAGGGCCACATTAAAATCATCAATGTCTTTGAAAGGGCAGAATGCAGCATAATATACAGTATTAATGAAACTATCATCAACTAGGTGTGTGGATGTGGCCAAAAAAGCTCAAATAAATGAATCCCATTGTTTGGATTTCACGTCCCTTAGTGGGAATCAATCTCTAATCGTGCACAATTTTTAATACAATTCAAACATATCCACAACACATAAGCACCAGCTCTTTGTTTTTGCCCCCTGGTTCCATTGCCGAAGGTACAGTCTACTTCTTTAGTGCAAGATGTCACTGCTTGAGACACGTTTCCACTTTAGCAAAATATAAAAAGACTTGGCATAAGGCCAAGGCCTCCTTTTCAGGACCTTAATAGCCAGTTGCTTGTAAGTACATGAAGGTTAGATGCACCCAGTTAAGAAGTGATAATCAAAGTGCAAAAGGGAAACTCAGGCAGTGAGTTTTCTATTAAAATACCTTGACCTGTAAATTACTTAATCCTTACCAGGATACAGTAGTTTTTAGATTTATTTATTTAAGTTTTTTATTTCTTATTTCATTTGGTAGAATTTCAACTTTGTCCACATTCATTTTTAGATCCGCTCGCCTCTCAGTAGTCTTTCCATTTACAGCAAATCATGGGGTATTGCAGGTTACTGAAACAAATTAGAGATTATAATCCAATTTACTTAGCACAGCACAGGTGGGAAAGGTGTTCTTTGTTGTTGTGTTTACCATTGATATTGACATTTCAGTTGCATTTGAGGGTCTAAGACCACTAAAAGTGTAGTTGATCCTTTTTGTGTAGTTGTTCTGTTTGCATCTCGTTGTTTTATGTGCAAATTGTAAAAGTTCTGTCTTTTCTCTAATGTGGTTTTGTTGAGACGGTAAAACATTTAATGTATTTTACACAGGCTCGTGAAATGTTTGGGTAAAGAATAGGAGGGAAAACATTTTTAAGCCCTCTGGAGTCTGGTAAATGAAGTCAAATCAAACTAGCTTTAGCAAAAAGTTTCATTACATTATCAACCTCTGTTTATTCGAATGTCCACATAGGTTTTTTACAGTACACTGACAACTAATCACATCTCTTTGTTCACTATAGAGGATTTGTCATCATCTCTTTTGGTTTTAGTCTAGTACTCTGTTTCTGTGTCACTGCAGTGAGTTGTGAGCAAAAGTCGGACACTGTTATCAGTCTGAAAAAAACATTTACAGGTAGTTCACTCTGAAGCTTTTTTTTTGTTAATGTCATGTGTCGTGTTGACAGCGTCGGCAGTGGATGCGGCCCCAATTAAGTTCAGGTAGTGACACATGGCCGGAAGCCAAAAGCCAGAAGCCAGAAGAAAAAAGGACACGGTTTAATGCCAAGAGCAGACAGCTGTTTGGGCACACGTCGCAAATTCAGCCCAGCTGGCTGAGACCAAAAGAAGCCTTAATACAAAATCTCATTAGCTTACTGGCTAAAAGACCCACGTTTTACGTTTTGGGAAAGTAAACTCCAGAATACGCTTTGAAGGTAAGCGGTGATGGAGATTATCAAAAACAACCACGCACTCTTACACATCATTGTTACACAGCTTACAAAAAGTGACACAAAACTACATTGCTAGGTGATTTATTTGCAATGGTAATATTAACTGACTCTGCATAGATATTTGCCAAGCTAGGTGAAAAAAGTCCAAACTTTTCAGCTTTAAAAAAACAAAGCATAGTGTAGGAAAATACACAGCATAAGAGCAATTTTAAACGGAGTACTGAAAGTTTTGTATTTTAATGGTTTAACCTAAAAAAGGCAAGGCAAGGCAAGGCAAGTTTATTTGTATAGCACATTTTCCTGTACAAGACAATTCAAAGTGCTTTACATAAGAAAAAAAGATCAGAAAATGAAACAATAAAATCAGTTTTGAATTTAAAAGAAAAAAAATAAAAATAAAATAATAATAGTAGTACTCAGTTGCTATATGCACAGTTAAATAAGGCTGTTTTCAGCCTGGATTTAAACAACAGCAGAGTTGAAACCTGTCTAACCTCTTCAGGAAGACTGTTCCAGATTTTAGGAACATAAAACTGGAATGAAGCCTCCCCTTATTTGGTCCTGACTCTGGGCATCAGCAGGAGGCCACTACCTGAGGTTCTCAGAGTCCGGGCTGGTTCATATGGCTCTAACATGTCAT
>JAVLVB010000125.1:455438-476441 GCA_032876305.1 Orestias chungarensis | reverse complement strand
ACTTTGGGGCTAAACCATGAAGAGACTTGTACACAAGCAAGGCTGTTTTAAAATCTATTCTTTGAGTGACAGGAAGCCAGTGCAGAGACTTGAGCACTGGACTAATGTGGTCATATTTCCTGGTTTTGGTCAGAACTCGAGCAGCAGCATTCTGGATGTTCTGAAGCTGTCTTAAGGCCCGTTTAGAAAGCCCAGTGAGTAGGCCGTTACAGTAGTCTAACCTGCTAGAGATAAAAGCATGGATAAGTCTTTCTAGGTCTGGTTTAGAGACTATTCCTCTGATTCTGGCAATGTTTTTAAGATGGTAAAAGGCTGCTGATGTTACTGATTTAATGTGGCTGTTGAAGTTCAGGTCCGAATCGAGTATTACCCCAAGATTTCTGACCTGATGTTAAGGTTCCAGAGAGAGCGTCAGAAGGTAACTAATGACACTTTCTCTTTGTTTCTGTGGGCCACAGACAATGATTTCAGTTTTGTCTGAGTTTAACTGGAGGAAGCAGAACATTCATGTCTATCTATGTTGTGGATCATTAAAATGTGTTTATTTATTATTGGCTCTCTCAACTTCTGTCACGTTTTGTTAGTGCTCAAAATAAAGCAAGCATGTCTTTTTAATTAAATTTGTGACTCTGTATTCTAATGTGATGCTGTTTCAATAGTAAAGCATCAGCGGAAATATTGTTTTGAAGTAGGTCACCGGGTCTCATCGTGCAGTTTTTTTTTCCTGACGCTCTGATCATCCAGCACATTTTACAGGAATTATTATATGATCAGGTTAAGGTCATGAAGCAAAGCTGGTCAAAGTGTTTTAAGATCTTCAAATTGATCAATTAACAAAATGATCGGTTAAGAAATTGTTCAAAGCATAGTTCCTGTATTACTATTTGTCTAGATAACCATTGAAACTTTCTACCTCTATGATTGTTAACACTAAGAACTGCATTAAACATAATTGGCGTTTAACTTTTTTTTAAGTCATGAAGGATTTTCCCATTTCCAATTAAGAAAGCTATTTTGTAATATTAGGAGGGTCGTTCGAAATCAAAGTGTATAAATGATACCTTAAGTAAACGGATGATGCTGTTGTTTTTACATGTATGTAGTAGAAAATGTAGATATTAAAATCCAAACTAACTTTTCTTTGCTAAGAACCAATATTTTGTAGCTGGAAGCTTCAAGGTGATGTACTTGTTGGTACTTTTGCCTTTTAATATTTTCCAGATGGATGGATGGATGGGGAACTGTAACATCGCAATTTAGACTTGTGGTGATATTCATAGGAGGGACAGGTGAAAGGAGATGGCTCTGGACAGACAAGTTGACTGCTTGGGGCTGCATCAGCCCTTCTGTTACGGGCTTTATAAATTGAGTTTTGAGCCAAAACGGGACAATGTTTTTGTTGGAGGACAGGTGTGATGAGCTAAGAGCAACAATGCAATCAGCAGCAAAATGGCAGAACGTTATGCACATCTCATAAAAAAAATCGATCATGTGAGAAAGCTCTTAACGGCCCCTGCAAATCCTTTCTAAGGGCTTTTGTTGTGTGTCAGGGCAGTAAAGACTTCCAAACATTTGAGTGAATTGTGAGGCAATCACACGGCTTTATGAAGCCAAAACATTTGGCTTTTACAGTTTTGAAACAAACATTTTTTCAGGAGTTGTTTGGCAATGATGTTTTTAACCCGATTAGTGAGGTACTTTAGATGATAAATAATGGATTTGATCATAGCTGTGGAGTGCCCATCCATAGCTTATCGATACACAACTTATAAAACTTATAAGACAGCCTTCTAGAGCTTAATTTTTTCATTATGTAACACATTTATTGAGCACCTCCTCACTTAAGAGGAAAAGAATGACCACTTGTGTATGCAACAGAGGGAGCAGTTCCCTGTAGATTGGATTTAAATCTGATAACAATTGCTCTGTAGAAATAATCTGTCAGGAGCTGGAGATTTATATTAACTTTTTATCCGTCATCTTTATAGAGTCTAACTTAATGAAGAGCTTTTCCTCTTATGTGGATGTGCTCTGTGGTAAAGCGAGATTTAACTATAGCGCCTTAAAGCATTATGAATGAGCTGTTACTGTATATACAAAGATTACATTTTCCATCATTGGAATAGTCTGCTTGGTTTTAGTCTACCATAAATTTTTTAATTTCTCCTACTTTTTAAGTAAATCAAGTTAATTTTTACATCAAATTCTCTTCAAGCTCTGTTTTGAGTTTTCTGTTGATCGTTTCCTAAAGACCACGTTCTTTTTTCTTTTTTTTTGATTACCTGTATTATCACATAAAATGATCAGACACACACTGTTGATTCTATTAAGCCGTTCCATTGTTAGTTGCTTCTATTTTTCGCATTAACATATCTAATAAACTGATGGCTAGGCAGTTCAATTTCAAGGGAAAAAATACTGTAAAGTAAAGCAATAAAATGGAAGAAATCATAAAATGTTTGTACCAGAGCCAAAAGTCCCATCTAATTGTCTTTCGTGAAGTTGTTTGGATGTTGACAGGGTTGCCAAGAGCAATGGAAGCCTCTTTTTTTCCCCTTTCAAAAGCAATCGTTTATTTACAGCAATAAATGAAGTTGCTTGTTCTTTAATCATTTTTGCCCTACTGTCATTCCTTGGAGACTTAGCAACATTGTGTGGTTGCCTCGTGGATGTGAGCCGTGTGTCAAATGCATTTCATACTGGGTCTTATTGCAGAATGTTAATTGGTCTAACATTATTTCACTCTCTTGTTAAAATAGCTTAATTATTGTCCCTAGAATTTTTTTTTGTTCAATTTTTATTAATCTTTTCAATTCATTAGTTATTTTTCTTTCTTTAAGGCTTTAGATGCTTTTCGTTCACATGATGCCTGTACATAGATGTCTGTCAAATCAGTCTACTAAGTGAGCAAACAGAAGAGTTTAAACTGTCGAAGGCAAGCAAGGGAAGACATGGCTACATTGTCAAATTGTCTTCCATTAACCAATAATCAGGGTTAAGATAATACATTATCAGCAAAATGTTGTCTTGAGAGTGCTTTAAAAAAATGCATTTACTAATAACTGACACCATATTTCTCATATTTTTTCCTTTTTGGACAAATTAATGACTCAAATCCCTGTTTAGCTCTTCTTGAGGCGTTAATCATGGTCTAACTGATATTTGAAGTTTTTTTTGTTTTTTTTGTTTAATGCATCATTTTCTATAATCTAACAGATGCTAAACAGCGGAACAGCAGTTTATTACCTCCTTGTCATGCTGTCATACCAAAGCTACTCATTATCAAGGACAGTTTCCATTGAGTTTCTGACACATTTACCATCTGGTAATTTGTCCGACAGACCTTTTTATAGCTATAGACTGATTATGAAGCCTCTTCAGTAGTGTGTCTACACGTATTCATCAATAAATCCTGCAGCGTCAATTTAAAAACAAAACAATATACATAATTGCGCCATCGTTTTTCATGTAATGTAAATACTATAGATATGTTTCTTTATAATCCTTTCACATTGTTCTTTATCTTGACAGATATATGCCTTATTTCCTATCAATAAAAAACAAACAAACAAGAAAAAAGACATACATTGGTGGTTCTGCCATGGTATGAATAGTTTCTGTTTTAAACAAATGGTTATCAACATTATTTTGCTCTTATTACACTAAAAAGCTTTGAAAAGGCCCTTAATGTTAGGCAAGATTATTGTGGTATTATATATTATGATGAATTACATGGTACTGACCTCTGGCACTAATCAGCCAACTAGTATAATTATACATTATAAATTTATCAACCTGAATATCATATTTATATATGGATTTCTTTTTTAATGCACTTCATGTGGATTACCTGCTGTATCTGTGGTTTTTTTAATTATTGGGGTGAAATAATCTACTTTTCAGATTCTTTCAGTATTCAGTTTAATGTTTATATTGTTTTCAACCTGCACTTTCTTCATTTACCTTCTTACCACGTTTCTCTCAGCTGCAACAACGCCAAACCGCTGTATTCAGACGGTTTGCTAAAAGATGAACATATGTCGTAAGATTCATACTCAACAAGATTTTGATAACGCTTTGCACTGTTGTGTTTTCTTGTGGTCATTCCATTTCTTTGTTTTGTGTCACTCATGTTTGTTTTGTTTTCCCTGTTTTCCCTAAAAATGTTTTAACCTGAAGCTACTCTGCGCGGCGTGAGTAAGAATGAGGTTATTAATCTACACAGACGGATGTTTGCAGAAGTCATTTGGTCGAGTGCCTTGATTGGAGGTGCACTAGCAGGAACCTCCGTATTAAAACCATCAGTTAAAAGAACAAATTGACATTTGCTCAGGGAAACATCTGCATCTACTCTTCTTTGGCATTCTTTCAACTTTATTACCTCTCAGACGATATAGGTATGTAGTGTGTGTCTGTTGTACACTCAAGAAAGGCAATCTACTGTTTATCAAGTCGAAAAACTAAACATTGTTGGTCCTCTAAAATATAAGGTAAATAGTGTGTCCCTGTTTTTTATTTATTTTCAGTGCAATACATTAACCTGTTAGATGTTTAACTAAATTAGATAGTTCTGATTTTACTGATGGTAAATTAGATTTAAAGCAATATATAATCCAGCCCAACTTCCTGAGGTAACAAGCTTTGAAAGCTTTTTTTTTTTTTTTTGCTCTTCTTTTAATTGCCTTCATAGGGCATCTCCTAATAACATCCCATATCGCAGTCATGAACAGACCATCTTACATTGGGAAACATGCAACCCCATATCCCTATTTTGTCTTATTGTGTTACTTTTCTGTCTTTTGCAACACATATTAATGAAATATAGACCTCTAGTAGTCTTCACAGTGATGTATTAATGCGGTAATGCCTTGCCATAAGAAGATCCTTGGTTTAAATTCCTAACTGGGGTCTTCTTACATGAATTTTACATGTATCCCTTTGCATTTTTGGGGGGTCTCCAGCTACACAATAACAACATAACTGCTAGGTTAAATGGTCTCTTTAAATTGCCCTCAGGTATGAGTGTGTATTTTTCCTTGCCCTGTTATTGACTGATGAGTTGTTCAGGAAGTTCCCCGTCTCCTCAGCCAAAGACTGCAGGAGATAGGCACTAGCCTACCCATAACCATCCAAGGATGAAGGCTAAACTTTGTATGTGTTGAAGTTATTAGGGAGTTTCTGTGTAGGTTCAGTACCTTGCTTTTTCCTGGCTTGCTCATTTTCTGCATTAAAAATGATTATCACTTTCAGTTATGCAGATTTTGCTCTGTTGACAAGGTGAGGTGCCAGTCCTAAATTTTTCTGATTATCCTCCTCCACTAATGTACCGGTACATAGAAAATGACTCCCAGTTTCTGCCTGTAGATTGCGCTTGGCTGTGCCTTAATGCAATGGACCATGTGATTGAGAAATGAACCAAGCATAAAATATACTGTAGTCCCATATTTGATGCAGTTTCTGTGCATTGCATCCCATACATACAAAATTACCCTATTTGTGATTTGTAATCTGTGAGCAGAGTCTGAAAAAGCTCTTTTGTGCAGTTTGTGTCTGTGTAAAGCTGCATGCATTGGGATATCCTGTAAAATGTTTTTTTTCTCCTTTTGTAGATGATAAATGGAAGGAACTTGTCAGTTCGACTAGTGGTGTTCTAGTCATACTGACCACTCAAAGCACTTTACACTAGAGCCATAATCACCCATTCATACTCACAAACACAGACAACTTTATACAGTACAAAACTTGGATTTAAGTGCATCGGTCAGGGGCATCATACCATGGGATGATGGAATCGCACATCCCAGCCAATTGCAAGAGGACTATTCTTCCTACTGATCCACAATATCCCTAATACAGGTCTTCTAAATTACAAAAATAGACATAGACATAGCATAATTCAATTTATTACTTGTTTTTTAATACAAATTAATTATGAGTAAATTGCAGGGACTGGTTGACTGTTTAGAAAATGTAGATAATAAGATACTGTCGTAGAATAACTGAAACTACAAGGCTACAAGGAAACCGGGTGAGACCAACCAAAAAATGCAATATAACAGAGTGGTGAGCAAAAGAAAAGGCACTGAGGAAAAACTAAAGGCATTACAGGGCTCTAAATGGTACACAAAGTAATTTTACTGAACTAAAAGCAAAAGTTAGGCTAAAGAAAAACTCAAAACTATCTTCTAAGAGTAAAACAGAACAGAAGAAAGAACCAATAATCTCAAAACAAAGTATAGAACTGTGTATGGACCACTGTAACAGACATAACTAATAAATAAATACCACAACCAACATTTTCTCAATTTAAACCAAGTGACCCATAGATGATGACATTGTTTTAGTTGTTTTCGCTTTGTGACATCAACTCAGCCTAATTATCACTAACTTTCATAGTTGTTGTCTTTCAGTAAAATCATGGTTCTGGTAATTGGCTCTTCACCCACTTAATTACTAATCATGCAAAAATATCCATGTCTATTAATATACCTCCTATACCATTGACTTACACCATACTACAGAATGTGTTTGAACATTCGCTACTTTACACAGCAGCCTTTCTATTTGAGTACATCTGTGTAATAACTATGTCCTGTCCTTAACTTCAGTCCAAAATGAAATATTTCAGCTCTGAAAGTCTTGAATAAATACGTTGTTTTGTACTCTGTACACTGGACTCACAATTTGTTCTCAATAATCCAACACTGTCAGATGTCTGGCACTTTACCAGATACAGTTAAAACCAAAATAATTCATATTCCAAATAAAAAAAGCAATTTTTTTTGCATCCCCGTAGTTCTTTTTCTTTTCTTTTTTTGAAGACCAGAAAACAATATCCAGGTGGAAGCCTATCATTTTCAAATAATGACACTGGATACATGTTTCCTTTACACAAAAGGTTGCCTTTGTTATGCTTTGATATACCACAGATGAATCTTAATAAGAAGGCAGCACAGCACAGCCAGTTTATAACATCATCTGCTCTTGGTGAAAGAGTATAGCTACTGTAGAATACGTTTTTGCTTTTCCCTTGTAGGTTGATCACCACATTTTAAAAGATGCAGGAATTCATTTTGTTTTGTAATTTTTATATTTTAATTTTGAGAATAGTAAAAAATTCTTTTTGTCACAATATTAGCCAGCAAATCTTACCTGTTCAGCTAAACATATTTAAACTAAGATTGTTTAAACAGTTTATTGCCTCATGTTTGTTTTATCCAAATGGTCTGCTACTGCTTATTTGATTGATGGCAGCTCTACTCTTATTATTTATTCTAATCATGGGTTAAATAAGGCACTAAAACCTAATGATTTATTTTCCTGTCTAAGCAATCAAAGTCTTAATCATACTTCTGTTCTGTCAAAATCTAAACCGGTTTTTGCTCAAGGACATGAAGTAATTTTGTGGGAGAAGGATATTTGGGTCTTGCTGCCAAATGGTCAAAAACCCGGATTCAGTAACACTATATTGATTTTTGCATTTCAGTAGTTTAAAAAAGTAAAAAGTGAATAATTATCACACTGATATTTATTTAAAATCAGCTGTTGTTGCTTGGAAACAAAAGTTGAGCATTTTAATGAGCCTTTTGTGGTTACCAAAAAAATATTGAAAGGTACACAATATGGTTTGGCCAATTCTGGAGAAGTTTCAGGTATGGAGAAGCCACAAATAATTGGTACCAATCTAAGCTAGTTTAAACAAATAGGGAGGGATTAAAACACATACAGTTGCAACCAGATATTGACATGCACTGTATAAAAATAGACATCCGAATACCTTGATAAGGTAAAGGCTGAAGCTCTTGAAAGGATGTCAGTATCCAGTAAACCTGGTTTTACACTATCATGAGCTGAAAGGCTGATCTGAACACAAGAAACCATAACTCGAAAAGTAGGATTTGACCCAAATCATACGTCTTAAAAGGCAATTGAGCCAACCTCAATTAAACTGTATATATATATTTAAAAAATTTCACAAAGATGAAATTTTTAGTTGGCATTTTATTTTGTATTTCAGCAAATACAAATACCTTCAGTAAACCTAAGTAAATCAGAAACCTGCAGGTTGGACTATGAGCAATTATCCTTCCTTCCTTGCTATATTTGAGTATGGGTAGGTTAAAGACAAAAGCAAACAATTTAGACACTTTGTGTGTATTCCTGAGTCTGTCAGAAAAGGATAATAAAAAGCAAAAGAAACACAGACCTCCAGGACTTCTCGAAGGAGCTATTTCGCAATAAATGGTTTTGTGAAGCTGAGGATCAATAGAGGCTCTTGATGGTCAAAACAATCTTTAGATAGCAGTACAGAATTCAAAGTGCAGCACATTAAAAGAAAGCGGGTGCTCACCTTGTCGCTAAGTTGTTCAGAACACTTGTTTTTGGGGGGGCACAACAAGATGGTCCAAGTACCTTCTAGAGACGACTCTTAATGGTGTGTTTTTTTATGGACAAAAGGGTAACATTGCTTCCCCTGTTTGTGTTAACAGCACTTTTTTTTTCTTTCAAAAAAATAACTGCACACTTCTTAAAACTCAGTCCTGATTTAAATTCTGACTGAATCAACCACACAGTCGTAGGAAGCCTCTCTTTATAGTAGAAGCGCTGCTTGGCCTGCCATCATGCTCTTCAACACTATCAGTGCTGCCCACATAACAATAAACTATCACCACACTATGAATGTTTTGTGAAGGCCTAACATGGTCAGGCCTCAAGCACACATTCTAATTACATCCCATACACTTTAACAACTGTGTGGAGCGCCCAGGTTGTTGCTAGCTTTAAACATTAAATGGCCTTAGTTAAGCAAAATCTTGTTTTAGCTAACACTGACAATTTGTTTTAAAGAGCATTTTACTATATGTCTCTTGCCATGACAAAACCAGAAACCAGTCTCATTTTAAGTTTACTGCAGATACCATATTCTGTAAATTCTTCAGATTCTAAGCTTTCCGATTGTGGCAAACACATACAAAATACGTGAAAAACATATAGAAATTTGAATGTGGGAATGTTAGAACTTTCCAAAAACTCAGGTTAACCGCCGTAAAGTTTCAGATGAAATCTCCCCAAACCAGATCAACCAGCAACGTCAACGTTGAAGGAATGCCTTTTCCTTTACATTACTTTGCAACCAGCTCTACTCCCAGCACTGTCAACCGGTTAAAACAGGGCTGTGAAACCTCTTTATTAGAAGGTTGACACTTTTATTTTTCAACCACATCAAGATCATGAAAATCCTCAAAGGTATTAAACTACCCATTAAGAAACTTTTAAAATATCATTAAATAGCTATCTCTGCATTTTATAAATACCCTTTAAAATGGAATATTAAGTAACATGTTTTTACACTGATGCAATTACAGGGTCCTGTTACAGGGTGTCTGTTCTTTTTGAGACAAATTCTCCAACCGTAACACACAGTCCACTTTGCTCATCTTTATTTTGTTTGTTTTTTCATCACTGGCATTATGCAATGAAATAGTTAGCTATTATTCCCTTTCAAAAAAGTAATTGGTTTATAAGAATAAGAATAATAGAAACATATAAATACCTTTTAAACTGAGATTCAGCAGTGAAACATGGTCAAAGGTCTAAATTGGGAGCAGCTTGCGATGAAAAGTAATCTCGGGTGATGATTTAATTTAAAAGGAATTTCAGAGATCCCTCCAAGGTGTGAGAACATTTAATTGCAAACAGCATAAGAAATCCACCTTGCCACTGGGGAAATCCAGCATTTCCCCCCCTCATCTCAAACTCAGTTGATATTTTCTTTAAGCCAGTGATATAGAGATCCAAAGATAGATGTGGCTGTATGATGTGTGTTGCTTATGTCTACATATGTGCCTGCAGCTTTTTCCTCAGAGTGAAAAGAGGATCGCTGAGTTTGTCATGTTCTTTCACCTATCTGACTACTTATCAAAGCCCCCCATCAGGGGGCCTCCCTTACCTTTCTATGCACATCACAACCTTTATTTTCCAGTAGATGTATGCACATCTGCATATTAAACAACCAAAAAATGCTGAAATAAAGTAAATATGTGAATAATAGTAGTGTGATACAAAACTAGTTAGTAACATAAAATGGTGTGGAAAAAGTCCACGTGTCGCATTTTATAATGTTTTTTTCTGGATAAACTATGTAACATCTTATGCCTAACACACTTTACCAAAAAATACAAATTATTCTCTACGCCTTCCACTAAAGATGGAGGTAAACGTGAGACTGGTGTGAATAAAAAGTACCACTTTGAGAATGGTATTTGCTTTACAGCAACAATTGGCTGTGACGGATGATTTCATAACATTTACACATTGATAATAACCCCATATTTTGATTCTTCAAAATAAAACGTAAGATGAGTACAATAATAAGATTTCTTCTGTAGGCAGATAAAATGTCACCTTCTGGCCAAATCAATTTAACCAGTAATTTGAGGGAATACTTTGTTGTATTTAAGTGGATACCCCTCTAGTATAAGGTTGTCTTTTTCTGACGGTGTTCGCTTTAATGCAAAGAATCATTGCATTTTTTCTTTGAACTTTAAAACGTTTAGCGTTTTGATGTTGCTGAATGTTGGTGTTGTGTTGAACAGTTAAACCCATAAATAGTGTTTTATTGTTTGTTTTTTTACTCTTTTTCTACACTTAAAACATCTATCTATTGAAACTATATTGAGATCTAACTTCCTCATCTCATCTCAAAAATGTTTTTACACTATCTTTTCTTAATTTGCCTTCAGGCAGACTCGCAGACAGCTTGGCATTTGTCACATTTGCTTTGGTTCCGAAGGATATAATCTAATGAAAAAAAAATGTTAAAAGAATAACTCCTTCGTTACTGCAAAGAATACTGGAATAAAAACGATTTTCTGGTGCACTAACATGTACACAACTTTGTGTAAGCAAACAGTTGATTTATGTAAGTAGCTTTTTTCTCTTTTTCTCAACCTTTTTCTGACCTTTACCTCTGAAGTCTTTATCTTGCTTAATGAATGCTGAAACAAGGGGAAAATGTTCCTAGGTATGCTGATAAGCTGTGATGTGTTTACATAAATGTTATGTGCTAATCAATTGGCAAAAAAGCATATTACATGTCATGGATGTAAACAGTCTTTTAGTTTTAGCCAGGCTAAAAAAAAAGAGCTAATAAAAACATACAGTCTGTTGCTAATAACAACCATTTAGTTTTGATTACATGCTGTAATGTTGTAGTGTACAAGATAGTTGTTCAGAATAAAAGTAACTTTGGAAGAATGCTAGCTTTCAAGAAGGTTTGGTTAATTGCTTTCAGAGCCAAGCAGTCCAACATTTGAGTTGATTACCGTGCAGTACACTGTAATGCATGAATGTACAGATTTTTTTGGGGTAAATTTCTGCGTCTTTCACGTTATTTATTATTGTCTATTCATTGATTTTTTGTGTGTAAAATACACCTCTAAAATAAAAGCTTATTTTCATATGGTATAGACTTGACAGATGTTCAGAGTCACATGCATATTTTAATTATTTATTAATTTATTCTAAGAGAGTTCCAGTTGTGTTCAAGCTAATCACTAAGCGTTGTATTGTCCTAAATGTCCAATGCTGCTGTATTGGATTTTTACAGACATACTGTATAAGAAGTAAGATTTACCCACCACATTTAGTTCTTTATATTAAATAAGTCTTCCATCCTAAATTGTACTATATAATCATATATTTAGACTAGAAAAAAGTTGAAAACCTGAAGAGGAAGCGAAGAAGAAGTGATGCAGACACAGGAATACGCACATAAGCTAACTAAACTCAGAGAGCAAGACATTTTTTTTTTTTTTATAGCTCCACTATTGTAGGGATGCAGCAGCGAAACCAGAACCCACAATGATAGTGTTGACTGAATAGTTTAGAAACAGTTTATTTAATCAGGACACGTGCACTGAGTGGCAGGGACTTTTTCTCAGTGTTGGAGGAACATGATGGTAAAGATAGAGAGATAGGCTAGATGGATAAGTGCTTACAGCCCCTTAGTATGTGTTCACTAGTGTGTTTGTGTGCATGACATCTGGGCCTCCCAAGGCTGCTCATGTGCTGCCATGATCAGTGCTTGTGTGATGTTCTTCAGTCTGACCCTTTCTTGCCCCTTGGTAGGATTTGGACTTCAGCTATCTGTTGGTGGTACATCTCATGCAGGGTTTTCTAATGATTGTCCTTCCATTGTCTGAGGCATTTACGGAGCTCTTTATCCCTCTGGGTCCATCTTCCTGATTTATTCTTGGACCTTGGATGTTTCTTCTTCAGTGGTGACTCTGATGTTCACTGGATCTCTCCCTTTACTCAGTGCTATTAGTGTGTTGCCTGTGGATACTGGATTTGGGGCGGAATTAACCATTGATCTTTGAATAGGTTTCGTGTTTTTGACATCAATGGTAGAAATTTCATCCAGTGACCAACTTATTAACCCAGAGGGATATCTGTTTATTGGCAAGGAATAGCAGTTAATTGCCTGGATTTTGTTCTTGCCATCGAACGGACTTGTCAGAACTTGCCTTACTCTTTGTAGGTTTTTGGCTATTGCCTGCGTTTCTTGTGCTCTCCTCAATTTCTGCTTTCATTCTGGAAGCAAAACATATCCTCTGTGTAAATTGTCTTTCCCTCTTTGTCATCATCCGGCAACATTTCATCAGCACAATTTTTTTCAGAATTTCATGTTCCCTATTGACAAAGTTAAACCATTTTCAAATTATGTGTTTGCAAAATCCCAATGACTGCAGCCCTTTTGCAATGACAAATCCCACTACTGTTTCAATTCCGGGGGAAATTGCAACTGCCAAATGGTCGATTGCTGACTAACTCTTTGGATTCATTGACATTTGTCACTGTGTACGTTATAAGTGTTTGTGTGTGATGTTTGTCAGTTTGGTTGTTTTATTTAGCAAAATCCATTATTGAAGCAAATCTGTTTTATACCCTTATATTCACTAACAAAATAAATTTGCAATGTTATTTGTTGCATCTTTTGTATATCTGCTCGCTACATGGCTTTCAGTGCTTGTGTCCATAAAGGTTTAACAAATTGTTTTCCCTGATAAAAAACTTTGTAGCTCAAACCATAAAACAACACTTGGAAGCTGATGTTTGTAGAGAGACTCTTCCTAAATTAAACTCTGAACGTTAATGAAGAGTGCAACTTCTCCAAGGCTCAGCAGGAAGAAAAACACTGTAGGGTGAACATTAATTATAAATCAAGACACCTGAAGGTCAGGGTCTTACTGCTTTGTGTTCATGGTAAAGATAGGAGTAGACTGAACTTAGTTAAATGAATTTGACCTTTCACTCTGATGAGGGCATAAAGTCAGCTGAACTTTTGAATTCTTTCTCTGTAAATGATTGCCTATAAATAAAGTTTTTATTAAACTCTATTTTAAAATTTCAGTTGCTGCGTATTAATTGGTTACTGGTGAAGGGAATACTTGTATGTCTCTCCACATGTTTCTGTGTAACTGCAATGCATAATTATATACTATTAGCAGTTGACAAACTCATTTTTTCATGTTTTGATATTATACACACAAAGTACAATGAGTTTTTGCAGATGTAGAAGAAAAAAGTGAAACATGACTGTATGCGTCTGTATGAGTACAAATCTGTAATCTCTGATATATGTAATCAGAGTTTACAGATTATTGTAAACTAAAAAAAAAATATTTTGGAAACAAATATTGCCTTAAGGTAATATTTGCAGAATGTAATTTTCCTGCTCTAATTTAATCTCTTAGGTTGTGTCTGAATTTCTAACAAAATATGTAGTTCGCGTTCATTCTGATTTACATTCAGCAGCTTTTAAGGCTTGTCAACAAATTGCATAGACAAATGTCAGACTTTGACTGGAATACTGTATTCCAGCTCAGGCTATACGTTATTGCTGTTGTATTGCTATAGAAAAACTTCCAATCCAATCTCAGATCTTTTGCAGCTTGTAACAATCGTATCCTAGGGTTTCCATGTATTAATTGTATTTAGAAAGCCTATTTTTCAAAACCTTGCTGAAGAAATCACTTAGGTTCCTAAATATTTAAATAGGTCAAACATAGATTTGAAATGCACATTCTTTCTATGATGATTTTGGAGCATTACATTTCTATCAAATACATCCAAATTTGGTAGAATAGTCATTAACTTATGACATGAGCTTTTAACAATTTGAAGTTTATATATCCAATGTTTTCAGTATGTTGTAATTTTCGTTAACATCTTCTTTGTTATCTTCTTCACACTGCATCATGTTTATTCACATGGTTCAAGAAGATCTAGTTTTAAAAGATGCATTCTTCCTTCGACGCCTGTTGCCATCCTTTACCTTTCTGATCTCTTCTGTTCCTTTCTTTAATTCATGTTTTGTTCCACTGAAACGCATTATTCAAATGCCCCCATAAATATTCATAGAAAAATATGACAAAAGCTGGAGGGCATTTTCTGGCTCCACCTTTGTGCTGGTAATTATATAACTGCATCTTGATGGCAGTGCAGTGTGAAATAAAGACTGCTAGAAATGACTGGCATACAAATACATTTATCAACAAAATATTTGTACAAGAACAGTTTTTTTAGCTTTAATACTAGAGGTTGTGTGTTGGTCATCATAATATTTTAAAATTTTTGTAATGACCAACTTTTTTCTTTATTGTCTAGGAAGGTTTTCACCTTAGTGCCAGTTGAACAAAAATTAAACCAAGAGTCTTTTACTTATTTCAGGCCAGTTTATGCATTATAGTTTGAATGTTTCACAGAAAGTTGGAGTAATGTATTCAGGCATTCATTTAAAACATTGTTGATATGCCACGTTCGGTCTCACATACTATGTTTGTAGCTTTTGAGACTTCTTGTCTGTGGTTGTCATAATTGATTAGTCGCAGCATTTAGCCTCAAGAAAAAAAACAAAAGCTGAACACATCTTGTCCCATACAGAACGTTAAAATAGATAAAATGATATCAATACCAGGCTTTTTTAAAGTTAAACATGTTCTCTTTCCAGTTGTTGAGTTTAGAAATAAATGAAAAAAATGTCTCGGAAAACAAAGAGGAACAATACAAAACATCAGAAGAGTGACAACTTAGTGTTATTTTTGTTTGTTTTGCATTTCTAAAAAATCTTCGTTCTCACAAATTTTATTTTACTGTATCACTGCTTGTGTGTAATTCTTCTTTTTTTTTTTCTCCTCTGGATTACATTTTTGGACACAGATCATTAACAAGATCAGCATTTGCTTGATTGAAAACTGCAATTTTGGAAGTCTAATAACTCTCCTAAAAATGAGGCTTTGAAAACCGGCTCTTTCTTACTTTGATTATGACTTTATAGCAGACTGCCAAATAAAAACAGGTATGTTTACAGTATTAACTTTATTGTTGTGTGTTAGAATGAACTCTTTGAGTTTTCTTCCCTCTTTTTTGAGTTTTTTTCCATCTTTAGTGGAAGGCGTAGAGAAGAAATTTTATTATTAAATGTAGATGAGATTTAATGAAACAATGTTTTGGTTAAATGCTCCTGTCTGGAAGTTTTCAGATTTTGAATTTAATGTCTTTGACTAAGCCATCCTAACCCGAGCATTGTCTTGTGTTTTACAAAAGTTTTTAAATAAGTTTAAAAGAAACGATGCAAAATCCTTTTTACAGTCAAAATCATGCAGAAAACTAAGTAATGACCAATATCTAAAAAGTCTAGGCGTAGAACTAAGAAACAGAAAGTGATTTCTGTAATTTATTGATCTTTTGATTTAGAAATCCTTTTTCAACTACATACATTCCCTCACTGCTTTTTTTAAATTTATGAACTAGCTTAGTAGGCTCTGTGTATTAAAATGTGTGTAATATTGATTAAAAGGGTTGTAGAATTTCAGTCTCATTGCATAAGAAAAACTTGTAATTCAGTGAGTCTGGTGTTCCCTTTTTTTTTTTTTTACCTGTAGCTCCAAACATGGTTGGTTTTTAATTACAGTTCTGAGATTCATTAGACTTCTGGGAATTTCTAATGGCATGACGGTCGATGTTAGAAATACATTTTGAGAATTGCTGCAGGAATGACATCCCTGGGAAGTAATGTGTTTATGGCTGGTCTGTTGAGGCTGTTAAACTGTAAATATAATGTAGCATGTTGTAGCCAATTTCACATCATTCATTTTGGTAAAAGAGTAACATGGTGCCAAAGGATTAGAGTCAAGATGTCAAAATAACTATGCAATATGTATCACAGTCAACGTTTATTACTCAGTTTACTTTCAGAGGTAGACAGCATGCAGAGAAGGCTTGTGTGCCAATAAAAAAAAATATATATATTTTGTGGATGCAAAATTATAATTACAATCTAAATAATAATTCTTCCTTAAAAACGTGATGCCACATTTATCCTGTATATGGCAGTTTAGTAATAATATGAGACGCAGAGCAAATGACCAACTCTAACTATAGTATTATGAGTGAGCATAAAATAAGAATACCTGCAGACCAGAAAAGATATAGTAAAGCATTATAGTAGCAGGTAAATCTTCTTTAAGTGTAACGCTTGTATATAACATAATGTTTGACTGTTTTCTCCTGGCAGCTTTCCAAAAGTCCTTCCTTTAAACATATGTTTGACATTCATTAGCCTCAAACCTAACTAGACGTATACGTTTTTGACAAAAAATGTTGGCTTCTATTTTTTTTCTTCTGAGATTTAAATTGCAACAGTAAGCTATACACATCCTACATAATAGCTGAAGATTTATAAAAAACCTTGTGCAGGTTTTTTTTTAATTTTTTTTATTAGTCAAGAAAAAAAACAGGAAAAAATGATCTAATGTGTTTGTTAGGTTAAATTAGAATTATCCTATCTGGTAGCATTATTCCAATTAATTTAGGATTTCACAGCAGAACAGCAATATTATTACAGTAAATAAAATGTATTTATTAATAATAATAATAATAATAATAATAATAATAATAATAATAATAATAATAATAATAATAATAATAATAATAAAAGAACAAAAGGGGAGAGATGCTCAAGTCATTTAGACCATGTTTGTTCATCAAATAAGACATCATCAAGAGACATCAACATTACCAAAGGAATAATTGTTTTATTACTTCCAAAAAGTAATTATTTACAGAAAACCAATCTTTCACATTTTGCAAAAAAGAAAAAATCTGCTTTTCTTAAATTTGTCTTATATTTCTGTTATTGGTCTACTCTAAGGAGATAATGATGCTGTTTTGTGTTCCTGCTGTAGTTTTGTTTTCTCCTCCTTCCTCCCTATTCCTTCCTCTAGCGCCGTCTGCTCCACAGGTACAGCTGTTCCCAAGAAACTTTTTGCTCACTTGATCATCTTATTAGGCTCGGCGTGTAAGAGGTATCGCCTCATAGACTTTTCTTGTATTGGGTTACTCTTTCTTTTTCTGTGGTATCGGTTCCAAGCTCCCCTGACTACAACCTCTTACCTGCCCTGTTTGACTTCTAAACCGACCCCTGGAGATAAGACTGCTTACTAAACCTTCTGTATAAGCGTATACAGCCAACTCTAGTTCCTCGATAGAACCCTCAAGCTCAGAATCAATCAGAATCCAAGCCTGCATTAGTGGATTTTTAAAATATCTGCTAGTGCTCACCTGAGTCATTATTATTGGGTCTCAACTAAACAGCTAAACATGATGAATTCTTGTTTCAGAGACAAAGTAAACAATTTTTTAAGCCATATTATTCCCACATGATGTAAAATTAAATCCTGAATATTGAAATTCCAGTACAGTGAAGCATGAAGAATGTCGCTAAAGGTTTAGAACTATGTTCATTGTTATGACACTTAGAGCAATTTATTTGAAATTGTCTGATCGGTCCGTGAAGGTTAAATTGAGCCAATAATGTTACCAGGTTATCCTAATGTGACACTTTCCTATTTAGTTTCATACTCTGTCTCTGACCCTCATTACACAGTTCACGGGAGAAAGAGACTGGATGAAAGAAAAAGCCGTCATGTCAACATTTCTCTCTAAATGCAAATTTAAAAAAAATTACTGATTGAAAAAAATTTTGAGTGGTATTTGGCTGAATCTTGAGGAATTACTGCGGGCCTAATGACAGTGTAAAACATGTGGTTTTGAATCATGGCTTGAAATATAACAATATATACATATATATATATATATATATATATATATATTGTTATATTTAGCAGCTAAAAGCTCTATTGTATCTTAGATCTGACATAACTTTTAAAATAAAACTTAGTTAAAGTCAGTGACACAATTCCGATCTTCTCCTTTGTTTATCATGCCTCGCCACACTGGCCAATGAGATTGTCAGACATTGGTCAAATGTAGCAGATTTATTAAATGAGAAAGAGTGAGTGGAATTGTCATGGCAGACTTATAAAACATGTCGTTTCAGATTGGTCTCTCAGAGTAAATGATGAATGGGATAAACAACAGAACAATAACTATGTTCTTACCCAGTGACGGAGGGAGTCAACAGCCGCAGGCCTTGTTTAAAGTCTCTTATCTTTCTGTCCTCACACACTGACACGTGTTAGGATATACAAAAAGTGAAGATCATATTACTCTTTAAAGCAAGCATCTTTTTTTACCCGTAGCTGAAAGTCACTTGAGTTCAACTTTTGTCCCTGAAGTTCAATGGAGTACATGACATATGAAAATAAATATTATAGCCTTTTACATTTCTTAAACAAAATAAAACAAGCTTAAAACCTTTAGTACATTTTATCATAGACACATCCATTAGACCTAAACTGTTGGAAAGCTCTAAGGTAAATGCAGGTAATGCTGTGTGGGATAATGCTTTAAGGTTAAGCTCACATTAACCTATGCGTTTTCCTTTGCTTTTCTTCATTTTTTAAATGACAAAAAACAGTGGAATATTGCAAAAATTGCTAAAGACATTTTCTTACTAAGTGCTTTTAAATGAACTGGAGACAGTGAAGTTTAAAAATGGAATTGAACGTAATTGAATTCCAAATGTTCCTACGTTATGCTGCACCGAATACATCTGCACATATTTAATGAAGTGAGTTTTAAGTGTCACTCATTGGTACAAACAGAAAAAACAGAAGAAATTACGCCATACAATTTTCACCTTTAAGCTACAGAATATGTTTTTATTTGATTCATGTTTGACAGGGAACACTTAAAATGGTCTTGTGTATGGAGCGAACCCTTTCCTCTCCCCTAACATGGTGCTTCTATCTTTATTAACTTGTTTTTAATTATTATTATTTTTTTAAATCGAAGTTATTTCCTAAAAAAAACAACAACAAACAAACAAAACAAAAAAACATGCTGGTCATGCTGCGTTTAAAAACCTGGCTTCAGTTCTAGTCTTGGTTTCTCACCAGTGGATAAAGTTTCAGCCTTTCTGTTTGTCATGGTCTGTGTTTTTGTTCTCTGTTTAGTTTGCTGTAGTTGTCTTGTTTAAGATCTTATGATTAAGTTCTTTAGGTTATTGATGAGACTCAGCCTGAGTCTCGTCATTACTTACACCTGTTCCTAATTATCTGGTCATCCTATCCACTGCTTCACCTTCTTCTCTTCAGTATTTAAGCCTGGTTTCTTCACTCACTCATTGCTGGAATATTTCATTACATTGCCTTACCTTGCCTCTCCTCGTTCCCCTGTTCTCCTCCAGAGTTGATCTCCTTCTGAGTTCCTCTCTCCCCAGTAAGTTCTTCCTTCTGCTCGCCTTGTTTCACTGTCCTGATCTATCCCCCCGTTTTCCTTTTTCTCCGTTTCGCCTCTGGTATTTTCTTCTTCTATTATTTTCTGTTTGTTTCTTTTGGGCCAGTCTGTGTCTAAAAGTCATAGGATGATACTAAGCTATATAGAAAGTGGGTGACATCTCTAACTAGAAAATTCCGGAAGAAAGTTTGATGGTGCCTGCCAGTTGTGCGTGTCCGCAGGGTCCCAATTAAAAAGGTTAGAAAACTTATTTTAGCTAAAGTTGGCTTAAATTCTATATTAAACCATGTAGCTAATGTTAGCATGTAGATTATCATTAACTAAATTAGCTAAAGTGCTAATGTTAGCTTAAATGCTATAATTACTATGAGGGGCTTATTTACATGTTAAATGACACCTAATGTCTGCATTTAGTATGTAAAGTTTAGCTTATACATCAAAATTAGCTAAAATGCTAATATTAGCTAAAATGCTAACATTAGCATGTAGGTTGTCATCAGCATGCTAACTTATCCTAATATAGTTGATTTATCATGCACACGGTAGTGTAAAAGCAATTATTAGGTAAAATGCTAATATTAGCTTAAATGCTAATTTTAGCTATCAAGCTAACGTTAGCATGTAGGTCGTCATCAGGATGTTCACTTCTCCTAATATAGTGGACTTATCACGCACACGGTAAAATATAAACACATTTTAGCTAAAATGCTAACATTAGCTTAAATTCTATAATTACTATGTGGGGTCTTAATTGCATGTTGTCTGACACCTAATATCAGCACTCATTATGTAAAGTTAAGCTCATACACCAAAATTAGCTTAAATCCTAATGTTAGCTATAATGCTAACATTACCATGTAGGCTGTCATTAGCATGTCCATATACAATAACGTGCTTCATCTAGTATGCACATGGTAGTGTATATTTAAATTTTAGCTACAATGCTAACATTAGCTTACATGCTAATTTTAGGTATGAAGCTAACGTTAGCATGTAGGTTGTCATCAGCATGTTCACCTACACAAACATACATCATCTAGTATGCACATGTTAGTGTATAAGGTAGCAGAAGCTAAAATGCTAATATTAGCTTAAATGCTATCATTACTACATGGATTCGTACTAGCATGAAAGTATTATGGCAGTATCATACTGTATGAGCTTATAAAAAAAGTCCCCCAAATAATGCCCAGACAAAGCCTTTTTAACCAGAAACCAAATACAGTCCCCACAAAGCCGCATAAACCAGTGTACAGGGGTTCAAACACACTGCGTAGCCTTATATGGTGAACCAATGAA
>JAVLVB010000125.1:411988-455338 GCA_032876305.1 Orestias chungarensis | reverse complement strand
ACACACACACACACACACACACACACACACACACACACACACACACACACACACACACACACACACACACACACACACACACACACACACACACACACACACACACACACACACACACAAACTACCTCTGAATCACTTTGATAGGAACTGTATACTCACTTGGTTTTCCATATGTTGTGTTGATAGTTGTCCTGTCATTGATATTTATGTTGCACTTATGTCCAGTAATGTCTCTTGTCCTGTTATTTATAGTTAGTTGTGTGTTATATTTTAGCCTTTGATACTACACATCGGAGTTTTGAAGAAAGGCAATTTCAGTCGTCTGTGTAATGTACTGTTGCATGGTTTGATTGACAATAAAGTTCACTTTAAGGAACCCACACACACAGGAACACAGACAGACATACATATTATATTAGTCATGTATGTACCATATATAGACATGGAGGGAGAGGGGGAAAAAGAGGGGCAGAGAAAAAAAAGGAGAAAAAAACAGGGAAAGAATGAGAAGGAGAGCAAAAAAGAACGATGCGAGATAAAAAGAGAGAAAGACAAATATATATAAGGTATAAACACCTGTCTTCTGGGTGGTACTACATGCCTATATCACTCAGCTTCAGTCTGCAGCAGTCTGGCTGAGGTAACTTGAGGTCATTGACACAGCTGTGTTCTGTTACTATGGTAATCAATGACCCTGCAGGTGCTGCATCTCTAAGTGTCACTCACTTTTGTGTCACAGTCAAGCCAGCTTTTCATTGAAAAATCCTTCCGAACTAACCCTTCCCATTTGAAAACCGTAATAGGTATCGATAAAATTCCAAAAGCGGGAACTCTTGCCATCCCTTGTGTACAGCTGTCCCACAGCTCAGATCTCTACATACTTCAGAGCCTGAGCTGTGACGAGTTAAGCATGGAGTGCGTCAAAAGACATTCTACTGTAGTCAACCCCCGGTTATACAAAATGCCTGAAAATCAGGCTAGTACTACTAAAAATGTAGTCATAAGGGCGAGTTAAACACAATGCAAGTGTCTTTAAAAAAAAGTATCTTCCAATCTCTAGCTGATGATGTCATCACTGAAGATTTAGTGAAGATTTGGTGATTTTTGCAAAACTTTGGGTCGCTAAGACGCCCGTTGCGAAAAAACAATGATAGATATCTACATACCGTCTTCACTTCTTGACAGAATACGGACATACCTACAAACTGAGATTTAAATTGCAACGCAATGGAGTGCCTCCTATGCTATGCATTATGCAGGCACCCATAATCACCTTAATTTTGGCATTAGAAACCAGCCAATGTTCAATTCTACCACCGTGACCATCTAGTACCTTTTAAACCGACTTCCACTGAAAGCATGTCAAGCTTCAACAAAGGTCAAACAGTAATGGCTCTTTACTACTGGGATAGATCATTCGTTGGATGTACACATTCCAACAGTGAATCCCCAAGTAAATTTGTGCTTTCAAATAAAGAAAGCTGTCAAATATGTTGTGATTAAAATTTAGATTTAAGGCAATAAATGTTTTTTTAGTCCTGTTTTAGACATAGTAACAGACAGAAAGGGAGACAATCTGTTTGGATATCTACAGTTCAAAAGATACATTTTCACAAAAAAACAGTGAGTTACCTACATCCTCAAGCGTTAATCTGATCATCTATAAGATTAAGCTTGGCCCCGTTATACTGATATCCTCTAGCTCATTTTCTTTACAATTGACGTTTTCCAAATAGAATATAGAGAATAGAAATAGATTAATTTGCAGCTGCAAATACTGATCCCTTTTACATACATGCAACATTGCACTTCATCCTAATCTTCACTACATGCATGCAATCCAGCAGGCGACAAAGAAATCTGCCCAAGCCCAGCAGGCTATCATTAAAGATGTATTCTCATCATGATGATAAAGACAGTCTGTGTACGCAGAACCTATTTTGTGATAAAGATCTTGGGATTATTGGGTGTTTTAGTGCTGCTGCAGTTATTCAAATGTCAAACAGCCAAGTGTGGCAGGTCAGATATATTGTAGTCATCCATGCAATAATTCTCCGCAGAATACTGCGATATTTCTTTTGGCGACATAATTGCTGGGTAATATTGTGCCAGCAGTTCTCAGTGTGGCCTTGGTATGGTCCTATAGAAGACTGAGCGTTTAAGGAACAGCACTTAGCGGGAGTGTAAAACTCTGTTTTATCAATAGATAAGTCTCAACTTTTAGTTATTTGATGATGGCATTTGTTTCCAAATGTTCTCTTTTGGCAAGTAATTAGATATTTTATCCCTGAGCATTACTTATGTAATTACTTGGGAATAAGCTGTCATTTCTGTTCTTTCGGTTTACTGCTTTTGGTTGTCACATTTTGTTCTGTTTTAATGGTACACAATGTACATTCAATCTAATATGTATTTAACCTGTTTAACTTTGGGGACAGAGGATGATAACATTTCAAGTAGTCCCAGTGACTACATTTAAAAATTGTATATTATTCTAACATACTTGAATAAAAAAAAAAAAAAAATGCTAAAACCTTCTTGACTACTATTCATGTAAGCCTTTAAGTATTAAATATTTTATATTATAATAAAAAAACAATAGCAGATGTAGTGTGGAATAAGAGCAATGCAAAGACGCTTTGTGAATAAACTTTGCTTATCATTTTATGTATGCAAGGCAAGGCAAGGCAAGGCAAAGCAAGTTTATTTGTATAGCATATTTTCGTGTACAAGACAATTCAAAGTGCTTTGCATAGGAAAAAAGGTAGAAAATGAAACAATAAAATCAACTTTGAATTTAAAAGAAATTAAATTAAAATAAAATAATCTAATAATATTCTCAGTTGCTATATGCACACTTAAATAAGGCTGTTTTCGGCCTGGACTTAAACATCGCCAGAGTTGAAACCTGTCTCACCTCTTCAGGAAGACTGTTCCAGATTTTAGGAGCATAAAACTGGAATGAAGCCTCCCCTTGTTTGGTCCTGACTCTGGGCATCAGCAGGAAGACACTACCTGAGGTTCTCAGAGTCCGGGCTGGTTCATATGTTTCTAACATGTCAGATATGTAATTTCGGGCTAAACCATGAAGAGACTTGTACACAAGCAAGGCTGTTTTAAAGTCTATTCTTTGAGTGACAGGAAGCCAGTGCAGAGACTTGAGCACTGGACTAATGTGGTCATATTTCCTGGTTTTGGTCAGAACTCGAGCAGCAGCATTCAGGATGCTCTGAAGCTGTCTTAAGGCCCGTTTAGAAAGCCCAGTGAGTAGGCCGTTACACGTCTAACCTGCTAGGGATAAAAGCATGGATAAGTCTTTGTAGGTCGGATTTAGAGACTATTCCTCTGATTCTGGCAATGTTTTTAAGATGGTAAAAGGCTGCTGATGTTACTGATTTAATGTGGCTGTTGAAGTTTAGGTCAGAATAAGGTGTTACCCCAAGATTTTTGACCTGATGTTTAGGTTGCTGCGAGAGCGTCAGAAGGTAACTCTGTGGGCCACAGACAAAGATTTCAGTTTTTTCTGAGTTTAACTTGTGGAAGTTGTTCTGCATCCACTGACTGATCTGTTCAATACAGTGACACTATAAATCAACAGGCCCATGTTCTCCTGCTGTCAGCGACACGTAGATCTGAGTGTCATCTGCATACTTGTGGTAGGACACATCTATTTTTTACATTACTGTATGAAGATTTGTTGTTTGAATTTACTTGATTTAAGCAATGAAGTATATATAAGTAATACTGATCGTTTCAAAAAAGATAAATAAATAAAATAAAACTAAATGTGTTTACATTTGAGCAAAATGATAATTGCTGGTAATGTCCCTTATGCCAATATCAGAATATCAACAGTTGGTGTTGACACTAAGACATTCTGCAGTTCTTTTTTTATCTTGTGTTTCTTTATGTGAGACCCTTTGTAGTTGTCCCATCTAGTTGTTTTTTTAGCATAACGTTTGCCAATGATATATTTACCAGTGAAACTTTAAAAGCTCTGTATCAGCTAAACATTCACGATTGCCAGGTTCAAGGAGGACCTATTTCCATTTCACTATTCACAAAAATTCCACTCCAAAGTGGCCTGAATTTGAGTAGACACACAATTTGCCCTGTATAAAAGCCATTCCATTCATTGTAATTAGGCATTATAACAAAGGGGGGCTGGCTCATTGTCGGTAATAGTGCATCGCCCTCCTTCAGTCACAAGAAAAAAAAAAGAAGACGAAAGAGTTTATTTTGATGGTCCAGATCTGCATATGCACTGTGCAATCAGCAGCCTGAATGTCACTTTCCAACCAGAAACCCCTCCCCCTTGGGGAGATCTCAGTCAGATTCAAAATCACCCCAGGCGCTGTCATAATCTTAAATTGTGAGATTTTTATTTTTCAAATTTTAGACCAAACAATGCATTTTAACAGGCTCAGGGAGGGCTCCCCTCAAAGTGGTTATGTAATACACACTAGTGCCCGGAGACGCACTGCACACTGTCAGATGGCAAACTAGTTGATGACATGAAGGCCATGGTGGAAGTATATCAGTGTTTTTGAGAACATTGCTATGTGCAATTAATGCCAGATGATGCCATCTAGGAACAAGGAATCTTACCCTTCACCAGAACAGTTGCCCTTCCAGAGATATTTGTCAGGAGCTGCCGCTGATTTTACTGTGTGTCCTAACTGATATGCACTCCTAATAACATTTGTAAGATCTGCACTGTAAATCTGTAGAATAATACTTACTTGGTAAGCTTGAAGGAAGTTGAATGAACGGAAACAAACATGCATAAAATATAAGGGGAGATGTTGAGATTGACTGGAGCAAGAAGTTTTATTAAAATAGAAAGGATTGGCAGCTAGACCTAATGGTGTTTCTGAGACAGTGAGACATCGGGCTGTGATGAGATTGGACAAGGATCGAAAGGAAACGGAAGATAAATTGCTGAAAGGAAAAATGAGATTAAATATGAAGAAAGATGTTTTGATACGTTTCTTGTTTGTATGGAAGTATTTGTAAATTATATAATCGCATATTTCCAAGAGTCTTGTTGTAGCTTCCCACAGTTCTTGTTTTTCTTTATTAGTTGTGGGACGATGCCAAAGTAAACATAAAATAATTCTATTCTATTTTTTAAGTTGTCAAAAAGTTTTTCTCTAAACCAGGGATGTGCGGAGAGGGTTGGAGCACCTGCCCCTTTCCCCCCTAATGGCCAAAGTGCCCTTTTGTCAGTGTTTGAAAAAAATGTTTTTTTATTTTTGTGTGTGCGTGCATGAATGAAATAGTAATAATGTCGATGAACTTACCTCACTCTGCCCTCATTGCCCTGCCTTGCCAATACTTGCCCTGCTTCTAATAGCTAAACTGTTCCAGAGGCCACTACAGTCCCGATTTCCAAGACAGTAAACTACTGGTATGGTGAGTAGGTTCTGCAGTGATATTAGTTTGTGGATGGTGAGTTTTTTTCTTTCTTTTTTTGTTTTTTTGCAGGATGAGTAGACTGACCAAGTAAAGCGAGCAATGAGCATCCTCTGTGTAATCCAAATTTGCACACTCCTCTCACAAGTTATATTAGCTAGCCACCAGCGCAAAAAGTGGGCGTGCTCTATAGGGAGCCACGCTGGAGAAGCGATCGCGGTAAGAAAAAAATATAGTCTTCAGTACTTGTAATCTGCTCTAAATTGAAAGAAGTACAAAACATAGACACTTTAAACCATAGACTACATTATTCTAAACTAGTTTTTGAATATTTCAAACAAGGTTTGTGATTTTTGAACCCTTTCACTGATTTGTGAAACCTAACTAAAGGCAAACTTTCAGCACATTTTTAATATTTTAATAAAACTAGTTTAGCATAATGTAGTTTAGGTTTTGTAGTGTTTTATCTAGAGCAGATTTAAAGTGCTTCGTCAGGAAGTAGTTGCATCTCTGCTATAGTTAACCACACACACAGCTGCTATGGGATAAAAAGTATGTCAGTTTTTTAAATCTTTTTTATTATTATTATTTTTTGTTCTCACTGTATGTTTATGTTGCCATGAGAGAAGTGCATTGGAGAGATAAGATGTATTTATATTGTCCTACTTAATGAGGTGTGTGCAGGATTCTTGGTCAGCGGGTACTTCACTAAGTTTATTTATCACAATAAGTATTTAGTTAGTATTAAATTTGTTATGACTGGAGAGCAAATTTTTAGACCACTTCCATCCATCCCCCAGTTGTGACAATTCTATTCTAGTTAGAACAATTGTATTACAGATTTTGATACCCTGTGTGAAAGCTTTGTATGGTATTTAAGTACTTCCATTACCGTTGTTGTAATGGATCTAACTTTCACATACCAAACAAACAAAAAAATGGCATTTGCTGCATGCTGGAAAACTTCCTCCCTGAGGCTCTTTCAACCCTTCTGTTGAATACATGTTACTTGCATCACTGATAACTGGAGTGATCACAAGCTTCTCCTGGACAGCAGCTTGAGGCGGTTTTAATGATCTGATACCCGACTGGGTTTTAATTTTTGCATGTTTTTTTTCTTTCTAAATGTTATAAATAACTGAAAACATCAGTAGCAGCAGGTTTTATCCGATATCTAGGGGGGGTCTTTCCCTTTAAAATGTTTCAGGAAAAAGCGAAAGGTTCTCTACATGGAACAAATAACCCCTTAATATTTTTTTTCAACCGTAGGGTGTTTCTTATGTGTTTGAATGGTCAAACATGATTATTTATGATTTTTTTTTCTTTGTTATACCTGCTTCCTTAATTTGTTTTCATATTTACTGAAAATGAGTATCTTGTTACATTAGGTCCCAAAAAAAAAAAGCAAATAAATTATTGCGACAAAAATAGTGGCTTCAAAGTACAATGGGATACAAACCGAGAGTGAAACTCCAATATATACGAATTACACAAATTAAACCATACGATGTGTTTAAAAATTTCAACTGTGGATTTATAACATACTTGCATGCTACAGTTCCCAAATTGTTTTTGCTGCATTGTGAGCAGACAACCTAGTTAGCCTGGAACATCTCCGGTTACTAACACATGTTACCACACATTGATGCGTATATATTCATACATATGTTTAAACATAAATACATACCAGTTGTGTACACCTGAGCACTAAAGCCTTTAGAAAGGCCAGCTTATTTGAAGATGAAGCGTAAAAAACTCTTTGTATACGTTTATTGTGGCGGTTGAGGGTGGTCATCTTATTTTTATGGCAGAATCTAAGTACTCAAGCTTTGTACAATTACTATCTGCCCAACACGAAAATAAAATAAAATGAGTCATGAATGCCTAGGATGACTACTTTTTGCCTACTAAAAACTCCATAACAGACCACACTAAGAATTTTTTTTCAAAAACACTTTATAAGTGTAAAACACAGTCAGCTGTGGCAAGGATTTAAAAAAAAAAGGTTTTCCTATGAAAACCACCTTAATTTCCTCAAAATTGTTAGAGTTCATTCATGTTTTACCCAAAACAATATTGTGGATGTTTTTTTATTATAATTTTTTTATGGGTTGGAGCTACCCACATTTAGTAGTAAAATTGACGTGCAAAATTTGCACATAACGTTACATTTTTGTCTTTTCGATCAAATAATTAAAAAAATACTAACTCAGATCACACAGCCTACTCAGTATTCAAACAGGCTTTTTTTTTTGTATACCAACTACCCATTATATTTGTCTTTTTATAAAAAAGTTACTTTTTGCTTTGACTTGAGAAAATTCATATTGAAAGTATGGTTACCCAGCCCACATCTGGTCGCTGTGACCATTTTATGTTGACTTTTTTACTTTCCATTATGAATATATATATATATATATATATATATATATATATATATATATATATATATATATATATATATATATATATATTAAGACCACTAATATTTGGGGTCAAAAGGTTTAATCAGTAAAATCATTGTTATGAAAAGCAGCGAGGTAATATGAAAGTAATCTGAAAGAGCTTACCATCTGTTGTAGTTAAGAGAAAATGTCCTTTGACCCCCATAACACATTATAAAAAAAACTAATTTGAGCTGTACGAGACACACATTTTTGTAAATATCAACCGAAGAAGTGAGGAAAAGTCAGGACTGAAAAGAGGCAGACATAACTGGCAGCATTTAACATTACTGTTTTTATTTTGGCAATCAAATTGACTCATGGAACATTTGGTACATTCGTTACAAATGTTTGTTTCATTTGTTACAGGATGAAGTGAAAAAATAAAACTTAATCTGCTGTTTCGACATATAAACTTCAAACCGTGTAATGTATGAACCGTTAATGTGATGGCACAGAAAGTGAACAATTAATGTACCCAAAAACATGTTTTGGTTGTAAGAGGTCCATCTATTGCTATATTAAATTGTAATATGCTTCTGCAGACTCCAAGTTTATATTGCATTGCAGCTGAGGTATGGAGGACTCACCATTGTCTGAGCAAATAAGGGACCTGGTTTAAAAATAGAGAATATAAAGTGAAATTGACTACAAAATGGAAAACGTCTGTTCAATTGAGTCCCCAATTCTTCTAACTGTTTCTTATTTGTTGTCGGGGTTGGTGATGCTTTGTACATTTTAAGTAGCCCTGCTCTTAGAGATGCTGGTAATGGAGCAGCGTGGAAGGATAAATAGGGGATAGATGGCAGTCCGAACAAATGCAGCAGCAATTCTGCAGTAACTAAAAGTGACCTGCAGTCACACAAATAAACTTTTTATTCATGGATTTGTGGTTACTGGACTATGTTATGCTAGTAAAGATGTCCAAACATACATATCTCAATGATTTTGTCTTTCAGACATTACATTACATTAGAGAAACTGGCCAACTAAAAATACTAACAAGTTAAAAATGTTTAAATAAAAACTAAACAAAAATATAATGAGAAACTATCCCAAAAAGCATTATAGATTTTATCTACTTGTTAATCTACTCGCTATATAATATTAGTCTGTTTGTAAGGTATGGATTTCTCTAATGGTGAATGGAAAATTATTTTGGCAAGTCCTGATTTGTGGCAGAGCCAAACCATACAGAGATGGATGTTTACAAGAAAGACTGAGTAAAAGCTACTATGGCAGTTTGTTCATCTTAGATTGTTGCAGGATGTGAAGGCTTTGCTTGCCCTTTTTTTAAACTATGTCCACATGTCAGTACTATTTCAGGTTCACAGAAAGGTTGGTTTTAAGAAACTGGAACAATCTAGAGGAAACTCAGTATCACTGAGGGAAGTGATCGTGGGATAGTTTTACTTCAACTTCAAGGGAAGCTGATAAAGATAGTATATCAGTAACTGCTGATATTTTTTCAATAAATATGAAGACAGCACCTTTCAGAGCATTAACTGGTAGGTGTGAAAAAACTATTTTCACATGTCTGGTAAAGCTTCGTCCACCCTTATAAACCTTTATAATAGGTTTGAGTGTACCGGAACTAAACTTCACAGACATTTCTTTATTTAACTACTTCTATTTCAAATAATTATACGATTTTGGCACTTCAGCCCCATTAATGACAAAAAAAATGTTTTTCTGTTGATTTTTTTTTTTCCACAGCAGATAACATTATGTTTGTTATTGTTGTGTTAAATACTTTTTCATGATACTTTGTAAGTTTACCAGCAAAGGTCATGAACGTTATTGCATTAACAAGGTTTGCACAACTCTGTCTTACTCCTTAAAGAACGGACATCACAGTGCTTCTGGTTTTAATCCTTTCACTGACATTGTACCCAGATTTCAAATGTCCCAGTTGTCATCTTCTTTAATGTCCATTTCACAACACAGCCAGACAACCATCTGCTAAGTCTCCCAATCCAATACAAACCTTTGACCCCCTGATGCTTTTCTAGCTGTTGCATTTTTCATGGACAACACTTTAGCTGACAGGTAGTCAGCATACGCAGCACATCGTGAAAGCGAGGCTTAGGATATCTGAGATCATTATGCATTTGCAATGCTGTGGTGATAAGCAAATTCATATTCAGTAAGATGTTTATGTTTGTATACCCAGGTATCCTTGTCAGATACTGCTCTGTAAATGCTGTGCTTCAAGCGGTCCAACATCTTATAGCTGAAGAGATTTTCAGCTTAATAAAAATGCGTAAACCCAAGCAGTTTGTTGTATAGATATTAAAAGATTATTAAATTATTCGTGTCCAATTAGTTTTTGTCTGCCAAAAAAGACCTAAATCAATCTACCACATTATCAGATAGTCCACATCATTTTTTTTTTGCTTTCAGTCTGTAGTTTATGATCAACTGTGCCAAAAACAGCAAATGAGATTCAGTAATGCTTAGACACAATTTATTTACCCTTCACTGTTAAAATGGCCCAATCGATGACCTGACATTTATCTGAAGTAAAACTCCTGTACAGACCTGCAAATTGAAGTGCATACCAATTACCCTAAGAAGCTTGCTGAGGGCAGATAGTGTTTGAGGTATTATTGGGCTAAAATCACACATGAGCAAAGTATGGCAGGATGCAGTGTGGGAACAATCATCTGACCTTAAATGTGAACAAAACAATAGAGATGATTATAGATTTCAAGGGTTCAGATCAACCCCTATTTCCATCATGGGAGATGAAGTAGAGATGTTTCAGGCATACAAATACCTCCGTGTTTATCTGGAAAAAAGTTTGAACTGAAGACTCAACACTGAAGCCGTCTACAAGAAGGGACAGAGCCGACTTTACTTCCTGAGGAAGCTAAAATCCTTCAAGGTTAGCAGCAGATCTTCTATAAGTCTATCGTTTAGAGTGTCATCTCCTCTGCCATCATCTGTTGGGGCAGCACCGTCAGAGCAAGAGACCTAAATAGGCTTAACTACTTGATAAAGAAGGTTGGGTCTGTTCTGTGGACAAATGTGGAATCTCTGGAGTTGATGATCGAAAAAAGGATTTTACATAAAATCAAGAAAAATCATAGACAACCCAGAACATCCTCTTCATGAGACTGTTACTGGAAAACAGAGTCTCTTCAGTCAAAGGCTCCTTCAGCTTAGTTGCAAAACAGAACGCTACAGAAGACCTTTCCTGCCCAAAGCCATTACCATCTACAACAACTGCTCAGTTAAATTAGATACTCTAACAACATTTATTTTACATTTCGGATAAATGAAGTAGTTTTGATTGATTGATTTGAGTAACTCAGGAAACAATGTAGTGCAGGAGATGGAAGACACTAAAACTCGGGCTATAGTAACATCACTGTTAGACAATGTCTCCTGTGTACAGTATGGTATTTTTGGGCATGTTTTTCTATTTTCTATTTCTGTTTCTGTGTGAGCCTTCATTTTCTAATATTCTTTCACATGTCTTTGATACCAAAAACCTGTGTTTGAACCGTTAATGTGATGGCACAGAAAGTGAACAATTAATGTACCCAAAAACATGTTTTGGTTGTAAAAGGTCCATCTATTGCTATATTAAATTGTAATATGCTTCTGCAGACTCCAAGTTTATATTGCATTGCAGCAGAGGTATGGAGGACTCACCATTTTCTGAGCAAATAAGGGACCTGGTTTAAAAATAGAGAAGATAAAGTGAAATTGACTGCAAAAAGGAAACATCTGTTCAATTGACTCCACATATCTTCTAACTGTTTCTTATTTATTGTCAGGGTTGGTGATGCTTTGTACATTCTAAGTAGCCCTGCTCTAAGAGATGCTGGTAATAGAGCAGCGTGGAAGGATAAATAGGGGATAGATGGCAGTCCGAACAAATGCAGCAGCATTTCTGCAGTAACTAAAAGTGACCTGCAGTCACACAAATAAACTTTTTATTCATGGATTTGTGGATTACTGGACTATGTTATGCTAGTAAAGATGTCCAAACATACATATCTCAATGATTTTGTCTTTCAGACAATACATTACATTAGAGAAACTGGCCAACTAAAAATACTAACAAGTTAAAAATGTTTAAATAAAAACTAAACAAAAATATAATGAGAAACCATCCCAAAAAGCATTATAGACTTTATCTACTTGTTAATCTACTCACTATATAATGTCATTCTGATTGTAAGGTATGGATTTCTCTAATGGTGAATGGAAAATTATTTTGGCCAGTTTGAGCACGCATTGGTTTCACCTCAGTCTCAGTGTGCATTTTATTTTATATATAAATGTTTAGATTTGATGGCAAATAAAAACAAATATGGAATATGTGTGTTACCACACAAAAAGAGGACAAGATACAATTTCTGCAAATATGCACATTTTTGATAACTTTGTACTGTACTTGTACAGTAAGTGTCCACCACACAGACAGCCTTTGGTGGGAACCCCCCAACCCCAGAAAAAAATAAAATACATCTATAGCAACTTGTTTTTTTATTCGGCTCCCTATAGTATCAACCTTTATCTTATCCTATACCTGTACAAGTCCAGGATGGAGGGAATGTCAGACTTGACATTGAATATTTGTTGTAGCCCGATCCAGTCCTGATTTGTGGCAGAGCCAAACCATACAGTGATGGATGTTTACAAGATAGACTGAGTAAAAGCTCCTATGGCAGTTTGTTCATCTTAGATTGTTGCAGGATGTGAAGGCTTTGCTGGCCCTTTTTTAAACTATGTCCACATGTCAGTACTATTTCAGGTTCACAGAAAGGTTGGTTTTAAGAAACTGGAACAATCTAGAGGAAACTAAGTATCACTGAGGGAAGTGAACGTGGGATAGTTTTAATTTAACTTCAAGGGAAGCTGATAAAGATAGTATATCAGTAACTGCTGATATTTTTTCAATAAACGTCAAGACAGCACCTTTCAGAGCATTAACTGGAAGGTGTGAAAAAACTATTTTCACATGTCTGGTAAAGCTTCGTCCACCCTTATAAACCTTTATAATAGGTTTGATTGTACCGGAAATAAACTTCACAGACATTTCTTTACTTATCTACTTCTATTTCAAATAATTGTACTTGTGTTTTTGGGTTGTCTTTATTTAGCCTAAAGTGCTGGAGTTCCTCAAAGCTTTCTTGGTTTCAAAAAGATCCTCACTAAATTGTTGCCTGAGGTTAATAAAAATTGGTCAGTAGTTGCTTTAAGGCTAACCAAACAAGAAAAAAAAATCTTCACCTTTGGAAATTGGTTTTCTCAGATTGAAGGTGCTATTTGTCTGTAATAGGTTCTGTTCCAGTCAGGTAGTTTACTTCCACACTTAATGAGAAATTTAGAGACAATCAATGAACATGCTTGTGACCCCATAATCATGTAGGCACAGGTTGTTGGATCTTGGGTCCTAATTTAATTTGATGTGGTCTGTAGTGTTTTAGAATTTCTGAGATTTTGAATCAGATAAAGTTCCAGTGCTGTGACAACAGATTTCTATTTTAACGATGTAAAAATTCAGTTCTGCCCTGACATGTACTGTGTCTCAATTACAATTACACATGCAGCAAAACTAAACAGAATTAGGACACACATTAATGCATCTTAGACCTTAGACCTGCACATTTGATAATTGGCCAACCTGTCCTGATGAAGTAATACCCCTATCAGCTGTAGCATATTCCTACCAAAATCTGCTTCTGCAGTATTCCTTATTTGATATCGAGCTAAAAAGCTATTCAATTGCAGACCATTTAATCTTTAGAGATGTTTAAAAGTGATGCAGTATGGGCATCACACCTCTGGGATTTCACAAATATCATTATTTGCATCATTGTTAAAGAATCAACACATGTACTAGTTTAAAGTATACCTAAAAATATAGTTTTTTGAACTGATACAATTATACCTGTATTCAAGGACAATGTTTGACCATTGGAGGTGACACAGAGAACCATGATCAGTTGCTCATTCAGTATGGGGTAATTGTGATGACAAAAGTAAGGTACAACGAGGCACAGCACTGTGAATTTCACACCGTTGGTGTAACACAGGAATCGTGTGATACATATATGCAAGCATTTGCATTTCCGTGGTGGTAAAGCAGTAAAGAGGTAAGGCCTGCTTCCTCCCAAAAAATGATCCTGAGTCTTTTCCTATGTAAGGTTTGCCTGTTCCCCCTGAGCATTTTTGGGTTCTCTCTGGTTACCTAAGCTCCCCCATAGCCAAATAAAAGAGGTAGTAATTTGAAGGTAATTTGGCGATTTTTTTATCACCCACAGGAGTGAGTCAATATGTGAATTGTTACTTGTATATGTTGGGCTTTAGTTGTTGGAAATGTATACATGACAAATAGATTATCTCTGTTGTTTTACTGTAACATGATCATTGTATTCAGTTAACATTCATCTACAAGGTGACAGGAACTTCCAGTTAAAATCCTTCTGTTAACAGATTGAAGTGCAAAATAGAGCACACCAATTACTTGGCTGTAGCTTTAAACGTCAAGTAAAGCAGATAGATGTGTTTTCTGGTAGTAAAAATATGACATATAATCAACTACATTCAAGCCATACAAAAAGTTCATACTATATCTTTCTGTGATTAATGGCTCTAACCTAATTCCCAATGCACAAAGGGTTTATGCAAGATCTTTTATAACGTCAATATAATAAGCAGCATGTCTTTCTTTGAACATCTTTCCTCAGGTGAGATGTTCCCTACTTAACTAACTACATGGGTTTGTCAGCAGGACTTACAAGAGTTACTGTGAGACAACATTCACTCTCTGATCATCATCATAGCCATTCTGTATATTTTATGGTTAAATTCTGAAAACAAAAATCTCAAGACACTATTCTGTTATGGTAAACAAGGCAAGTTACAATTTGCATATGTGTTGATATCCGCAATTTTTGGGCTTCACGAGAATGCTTAAAGGTTCATAAAATGCTAATGCTAATGTTAACATTTCACACTTGCAACTATATTTGCTAAGCATATTTGAAATCATGGAATTTTGAACTGCTCCTCTTAAATACAGCCAAGCAGCACCAGAAAGACTATGTACAGTGTAACCTTCCCTCCTTTTGTTGCTGTCCATGATGTTGGTAAAGAGGGACATTTGTCACAAACAAAATGGAGGAAACCTTACTAGCAGACCTGTTTTAACAACTTGGATAACTTCTGTAGCCCAACAATACAAACATAGGCAAAGATGATACAATCCCCTCAATACCATAAACCTAAAGACAAAGATAGCAAATTCTTGTAAAAAGAACAAATACATTCAGGATGGATTAAAAGAGTGTGCTGCTGTTATAATGTTGTTTTTATTTTTTGAAATACTTTATCAAAGTGTGATGTATTTGCAATGTGCGGCTCTAATGGTATCAGTGTTTTATGTTTGGTAATTATACTGTGTGACTTTCTGAAAGCTTACCATAAGTTGCATTTATAAACTTTCCTTCTATAGTTATGTATTATTTTCAAAGTTTTAAAAAGGGTGGTCTTTTTCCACAGTGAGATATAGATGTATATTAAACACGTAGCTGAATAACTCCATTTCCAATTACCACACCTTATGAACTATATTATCTTCTCTTGAATTCAGTAAGGTTTGTTACAATTAAAATGAGGAGAATCAGGTGTGACTTATTATTTTTAACAGATAAAAATACATATACACAAATGCTGAGAATGGCGCATGCTCAGGAGGAAGGGATTCGCTGTACAATCTGTGGGCTGCTGGTTTAAGAACCTGCTTCTTCAATCTGTCATTCTATCTTTGGGAGACACTTCACATGCTTTGCCTTCTGATGAGAGGGCCGAGGTAGCTCCAATTGTATGGCAGCCTTGCTTGTTTCGGTATCCTTTAGGGCAGCTGTAGATTACTACCATGAATTTGTGAATAACTGTCCTCGGTATTGTGACTGGCCACAACAAATCCAGGAACAAGTCTCCTCAGGGGTATTTTGAGTTATTTAGAGATCATAAAGCCGTGGAAACTACATCTCCCAACAATGTCAAACAAATTGAAATGAAGACAAAGATATGGCCATGTGAATGTTGGCACTCTAAAATCAAATAAACAGAAAAAGCTATCTATAGGTTTAAGAAGAAATCTCCTGCAACCAGAGGGCTGTTAACAATGCCTGTCTATTCACATTACTTAGCAATAACCTCAACCCAACCCCCAATTTATTTGGCGATTATAAATGGTCTTAAAATAAGCAGAAAATAATAGCTGTTAACATGTCTGGAGAAAATTGTCAAAAACTAGTCATTAGAAAAAGAAAAATGTTGCTCTCTCCAACTAAAAATCTAGTCTTATTATTCAGGGTAATTAGCTATTTAAAAAAAAATCTGATCTTCTGTAAGTGTCACATCAATCTGAAAACAAGTTGAATTCCAAAATAATGTCACGAAGTAAGTGTCATAGTGTAGGACTTTTTTCAGGGCCTATACAGTTTACATTGATAATCATTGTAATTATTATAAAATACTTATTCCTACATGCATTCATTTGTCTGCATTTGCGCATAGAAACTTGAGTGAACAATTTTGGTTAAACTGTAAGGTGCCATGAAAAAAAATGATTAAAACATATATTTAGTAATGTAGTTTTTATTGGTACAATCTATGATCAATGATGTAACAATACCAACGTGTTTGAAGCTTCGTGAACATATGGCTTGTCTTGAAACAAGATCTGTTGTTGAACCTCTTTTCTCTGTGTATTATTTATTTATTTATTTATTTATTAGCTTTCTGAGGTTAGAGTGGTTGTAAATAATACAAGGTTTATAACTTTCTGCCCACCTTTACTGAAGTTGGCCTTTATGGAAAAGAATTGCTTCTTTGATTTTTAGGGTCCCATAGCTCTTGTTGTGGGTCCAGTGATACTGTCTTGGCAGAAGTTATACTGGCTCTAAACAAAGCTAGGACAAAGAACAAAGGCAAATCCTCTACAGATAAACTGACCACATGCTGTTTCTGTTTGTGAAGAATTTTACACATCACGAACCTTCAGAATCCAATTCTTGTTTTGTAGTTGGTGGACATTGCATTATTGTTTTCATTAGCAAACAACTATCATTAGCAAACAACTATTTAAAAGAAATATTGTGTAATATGAGTTACAATATTAAATTTACCTTGGGGATTTATCAAAAAAAATATTATTGAATTATATTGGAATTTAATTAAACCGATGCAGGGTTTGACACTGTTGGGTCATCTGCCATCTTCTCCAGTGTAGGATGTTGAAATAGCTGCAGTCTATGTATACCCAAAAGAGAACAGTTAAATAAGCTCATCAGGAACATTTGTTCTGTCCTAGGCTTCCCCCTCGACCCACTACAGATGCTGCGAGACAGAACCCGAAAACAAAGCAGAAATAACATCACAGGTGGACAATGTTTCCCAATATATGCTTTTTTTTATTCCTGTGACTTTGAAGCTAGTACAGCATAATTTCCCCTCTGAAGACAAAGGCCTATTCTTTTCTATTCTATTCTATTCTATTCTATTCTATTCTATTCTGTTCTAGTGCTTGTGGATATTTTCTCTATGCCTTGCGGTTTCTGTCTAAGGCACAGCTGTCCAGTTTTGCTTTGCCAAAGGGTATTCAGCTGCCCAAACTGACTGCCATTAAAAGCCGTCAGGCATGGACAAGGACAAGGAGCAGCCTGTCGCAGCAGAACAGGCCAGAATGTGAACAGTGGGGAAGCAGAAAAGTGTAATAGGCCCCAAAGGTGAGATTCAGGATGTGTAGCCACATCAGACAGTGATGTGGGTTTAGTTTGACACTCTGGATCTCGATTAGTCCAAAGAGAAACACTGTCAGTCAATGTGAACGGGAGAAACAATGTGTGATTTACAAACATTTCTTTTAGGAATTCTTCCTTTTTTTGTACAATCTACAGAATAAAATTCAAGGATTTTAATATTTTTTTTAGTACATTTGGTTAGCAAATTTAAGTTAATAAACATGCATTCTACAAATAGGCTGTTTATCGAAGGCAAGGAAGTAATTGTTCACATTTGGCCATTAGCCATGTACTATATATTGCAAACACTAAGAAGAAGGTGCCTTGCTCAGAATAATCCAAAACACAACTTTGGTTTGATTTTGTCTTGTTCCTACTGGAGCTCATCCTACTTTTCTGATTCTTACCTGGAAAAACATTTGAAAAATCCTTTTCATACCACTTCGTAGTAATTGTTATTATCTCAAACTTTCCATTGATCTATCAAGTCAGGAAAGGCAAATCACAACTTGTTTCTGTGAAATAAGTTCTTGATGAACATTAGGTTGAACAAACTTTATCTCAACACTTCTCTGTTGAGATATTCTTCAGCTTCAGCAATGTATTAATTAGTTGTGGTTCCAAACCACAAAAGAATTGTATGTGAAATGGGACGTTTTTTTGTTGTTTTTTTTACAATAGAAATAATAATTGTCCCATTGCTGCTTATCGAGAAAGTTGTTGCGGCAGCAACAATTTAAGCAGAGAGGAAAATAATTACCCCGTGCCCAGCGGCTTGGGGCAGCTGAACGAGGGGAATCTAAGGCATTCCCATGCCAGCTACGTATGAAACAGAATCAAAAATCAAGAATCAGTTATATGGTGCCAATTTACAACAGATGTCATCTCAAGGCACTTTACAAGAAAATCAATTAAAATCACAGACACATTGTTACAAATCAGTTTGAAAAGGTTTCCGATCTTAATTCTTACATTGTGTTCTTCTTCGGGTGAATTGTCACAGGAGAATCTACTGGGAGGCAACCCTAACAATATACCTGAGCCACTTCAACTGGCTTCTCTTTATTTGGACTAGAAGTGAATCTACTTTTTGCCCCTTCCTGGTGAGACAAAAAAAATGAAATCTCTAAAGTAAATGCTTTATTTCTTTCTCTCATACAAAATTAGTTTTTCACCGCAGAAACATTAGAATTAACATTTTCAGGGGAGACAACATTTACAAATCCGATAGATGAAACAAATGAAACCGACTAAAGGCACAACAGAAAAACTGACATAGCTTATTGAAAACGGTGAGCAGATATAAATTATGACAGCAGCACATTCTTGCTTTTGTTCTGTCATGGTGTTTCATCTCTCACATGAAGCAGTAAAATCATTTCCCTGAACAAAGTGTTCAAAATTGTTGAACAGTTTGTTCTCATTACTGCGCAGAATTTCAAATGTGCTCAGAGAATATAACCTGCTACCAATTTCCATACATATTGGTAGCCAGGAACAAAATGTACCCACAACGATGCGGCAATCAAAGGGTTTCTGTGGTGATAATTGAGAAATGAGAACTTTCTGCTAACACTATGCTTCTCCGCCGTGATGTGATTGCTAAAAAGACGCTTTTTGTACTGACATTTACAAAATCTTATTACCTTTAGAGATATATGTATGACAACCATACTGCATTTTAATATAAACTAATAATTCTGCAATGGTGTATCTGAAGATTACATTTAATCTGAATTTTGGATTGTATAAACTTATTTAAAAGGACTCTTTTCAACAGTAGAGGTTTCTTTTTACTGGCTAAAATGGACAATTATTATTATTTATTTTTTCAAACTATTTTTAGATAATAATCATCAGTTTAGCCTCTTGTAGATTTCCTAAATTAAAGATGGTGTGTTTTAAAAGTTAAATCAAGTAACTGTTGCATCATTTATGTAAAACACCAATAACGTGCTCCAAAATATCGAAGAGCCTTTCTCTTTTAATGAGTACATAAGTGTGTACATAATAAAAGTAATTGATACAACTCCACAAGAACACAGATGTGTGCCGATGGTTTGTTTGTTTTCATCGAATTTAGATATTTTTTTTTTTTTTTTGCTGTTGACCTTGATTTTACATTATCTGCCTTATTTCTTTTAGGTACCCGTAATTTGACTCATAATAACTGGAACCAATTATGGCAAGTAAGCCTGCAAAATCAATTTGAAGAACAATGTGAAAGCAAAAAAGTGTGTCTGGAATAATATGGTAAATTTAATAGATTCATTGATAGAGAAATACACCATAACATTTTAATTTGATGCATATTTTGTGTTCCGTGGTCTCTTTTTAAAAATTTAAACTAACTCTTTTTCCACTTATATCATAACAAGCTGAGTTAAAACTTGAAAGATTCCCCAGCACTCTACATCCATTGGTGTTTCTATCAAATCCAACATCAAAAGGCCTTGTGATTTATTTTTTTTGACTCACTAAATATCATAGCTACCTTAAGAGAAATCTACATACTTTTAGAACAAAAGAGGGTGTACAAGGCTAACTATGATAATGATGCTGTATAGTCTCGCTAAATGTGTTGATAACTACAGAGGAAGCACTAACAAACGTACAGAAGCATACTCGCATCAAATAAACTTTAGGCCTGCAACTGCAGCCCCAGGCTACAGCAGAGGCCCAGTGATTCCAAAACACAAAGTAAATCTGAACCTGGAGATGCAGTGTTGCAGCATATAGCACAAGTTTAATTGGGGCATCAAAAAAAGCATAAATCAAATGATCTCAGCAGAGCTGTAGATGTTATGCTGTAGGTCTGCCGTGATGGGAGCCACTGGGATGGAGTCACCAGAAATAGACAGAAGAACTTTTTTATTCAGGACAAAGACCAACAACAGAGTAAAGCAGAAACTGGAGCTGCAGCAATCATTAAACAACAGAGTTTACACACCTGAAGGTACCTTTGACTCTCCCAGTACTTTCATGTTTCCTTCTACATTTACTGTGTTGTGTTGGTCAATTAACACAGTAAAGCAGATTTTTCCTCTTACCATAGGATGCAACTTTCATGACTTTTATTTTCTGAGTTTTCCTTTATCTTTGGATTTGTTTCTGCTTTTTGCCTGAACATTGATATTCCCCTCATGTGCCACTGTATTACAAAATACATCAATTTTGTTCATCCAGTGCGCTCTGCATCTTTCTTTCCTATAATATATCCATGAGAGCTCTTTTATTAGCAGTAGTATAAAAGTCGTTTAAGTAATGTACGTTTTTATGTACTGTATAGTTTATTCTGCGAGGAGAATTGTGGTGCTGTACGGGATTATTGTAGTATTTTCTTTTGACCTTACAGTTTTCTAGGACAATAAGACATTCAGTAGGTATTTAAATCTATACGTTTCCTTCTGACTGGAGCTCTAAATGTGAGTCTCTTTCCTCCTTGAAAAGGCCTGACAAGGCAAGACAGTTGCCACTGTGAAGCCCCAAACTTCCCCCTGTGTAACAGAAGCACAGTGTTCAGTCTGAATAAAGTTGCTGATGAGTTGAGATGAGCTGACAGCGGTGTCTGTGTACAGTAGCAGAGTGTGACACAGACGAGGGGAGCACTGCGAGTTGATCATGCATCTGACAGCTTCAGCAGAGTTGGAGATTGAAAAGACGGGTTCATGGCTTCAGATTTGGGCATACTGTGTAAAAATGTGAATCTAATTTAGTTTCAAATCCTTAACAGTATTTTCACAGTCACTTATTTATCAAGAGTTGGATCATCCTATTTTGAACTGTGGGCTCTTTGGCAGAGCTCTCACATTAGCAACAGGTCTATAATTATGAAGTACTTGAATGTGACCCATTAAGATGTTTGAAAATTAAAAAGTGCCAAAGCATGTGGGGACAAAACCTGTTTCAGCATTGAGCAAGGGTGTGATAACAAACACACCACAAACTGTTTGTTTATGTACATGCACCCTCATCAGTCTCACTGCACCCTCAGGTTAGTGGCACTGATATGATTTCATCCCAAATGTAACTAGTATTTAACGTGTAGTCTCCCGCTGTGCAATTTGAGCATAAACAAAACTAAGAACTGTACCTGGGTATAATCCAGGACGTGACTAAACCAGTGAGACATATGTATGTTCATATTCCTTTCAAATCTCCACCTTCAGTTTATTGGCAATCCCAAAGGTTCCACTTACTTTTAGCGTCCTAGTTGACCTAGTTGTTGCTTTCTTAACTCACAATTGAAAAAACGAAACCATAAAACTGCCTCTTAAAAAGGCTCCTGCAGTGAAAACAACTACAATTTACTTTTAGAAAACAAAACAAAAAACTAAAATAAATGCTTGCTGACTTGTATTGCTGTAAAACAGAACTTTTTTTTTTTTTTCTGTAAATGTAAAAATACAATGAGATACTGATTAGATTACAGGATTACTACTAAGGGTCCTCTCCAGATGTATAAATACCAAATGCAAGCTCTTTTCTTTTTGTTGAGCCTTTTATCCAAACAGGTCATCCTGTTAAAAAATAAATACTGCTCTTATATTCAAAAACAAACAAAAAAAAACAGTTTTATGTATTTTTTGTGCGAAACAACTGAATATTTATATTAGACACCACATATATCCAAGACAAGTGTCACATCTCTGCTGTCAATTTAAATGTGCATTCATATTGCTTCTATTTGCTAAGTGCCTGTGAAGATACAGTGAAAGTAAACACTCAAAAATCAAAAAACAATAAATTCAAGCAAACATGTACAAGTTTTATCGTTTTTCATTGCTAATTTCCTGTATTTTATGCTTAGTACAATGCAGATTGGGTGTGCCGAAATAAAAAAAAATGCTTTCACGTGACAATTTACACCATTTGTCAGGAAATAAGTTTTAAGTTTGCAATTCTAAGTCATTCAAGTGTGTTTATATGATGTCAAGGTGTAAAGAGCTCTGTAATGACCTTCTATCCATCAGTTTTTCATAACATCTCATTCTATACAGGGTGGGTTAGGGGGGAGGGATGTGGCTGAAGGCTATTCCAATCTGCTGCAGTCACAGTAAAGATGTTGAAAATCCATTTTCTGCTCCCCCAATAATCTTGCCAGGGTTGTCGGGTCATTTCTCCACGTTTTACTTTAAATTCTAGACTCAAACAGACTTGACAAATGAAAGGGATTTAGGACAATTTCTACACGTCTCAGGAGTGAAGGCTTCAGCAAGCTCTAACAGTAACTCATAACTGCTGATATACAGCCTATAGTTAAAAGACACTGTTAATCACAGTGTGCAAATTTATTTCTGGTAATCCGTATGACTACTTAACATTAACTAGATGTGATTTAACATGGAATGTCCTGATGACAAATTCCCATGTATTGGGGGCCTGTGCAAGCTGAAACATAGATCTGGCCTCGGTGTCAAGTGCAAACACAGACAAACCACTTGACTATATTTCTCCTTTAAGGCATTTTCTGATTTTTAGGAGAAAATTAATTTTTGTCGGTTTAATTTCTCTTGTGGTGAACACATCACTACATGATGCTCCTAACAGTTCCTGTGAGAACTCCGATACCTCTCACCATGTGTAACCTATTTGCTTCTCTGACAACTTAACTGTTCAGTTCAGCATAATAACTAAGCTGAACTTCAGAAAAGAATAATTTATGTATTACTTTAAATTCACTGCTGTAACCTCACTGAGAGTTCAGGAGGGTCCTGAGGAATATCCTCCTCATGTTATGAAGTTCTGAAAGGTCTTTTGTTGTTTGGACAAATAACCCAAAAAAAAAAAAAAACTGTTAAAAAAACTAATAAGAAAAAGCAGGACTTAATTCTTTACAATGATTTTGGTTGACCCTAAAACATTTCTATGTACAGCCTTGTCTTGGTGCTGGTGGTCGGAGACAAAAGAGCACTGGCTAAAACAATCCTGTTAATACTGCTGGAAAGTGTCTCCCACCACATGCAAAAAGCGAGAGCTCCTTTTGTAACAGGCCAATGCATCCTTGGTCCATAAAGGAGTATTAAATCACATCCTTCCTCCCAGCAGCTATAAGATTTTATACCCTTACTGATCCCAGGGTTTACATACCTGCTGTTATTTGCCCTTTATTTTTTTCCGTTTCTGTAAATAGCATTTAACCGTTTTATTTTGGACTTTCTTATATATAAAACATATCTGTTTTTTTTATTACCCTACTCATTTGCACAATCCTTTTAAACAGAGTATGCTACTTTTATTCTCATGTGTCTCCTTTTATTTCTTTTTTTCTTTTTATTCTTTTCACAGTGTTAATATATATGCTTCTATTTCGCATATCACTCATACTTTTTTAGTAGAATTTTCCCACTATGGAACAATTACATTGATCATGTATTCTATTATGAAACATTTTCATAAAAAGACAGTAATGGTAGCGTCATAGTAGTGTTACAAAACGTAAATCCAGAAACCTTATCCATAGCAGAAAGCCTTCATTTGGTCTTTAATCAGATTTTTCTTGATTTCCTAATAGATTCTGCTAGTGACAATGACACTGATGGAGTTAGATAACGTTATTCAGTTACAGCCACAAAAGATCTTTTGAAAGTTTGAATGAGAATCGGCAAGAGGTCCATTCACAAGTAAAATGGTGTTTCTTGTTGTAGAGGAAGTAAACATCAGACAACAGATATATATATATCCAAGTGTGTCCGATGTCTGTTTGTTTCCTTAATGATCAATATCGATGAAAATGCTCTGTCTTACACGACTGTGTTTACAGAAACTGCGCTCCAAATCAGTTCACCTAAATTATTTTCGTTTTATACATGTAAATATTTAAAATCAATCAAGAGGAGTGTTGCAATGATCAAGGTAGAATAAATAGTTATAACAAATCTTGTTATAATTCGCTATCAGATGATCAGTGTCCATTAAAATGCAAACACACTCTAAGATCAATAAAACACTAAAAGCTTACCTATGCTCTCATCTGCCATATGTTTCAGCGTGTGTCTAACATCTGCTTTACATTGTGACCCAGGTTGTTAGAGAAGCACCTGCTAGTGGGTGGATGGAGGGTGGCGGGTCTGGCGGGAAAGGGGCGTTTGGATGGCATTCTGCCAGCACTCGATCCACAGTGCTGCATCTGCTATTTATTACCTCTGTACCTTTCATTTATGCTTTCTCTCTCTTATAACCATTTTCGGTTACAACTGAACAGGCATCTCTTTCATTGCAAATAGGCTGTCCTTATAGAGAAAATAATACGCATGGGCTTTTGTTCTCATATGTGCAAGGCCAGAAAAGACATATTGCTGCTAGCAGCTTTAAAAAACAAACAAACAAACAAAAAAAAAAAATTATTAACGCAATCTCGCTAACCCAGTCAACCTGCAGTCGTGTAACCTGATGCTACAAATGCTCCAACATTAGATGCATGCTTTAACAGGTGGCACGTTTTTTGTTGTCGTTGTTTTCTCTCCACTATACACTTTGCACTTTGTGAACAACATTTTGATCTGTTTGTAACTAGACATTGTTTGGTGTGAGAAAGAATTCTAGATTTTGTGAGTTATAAATGGCATTTCTAACTTTCAAAACCAGATTAGTAAAAAAATGTATAAATTAGATTATCAGAGCTAAGGATCCATTTCAAAGCTTGTTGAATGATTATTGCGTGGAAAGGATATTAACACAACCTATCCATGAGGATGATGTTATTTTTGCAATAAAAACTTCAATTGTTCACGTGATAAATAAACTTGTAAACATGAGCTGAATACCAGTTTGTTTTATATAGCTCAGTGTGAATGGTAGCAGCTTGTTAGGGTGGTCCACGGTTCCTGGGACTATAAATTTGAGGCTCTCAGTGGTGTCTTGTTTGACAGGCTTCTAAATAAGCTGTCGGTCTGCTACCTGAGATTCATCTGTCAGTTTCTGTTGCCTCACGAGGACAACAACAATCAAAGTAATGTCTGAGTGTGACACTTTGAAAGCATACCATAATGCTAATACAGGCTGTCAGTTCCCAGTCTGACACTTCATTTTACTTATAACTACTTCTGCTCACTCATAAAATGGTTTGTGGGCAGAAAATGATTAGTCATTACACACTGAGTTCCGTGGTAGTTCCTACCTGAATTAGTTTCCTCTGTTCTACTCATGCAGGCATACACTGACAGTGCCAATCATCTCATCATACACATGTCAAGAGGTTTCTGCAAAAGCAAAGCAGATTTTTAACACTTATTACCAAATAGGTTTATATTAAGATCTATGACAATCTTTCTGCTTTCTCATTTTGTGCACTTTATGAGCAAGTACTTATGTAGGTAAAACATTTTTACAATTACCAGTTTGTAATCATTCTTCCCTGCTCCAATTACTCTTAAGTAATTAAACTTAAACTGGTAACACAATGAGTGTAATTAACAGAATACTGCTTCCCACTGGCGTGTAATTGTTGAGTAGAGTTTTTGCAAAGCCGGTGAATCTAATATCTAAAGACTAGAAAATTCCAGAAGAAATTTTGATGGTGCCTGCCAGTTGTGCGTGTCCGCGGGGTCCCGATTTATTCTGATTAGTAATGTCTACAAAGTATAGTAATGGGGTTTTCAATTGCATGTTGACTAACATCTACTTACTCCATTGGGTATGTTTCGTTTACCCATTATAAATAAAGTTAGCTTAAATGCTAATTTTAGCCACAAAGCTAACATTAGCATGTAGGTTGCATCAGCATGTTAACTTGTAAGTGTAAAAGAAAATATTAACTAAGATGCTAAGGTTAGCTTAAATGCTATTCTTAGCTGTCAAGCTAATGGTAGCATGTCGGTTGTCATCAGCATGTTAACGTATCCTAATACAGTTCATGTATTACGCTCATGTTAGTATATAAACAAATTTTAGCTAAAATGCTAATGTTAGCTTAAATGCTATCATTACTATGTAGGGTCTTAACTACACATTGACTATCACCTGCTGAAACTAATGTTGGCATGTAGGTTGTCATTAGCATGTCCACATATAATAATGTGCATCATTTACTATTCACATGGTAGTGTATATTCAAATTTTAGCTAAAATGTTAACATTAGCTTACATGCTAATTTTAGCTCTGAAGCTAACATTAGCATGTAGGTCGTCATCAGCATGTTCACTTACACTAGCTTACTTCATCTAGTATGCACATGTTAGTGTATAAGGTAGCAGAACCTAAAATGATAGTATTAGCTTTAATGCTACCATTACTACATGGACTCGTACTAGTATGATGACTGATAATACTATGGTAGTATTGTACTGTTTATGGGCTTATAAAAAAGTCCACCGAATAATGCCTCATAAAGCATTTAATCATAAGAGTCCCCACAAAGCCTTTTTAACCAGAAACCCAATAGAGTCCCCACAAAGCTACATAAAACATGGTACATGGGTTCAAAGACACTGCATGGCCTACATTCTACCGTAGTCAACCCCCGGTTATACAAAATACCTGAAAATCAGGCTAGTACTACTAAAAATGTAGTGATGAGGGCGAGTTAAACACAAAGCAAGTGTCTTTAAAAAAAGGATCTTCCACACTCTAGCTGATGATGTCATCACTGAAGATTTGGTGAAGATTTGGTGATATTTGCGAAACTTTGGGTCGCTAAGAGGCCCGTTGCAAAAACAACGTGATATATATCGACATGCCGTCTTCACCTCTTGACAGAAGATGGACATACCTACAAACTGAGATTTAAAGGAAGTTTCTAGACGAACGTATGATGACACAGTACATGTTCAAAAATCCGTGTTTTTTTGGATTTTGTTTTTCGCAACTCCATTCATTCCAATGGGATTTTCGGACGTGGTTTTTCGCAAATAACTTTGCAACGGATTCTCATTTCAAAAAGAGAAGAAATAGTACAACTCGCGGGATCGAGCCGCACATTTTGATATATAGTTTGTGGGGGTGCATGCTACGGTTCGGGCCATATTAACTCTGACGGAATAAAATATATATATAATAAAGAATCCAGTTTAGTGGTGTAGATTCGCTTCGCAATGGACTGCCTGCTATGCTATGCATTATGCAGGCATCAATTAGAAAAAACTCTCTCCACATACATGAGGTCAGTTGAGGTTTTGTTAAATATCTATTGGGGTACTATCAGTGGCTGTCACAGACAGCAATGTAATCTTCAGTGAGAGTGGGCAAGTGTGTGGGATTGATTCTGAAGAGTTAAAGTTTAACCCTAGAGAAAAAAAAGAAGAATGAATATTGGTTGAATCAGTGCAGGACAATTTTCTGAGTGTTTACCCATATGCCCATTTGCCTCCATGTGCACACAGGGATCCTTCATTCAAACAGGACTTTATTTCATCTAAGAGTACTTTGAAAGTCTGTGTAAAGATGCACTCACACGTTGACATTTTAATCTTCCTTGCTGTTCTGTGTGTGATTTAAAAAAAAATATTATTATGTTTTTGCACAGAAAGTTTCATGATTGTTTCTGGTGTTGTTGGAAATTGTGATTATATGCACCACTCTGCAGTTAATACAATGTGGTTTCTGTTCATATTGATGTTTCAAAACGGATGTGTTTGAGGAACACAGTTTTACACATTTAGTTTTTTTAGATAACAGCAGAGCTTTTTAAAAATAAATCTAGCACAGACTTTCCAAAGGTCTTTGTTCCAGCAAATCTTTTCACCACAACGCACAATGATTATTTGAACGTATTGGTAGTTTCGATACATTTGTAAAAAATATCTCAGAGAAAGATTATATGATTAAATGTTTAGCTAGATAGTGAAAACAATCATCCATATAACACATTAACAAATATGGAGATTTGGAAAACAAAAATTAAAACAGGCAATCATAGCTTGTTTAAATAGATTAGAATTGACAAAGATTAGTTGGCCATTCAGGACAAAACCTCTAAGTTTTAGATCAGTGAATCTTAATTCATTAGAATAAATTGAGGCTTAAAAGCATGAATGCACTGAAGGTTAGACATGTTATGTTTTAATTAAATTCCCTTCTTCATAATCCCTGTATTGTTTTTTTCTTATAAGATATGCGGCTATACTTTCTGTAAAGTAGTTAAACCTCAGAATTGATGAATGAATAAACAGGCTTAACAGAATTCAGATTCAGAATAACCAAGCAACAGTCAAAATCCTGACCAAGTGGCAAATCTCTTGTTATTCTTTCAGTTTGTATTTAATAAGCCGGAGGGAACACCGGCTCCAGATCAGTTAAAATAAACAATGGGTGATGTCCAAACAGAGGATGATGGACTCTTGGTCAAGTACAGTTCATGAAACATGACCCCATTTACTCTGGTTGTTTCCATCAAGGAAACATATACTTAACCCTGAAGCATTGACCTCAGTGTTTTTTCCATCATAATAGGCAATATTACTAATACATTTACTCTTTAAAAAGGTAGAAAAAGGCATAATCAGTCTGCTTCTTTACTCTGTAGTTCCTGCTTACCAGGTCTAACAACCCCAATGAATAATTAGGATTTACTTCTTAGGCAGTGGCAACTGATTTATTCACTATGAATTGTATTTCTTTAACATAAAATAAAATGTAAATAGTATGTAGGATTTGGAAATTATTTATAGTATTCTGTAATTCAGAATTTTTTTTAGAATTACTAATTGTATTTCTCAACAAATGTCAGGATAAAGGAAATCAATTCAATAATTATAAAGTATTTAGACTTTTAAATGCTGTGTTATCAATTTTAACAAACAACTCGTGATAAGAGGGACCATTAATATACTGAAGCTGGATCTGAGTGCTTTGGTCAATACTAAAATCTCAGTTTGAAGTTTAATTTCCTCATGTCGCGAAGCTTACAGCCTCTATTTCAACAACATAAAAAATTATTTACGTTTTTTTTGTAGACAGTCCGTCCATCAATCAATCCATCCATCCATCCATCCATCCATTTTCCAACCGACTTCTCTTTGTGGGGTCTGCTGGTACCTATCTCCAGTGCACATGGACCAAGAGGCAGAGGAACATCCTGTACAGGTTGCCAGTCCATAAGCATTGTTTTGCAGACTTAATAAATATAAATATTACTAAATTAAACAAAATTCTGGTAAAAAGCTGCATATATCACTTAAAATTAAAACCGGCCCATTTCATCTAAAGATGCAAACGAATCATTCAATCAAACTTGTTTTTTTTTTTACGTGGATACACCATCAGCAGCTAAAAGAAACTAATTTAGGCTTAAAGTCAGTTGATGAAGAAATCAAAGAAAACCCCAAATGTCGGACCACTTTTGCAAACTCACCAGAAGCCATCCAGACAAATGAATTTAGGAGTAATATGTCTTCAGTTATAAAAGTACATAAAACATATAAAGTCCACTGGCTAATTTCAAATTTCACAAAGATAACCATGTCCTTTGTAACGTACAGAAGTTATTTAATGTCATTTAATGTTTATGCCAGAAAAGTTTCTCTTAGGATGTCCTTCAAACGTTTTTACCGGCAGTGATGTCCCGTCTAACTTATTCTTCTGTCTGATGCTGACCTGAGCCAATTGCTGCAACCACTCCCTAGATCCCACTAAGGCCATTAGCTCGCAGCTATTTGATTAAAGGTTACCACTGATTCTCAAAGGAAATGAGTCAAGTATAGCATTATCTGATCAGATCTGCCAGCTCACTAATAGGAAGTTAGCAGAGTAGCAAGAGGTATTGGGAGGAGAGGAAACGACTTAAAACAAAATGTACAGATGGTTAGTACCACCTAAGACAGTATTGTTTCTGATAGGAAGACTGTTACCTGTGGTTTGGCATCGAGACACATTGGTTTTGCAATGATAAGTACAAATAATTAAACCTTTTTTTACAGGGTCTGATTTTTACATTTCAATTTTGTGAAAGGATAATCCATTTTTTAATTAAAATTTACTGGGAAAAAATCTTCACAAGCAGTAGCAGTTCCCTGTGTTTAAAAAAATAAAGAAATCATAAAACGAGTTACATGTGATTCTCAGTTCAGTTTAATAGGATCATTACTAAAACTTTTTTTTGCGTTGTTGCAGATCAGTTTCTATTGCTCAGTTCTTAAAAAAGATCAGCCTTGATTTTTGTCATAGTGGAATTTAGCCGATTGCTGTAAGTGATTGCATTATTGTTGCAATATTGCCTGTACATTAAGCCCAAAAGACTGCTCAATGTCCTGTTGTACACCAAGACAAAATCATTTGACCACTTACTGGTCACTTATTAAAACAAATGAGGTTACCCTTTACTTGAACTCTGTTGACATTTATTTCTTCAATGTTCATTCCCCTTTACAATTGTGGGCATGTAATTTGTTTCTTAGTATAAAGATGTCTGTTTCTCCGAATCAACATGGGACCCATTTCAGACTAATCGATACCAATCACCAATTCTAAACTTCCAAGATTGAAACTGGGATTCAAAGCCTATAAGAGTCGACAGTGACATATAATATACGCTAAGGTTGAAGATCAATGATCCATAATAAGGCAAAGTAGCATAGCTGCTTTCTCTTACTTTTGTGCCCAAAGTTAGGATCAAAATTATTACCTTCCTTGGTGAAATCAAGTCTTATTATTTCCATAATGTAATGATGTGCTAAAATTGTAACAATAAAACAAAAAAAAAATCATAGGCCAAAATCGTTAGCTTATCTTTGCTTTCTTTCTTTCTTTAAGATAGAAAACAAAGAGCCTTTTACTTTAAAAAAGAGGATAATAGTAGACGCTTATTGTGAGGATGAAGCCTGCGCTGCCATGTCCGAAAGTTTAATGTTGTCTAGAAAAACTAAGTTGAAAAGGATTTGAATGCATTTGGATTGAAGAATCTGAATGTATTGTGTGCACAAGCACCAATTTAATAAATCTAATAAATCTAAACATCCTGGTCCATAATGATCCCTGTTGTCTGAGCCTATATTCAGAATAAACAACAAATCTAGCTTCATAGCTCGACAGTATTTTCTAGTGTGTTTTACTGGCCGATGTTGTTTTAGTCTTTTCCACATAATATCCTTTTCGCATGATTCCATCTGTTTTGTGAAACGCAAGAGTCTGTTTTGCAGCAAAACACCCACACAACATGCTGCTTTCCCCTAAACTTTACAGTTGGGATGGTGTACTTAGGCAATAGTCAATGCAGGCCAACACAACAAACAGGTCTTTCCTCTACTGTGTATTCACAAACTGTAGGCTTGTTTTCTATGTTGCTTTTGGAGTGATGATTCCTGTGATGAGCACAGGACATACATAAAAAAAAAATGTCCTTTTATATTCATATTTATTGTACCACAGATATTATTTTGGCAACTAGTTTAATGCTGTTTTGCAAATTAACTAGGAAAAACTAAAAAGATAAAAAGGAAAAAAACTATTGATTTATAAAAAAATTTTAAAACATTACCTTATAAACTTTTGCATTATAAACACCCTCACAACTTACAGTGAACACCTGAGATTGCAAAACATTCAGAATGTCTGGCATCAGATAAAGAATATTGCCATTTAGCGTCATCCATTAAAAAAAATCCACACTGATGTTAAAATACTAACTGCTTATCGAACAAGACACATTTTAGAATTACATTTAACACCCACTAATTTCTGAAGAAAAAATACTTCCCCTACATTGACCGCCAAAATGTCGTCCTTTTTGTCATTTGACACAAATTTGAAACCAAACAAACTAGCAAATTACTCGATACAAAAGGTTTTTCATATATGTATGGTAAAACACCTATCAAATATCCCTGTTGGGTGATATTAATCCAACCAAAGTTGTAAATATCTTTTACAAATATACCATTTGCCTGCAGAGTGAAAATGTTTCTTTTTCCAGATGAATGCTGTACATCAAATATTTGGAAATTATCCCAAAAACTGGTCCAGAGTTCTCTTGTGGATATTCTTTATTTTACAATTGGTTTATGTTTCTCCTGAAAATTACCTTAAAGAATTAAAGTCTGTAATGTGGTTTAATATGATAGTGTTTTAGAACTTGAAATAAATATAAAACGTTTGATTTAGTGGATCTTGTCAACAAAACGTACACAACAAATAACAGATTACCTTTTAGGTTTTTGAAAATACCAATACAAAGGGGAATACTTTGTGTACCCTTCATCCACCCATGCATACATTCATTTCACCCATCCATCTATTCATTGTCTATTCCTCACTCTACCTCAGGTGGGCTGGTGAAGACATCCAGTGACTCCTGGTCGAGTGCAGGAAATTCCCAAGATCAGTCCTTGTTATCTAGCTAAAAAGATTACCTAAACATATGGACTTTTATTAATAATATAACTTTTTTGTAAATGTAAATTAAAAAATTTGGATGAATATTAATCCATTTACTAAACACATCAGTGAGCAAACTAGGTGTATATGTTTTTATGTGTCAATGCACAACCTCCATCTGTATGGGCTGTTATGCTGGAGGGTAAATTAAGCTTTAGTCAGTCATGCTGTATCTCTACCAATTTTTTTGTTGTGATGAATTCGACGAGTCTGTCTCTAGTTATTGTCAGCTTGGCAGAGCTCTTGGTCTCCCTCTGAACTTGGCCCAGCAGGCTGTGTTGTGTCCAATTGGGAGCTCTGCAAATTTCAAAGGCAGTTTCACATTGATGCCGAATGAGAAGGAGAAACACATGGGAATCGTTGTGTGATTGAAGGAATGTAAAATAAGGAATGATTGATTGAATCTGATTCTAAGTATTTTTAAGCTGATATTTTGTATGTACTGCATGTAGCTTAAAACAGGAAGAATTAGATCCCAAACCCTAGTTTGTCCAGTGTTTGCATTCGGTCTCAGCTTTCCCTAACAAGAGCTCTGACCCATTCTGAGACAGTCACTGAACAATTTTCATTGATAAAATATCAGAAAATTCATTTAAATGAATGAGAAACTACAAACAATATTTTTATTTCTAGACAGATTTATAAACTATTCATTAATATATTATTAAGATCAGATTTGCAAATGTGGGTCATCTTTTTTTAGTGAGATGCATAATTCTTTCCATCTTTATTGTGACTGCAGTTTGGAATTAATGCTCCCTAGTTCAATTCAAATGGCATAGCACATGAGAACTGTTCGTTTTGTTGCTTTGGTTGATTACATTTATCTCTTTCTGTTTTTATCTTCTGGGTGTTTTCCCCAATGTGTTTAACTTCCATTTGCTGCAGGCATGGTTTGGTGAAGGTTTGAGGGTTTTCTATGCAGTGTGTATTTTGATGCTCCTGGTAGTGTGGCTTTCATGGTCACATTCACTTCGATGGCATAAACAGCAAGATCCTTCACACCCCCTTCCATATCAGGCTGTTTCAGCTATCAGTAGATGCTGCCAGTTTGTGTTTTCTCACGCCATGTGGTGACCGCCATATGGCTGGTTTGTGTGTTTGATGAACTCCAGTCATGAGCTTCAGTTGTCCTGGGTACCGAACCGCTCATAACATGACCTCAAACGCTGTGATTCAGACTTGCGCAACGTTATTTATTTTTATTTTAGAGTTCTGTGTATCTTGTACATTGGATGTTTCATCACCAAGACAGATTTTGGCATCACTTTAGAAGCAGCTTGTTATTATTCATGGAAAGCTGTCAGATTTTTTTTTTTTCTCCCCACTCTGGTATGACTTCTTAATTTATGGTCAAGCAATGACTGTAATACTGTGTAACAGTGTGCTCATACATAAATGATTGATGTGTAAAAGCAAATAATTGTTCTGATATTGAGTTAAACTGTCAATGATTTACGTTTCCTCTTGCTCAATTGCTTTCATCATTCCAATAAGCCTGTGAAAGATTGTTCGTGTTGACAGGGCGTTTCGTAAACATGAGGTTGTCTAATAAAGAATAAAAGAGATGGACAGCATATTGTAAGTGGTTTGTTTAGAGTTTCTAATACAACATGGAAAATATATCTTTAGTTCATGTTTTTTTTTTCAAGAATTAAATGTGAATATATTTAAAAACCTTAATCAATGTCAATTACTAACAGTAGCAGTGTGTAATGCTTTTTTTCTGTTACCCACTTTGCTTTTAGGATCCTGTTTTTGACCAACAGCCCAAGTTAAACTATGCAGCAGAAACTCCAACATGGCTTTGGATAGTCTCAATCATGAGGGAAAACTTTATTTGACAGGGGATAAGAATGTGAACAAGCTAACAAGCAGTAGGCCAATAGAGCAATCATCAGGGGAACAAATGAGTTCTCTGCTTGTCTGACAGTCAGTTACGGAAATGCAGTGAAATGCAATGAAGCGAAGAAGACTCAATAAGGATACTCAAGATGGATTGTGCAAAAAAAGGTCATTCTGGGAATATAAGTTTGCCACGATCTTGGAGAAAGCCTACTTTTAACATTTTTTTAACATTTGTATCCAGTCATGAGTCTAGAGTGCAGAGATGGCAAATTCCTATGTCAGCATCTGCAATCCATTGCTCAACTGATTCATGAGTGAGATACTGACATTCTCAACACAGGGTGCCTAATGCAATGGAATGCTGTTTAGTTTTAGTCCGAAATCTGTGTAAAGTAGTCGGGTATAGTTGCCATCTACAATTTTTTATTATGTTTGCCATCCTGTTGAGGGCAAGGCAATGCTCACACTAGTTTAACAATATTAATTCTGGGGGAAACTCTTGTTGTTTTAACATATTTATTTTGTTATACATTGAGTATCTTTCCCTTCAGATGTGCAGGAGTAAATTGCATTGCAGTAGGGCCAAATCTGTTTAAGCATTTGTTTCAAAGCATGTTACAACCCCAACGTCTCCCAACTGAAAGTCGTATTTCCAGTAATCCAACAATAATCTTTGAATTTTTCCTTAACAGGCAATCCAAAAGTTCATACATCCAACAAAAAGAGTTAACCCAGTGTAAGTAACAGTTTTAAGGCAATAGTTTTAAGAGTATATCCAAATTCAGAAGCCTCAACCCTTGGCCCTCCGGTTAACTTCTCAAAGACTCAGAAACTTCATTCTTAAGCTGAAGCTTTTTGTTCTCAAAATGCCCAAACTTGCAGTTTTCTTCCTGTGTCATTTGTACGATATGTTGACTCTAAGCTCTTGTTGGTAAACAACAATACATATTTCTATATGTCATTCTTATATGCCCTCTGAACCTAACATGAGTTATTTTTATTTGACTGTTTGCTACCCTTACTGGAATCTTAACCTGTCCTTGATCCTTGCAAGTGAATTGTTCTTACATATGTGTATAACAATTACTACATTTTATTTATGTGGCTAAAGTTTGGAATCTTTATACAGCTACCTGATTTTACCATCCTGATATCCTCCTTTTTTGGTTTGGCAACCTTCTACTTATGTTCTCACTGTTGCATCAGACTAGACTTTTACCCCAGTATTCCGGGGTGTGTGATCCATGACATCAGATTGACATCAAGTTAACTTCTTCTATGTGTTCCAGTTATAACTTTACAACCTTGCCTTCCGTTCCATTGCTCCACACGTCTTTCTCTGTCAGCTTCCATGCTGCTCGTGCCACATCATAGGCATATCCTGTCACTACCTTACTGAATAACACATTTTAAAACTTTAAAATCAATTTATTATTTATATGGGATCAATTTTTTCAAAACTTTATCCTGTTTTCAAGTTATGAAACAAGCAATAACGCAAAAATGTTTTCGGTGGATGATCAGGCAGGCCTAAATGATGGCAAGAGGGGTGGATATTTTAGCGATAGAGATCAATGGTACAATGTTCAAAATGGAGGTGTACAAAAATAATTTCCAATTTATCAAATATTACTGTTGTTTTTCATTTTCTGCAATTCCAATATATATAAATTGTCTTAAATAGTTACTGTTTTTATTATTTCATTGAAAAAGTTTATCTTCAATGCTATTTCAAGTAGGGTTGCAGCGATACCACTTTTTTCCAAAATGAGTAGTGTACGAGTACTTGCATTTATGTACTCACTGATACCGAGTAAATATAGTTACTTCGGAAATTTTTTTTTTTTCCACAGATATTGTTATTTGAACAAGATTGTGTATTTAAACATACAGTCGAAAAAACAAATTTAACAAAATTGTCAAATACTGAAATGCTTTTTTTGCGGTACTGAGGACAGCAACTCAGTGTGGCGTGGTTTTTGTGCCAACCGGTTTCGCGGGCGCGGAGCTGTCTGGGTGAGCGATGGTTTAAATTATATTTTTTAACTTTTTGCATTAATCAATGCCCCAAATGATTGTTTTGTTTCTTTTTTTGTTTTTTAGAAGTTAAAAGTCTTTTAAACCTCAGCCAGAAGAAAAGACATTCTGTTAAAATATTTAGTATTTGAATTTAACCTAGTAAGTTGAGTTATGTTTGCTGTCAAACTAAATTCTGTATGCAGAGATAGTTAAATTATTATTTGAATGTGAAAAGAAAAATGTTCTACAGGGTTCATCATAATATTTTTGACATCACCATCACTCTTTTAAAATTTATTCTTACTAAAAAGCAATTTCTTCAGGTAAATGTTTCTTTTAGAGAGAAACACATTTGTACTGCTAGGCATCAATTAAAAATCAGTTTCTTTGGCATTCATGCTACAGTGACCCTCCGATGGCAAAGGTAAAATGATATTTTTCTTTGAATGTACCAGGAAAATCAAAGATATGCAAGTTTAACTATGCAAGAAAGCTGTATCTCTGTATAAGTTGGTTGTAGTTTTCAGCACAATTAACAATATTTAAATTTTTTAGGCCTGGGACAAAATGCCAAATATTTGATCAAAAAAAATACATCCAACACTTACCTAGAGGATTCTACAAGTGGTCTGTCAAGTAAAGGACAGATCCATAGGAGTTACTAAACCTAACTGTAGCTCAATAACCACAAAACAGAAGAATGTCAGATTCTAAGAAGAAAATAAAATGTAATCCTGTACAGTTCGGATGGATTCACGGTATGCCACTCTTAAGTACATTTTCATTGACAAAATAGTATGATTTCTTACTTAAAAAAAAAATTCATTAGTTTAATAATAACATCACAATACATTTTTTTTGTCAATCCTGTTACATTTTTTTATATATGTAAATGCTAAGATCATAAAAATATAAGTAAGTTTACTTGAAAGAAAAGACAAAGTAAAAGCATCAGCCTCTAAAAATTCCAAGTGAAAAAAATATCTAAATTGCTAGAGTGCTCTGCACAAGAGCCTTTGTGTTGTGATTTTGCTTTGTGACTACATATGCTCTTTTCTTAAGAAAGCTAAAGAAATTTAGCTTTCTTAAGAAAAGAGCATATGTAGTCACAAAGCACTTGCAAACTATTAGAAGTTTCCTACATTATATGGGCTCCATTTGTGAAGAACTATATCTGAGGACAAAAAAGTGCTTAACACTATAATCAGTCATTCATCCATTCACACTTTGATGGTGGTAAGTTACCTTGTAACCACAGCAATTGGGTTAGATTGACACAAGCAATGCTTCCATACAGTTGTGCTACCCTCTTAGCACTACCAGTTGGCAGGGTAAACCCTCTTGCCCAAAAACCAACAGCTCTTCTTTATGCCACTGTGTTGCATCTTTACCTGCTTTAAGGCAGAGAATGCGTACTAGTAATAAAATACATGATACAATATATTAAACAGATCAGTTTAAAAATTGGCTTTTTTTGAAGACTTGCATCTTAACTTAATTATTGCCAAGAAGTAAAAATTGTTTGATTCTCTTGTAAAATCAGAAGTCGTTTTTCTGTTTCATTGTGCGTCTATCAAAAAACATTTGTATTGGAACATGACTAAAAACTGCATCACTTTAGATATTTATTGATACTAAGATGTAGGAATCAAGGAATCAAGGAATCAAGGAATTTTATTTGTCATCACATCACATGTGATACATGAGGTGGGACGAAATTCTAATCCCAAGGTCCAGTTTACACCCTGATAAAAATTTTAAATACTATAATAAATTATAAGACCTATGCGAGAATAGGATTTGAACACAGAATCTATAATATGGGACTTCGGACATAGCAGCAATGAAAATTCGGAGTGCAAATAGTATAATAAAATAAATATATAATAAATAAAAAAAGATAAATAAGAATGAAAGCAGCAATGATTGCTGGTTGCGAGATTAAATGTCAAGAGCAGATAAATGATCTAAGGTTTAAGGTTATGTATCAAATCTTTCCAAAGAGGGTGTTGCAGACTTGACAGATGGAGGAAGCATGACAGAGGTACCGGATGTAGTATGGTAGATGCATGTATTTTCCTATATACATTTTTGCATGAGTTTGTTTGCATTTCATCTAAGCTTTACTTTCTTTTTTTCTACATCAAATTTTCACCAGGCTCATTTGCTTTGGGCTTGAAGTTGTAATCTGATGAACACCGTGATGAATGAGTAAACAACAGACCTAAAATAAGAAAATTACTAACATCAAAGTGTTTTTTAATTTTTTCTAAGTTGAAAAGTAAAACGAAATACTAACTTTGTTGACGCCGTACTCTCGTTTTCCGCCCACTTTTCCATACATAATTTCTAAATATGTGCAAAATAAATCAATGGGCTCAGAATTTGTCAGATCGTCTCTACAATAACCAACAGGCTCATCAAAATTTAGGATCCACTCTTCCTCTTCCCTCTAGAACTGCCAGCCATCATCATCATCATCACCACCGTGATTTAGGGTGCGGCATTGAACGCGGCAGTGAATGAAACCATTAGCTGTGTTTTCATCCTATATTCGACCCTATTTGCAGTGTTATGAGCCCCTCTGCCACCCCGACCACGTCCCCTGCTTGGCGTTTGCAAGACGGGGACGCATCACGCATCGCCAGTAAAAGGAAAAACACTCTTTCGCTCTGCTCGAAATTAAATGCTTACTTTCACTCCTTTAAAAATGTAACAGTCAGGAGCATCTTTCCACTACGTTTGGGTTCTTAATAGCAAGAATCTTCTAGTCCAGCAGTTGATGGTCACACTGAAGTGATAGGACACTGGTGTGAAAGTCATAGTAAACTTCTCATCTTTTATCGTTTTATCAAGTCCGATCTAATATCATCAATTTAGTAACTTGGGTGTTACCTCGTTCTAAGTCACATGACACCCCCAAGTTAGTTTCGTAAAGGATGACCCTTTCCATTCTTACTACTGTTCATCATGACTTTCAGGAAGCAAAATTTACAGCAGCCGCTGTAGTCCAGGAAGCAATTTGTCTCCTACTGTCACTGAATTAAGAATTTAAGCTGCTTAACAGTTTGGGGGCCTCCATTGTCAAATGTTTCCAATTATATTGTGCCAAATGTTGCACTGACATTTTCACGACATTTTGTAGAATAACCAGACTCTATAGAGTTTACATTGTTTTCTAACAAAACAGATTATCTGAGCTTTTCTTTAGCCACTGTAGACATCTTCTTGATGGCACGGAGAATTTTATATATTTATTTTTGTCAGAAAAAATGTAATTAGTTAATTAATTGTCTTTTAAAAAAATAATTCCCTAGAGTTTTATGTAGAACATAAGCCTGTATTTACTTATTATTGAGGCACCCACATTAAGCTTCCTTATTAAGGTTCAATGACTTGTTTTCAGGGCTGGTAAAAAATTACCCAACTGATGAGAGTAATTATTAGCCAATCTTGAGATACGGCACTGATGACAACATAAAATGATTTTAAGAACTTTATCAACAGTTTCTGTCAGAGACACAAAATAGAACATGCAAAATTAACTGGATGCACTAGAGATTTCAGAAGGCACAAGAGATTTAACTATGTTCCCTGAGGTTGAGTCACGGAATGCTTTTCTTTTCTCTTGACTGTTTTTGTGTTACCATGGATAGATATCTTCTTGGTGTACAGCATTACAGGATGTCACGAGGCAGTAACTATCTCACAAGCTCACAAAAGAAAGCTAAAGCCTATATATTTTTTTAAATAATTATAATTTTCTTGCATATAATCTAAGGGAGGATTTGTAAAGTTAAATTTGCTAAGTGCTCCCTTACCTGTTGTGGAAAAAGGTCACAAGAATTGTGAGCTTTTTGGAATGTGTTAATATCCAAAGAGTGTTGGGAAGCTTATGAGCTTGTCAGACCTGATTTACATGTTTTTCACGATTATAAAAAACATCCAATCAGAATCACTCATATTATTTCATTAAACAGTTTGGGGAGATTAAAAGTCTTATGTTTTTGGTGATTTTATTTCAGAATTATTATTATTCATTTTTTTTCAGCAAAGACGACCATGTTTCTCTGTAAACTTGATTGAACATGTTTATACCAGATGCACCGTGTCAGCTGCAGCTCATCATTCTGCTCAACCTCTGTTGTTAATGGACAGGAAACTTTAATTGTGTCTCAGTCAATTTTTAAACACCATTGAAAAAGGAATGTTCCTGTCCTTACCACGTCTTGTAGTTGTTTGAAAATTATCCCAGCTAATTCAAAATAGATCAGGTAAGCAAACATCTAAATCCAACATAACAATATGTATTCTACGCTCATCTATCATTCCTTTAGTAAAGCAGAACTGCTTCATTTGCTGTAAACATGGCATTATTATGTCCATGTTCTAGTACTAATGGCTTTGGGCCATTCTCAGGGGTGCCCGTTTTTAACAGGATTTTCTGTTTTTTGTGTCTCTGCAGCATTTTACCTGGGTTTTTCATTAAAGCTTGGTTATTACCTGTCTACTCAGAGAGTATCGATATTCACAGTTTTAATCTTTTTTGGCTTGATTTGCATAACACTGGAAAACTGCCTAAGGTGTACTCTGATTCTTGAACATCCTTTTTCACCTCCATTCATCCATTAGTTTTTTGAATGTATCTACAAATTAACGATGGCAAAGGTAAAAATTCACTCACCAATCAAATTTAAAGTAACACAATTTTACGAGGAAACCGTTTTTGCTGGTCTTTCTTTTCCAAAAGATCTGCTAGTTTTAATAGAGTTGCAGCTGACACAATTTTCTTTATAGACATCCAGGCATACTGTGTATCTTTCAGTTTAATTTCTTATATGTTTTTAATTCATTTGTTTAATTTTTATGACAGTCATTACAGTTCACTTTCATAAGTGATTCTGGGGCCAGAAGAGATGTTGGGTTTTTTGTAAATGATGAGGTAAGAAGTTTAGAATGAAACCATAGGAACTTTTTTTCTTTATCATATGGAAGGCAATTTAAATGCTCACTGCTGAGATAGTAGATTAGTTATAATCACATCTGCAGCCTGGATTTATAGTTCTGTTTTATTCATCAGCACTTTTCTTTCCTCTGGTGAGTCAGGTTTTATAAACTTGCCCTTGAATATGTATACAAGACCTGTTAGTGCAAAACTGTGGTTTTATTAGGATAATAATATGGTAATAGGTAATTTTAGCTAAACGCTGGTCAGCTTTGAAATGAAAAGGAACGGATAATCAAGCTGGATTCCCTCATTGTTCTGTGCAAATGTACATATAAAACATTGTCACCAACAAAGTCCACATGTTCTGTATCGCTAAATTATGCTATTTTCTATGTAGAGTTTTGTGGTAGTTTAGATCAGTTTTGAGACTGCTCATCATTCCACTTAGACAAAGTTTTGATCTTGTCAATATTAACTACATTTTTAGACAAATTTATCATGGCTTTAATATTGTTGTATTCATCAAGAGTTTCACCCCACAGTTTAAAGCCCTCAAGGAAATTCAAATGCTGTCACTTGTGCACTTATGTTTTTAAGATACAGTTAAAGAACAAAGAAAACACATATATTTGCGAGTTAGGTCCTCCATCTGGTGCCTCCCCTTACCCCGCTAGCAATTAATACACTGTCAGTTAAAGCAACACCAAGTAATTTTCTGACCTTGGTTGTTCTGAATGTTGCTCGAAATGTCATGCCTACTTCTAATGATTTCTTTCTAAACAATTGCAAACTTTGTGTCAATGATCTTTCTTATAAAATAAAGCTAACAATTGAACATTCCATCAGAAGAGTATTACAGGGGCAGCAATTGTTTCAGAGAATTTTAAGGATTAAACATTAAATAAAACATGTATTTATTTTACATTATACACTAGACAAACCTTTTAAAATAAACATGAAAAACAGAAAGCATAGATACAACAATGGGAATTATCTGTGTAAATAGAGATTTAGGTTTTTACTTGCAAAACCTTTAAATTATCAAATTGCTTTATAATAAAAAACATAAATAAGTGATTGGATTACTGATGAAACTTTTTTCGCATTTTTTGCTGAAAAATGAAAACACATGATTTTGAATATGGGACTACCAGAACTCCATACAAGACCTGTTTTTGATGGACTCATTAACACTGATTCTCTGTTCTTCAGTCCTGGGTCAATACCTCACATTCTTATTCCGATATGAAGCTTTTGCTGTGACGATATTTGGATCGGATCGGCCGCTGATATTTATAAAAAATATGTATCGTGTCGGATCGGCCGGCACGGGAAAATTCCGATCCAAACTCCATTTTTTTTTAAAAGTCCGATCCGTGTTGTCCAGTGCACTGGTTTAGATCAAGAATCAAGAATCAAGAATCAGTTTATTTATATAGCGCCAATTTACAACAGGTGTCGTCTCAAGGCACTTTACAAAAAATAAATTAAAATCAAGGATACATTCTAACAAATCAATTTGAAAAAGTTTCCAATCTAAGGAACCCCAGCAGATTGCATCGAGTCATTGACTTGCAGCATTCACTCCTCTGGAATCAG
>JAVLVB010000125.1:397488-411888 GCA_032876305.1 Orestias chungarensis | reverse complement strand
CTCCAATTTCCTGGTTTTTCCCTTCAAGATACGAAGTTCTGAATTAAACCAGGGGGCCAATCTCCTATGAGTAATCACTTTCCTTTTAATGGGGGCTAAATTGTCTAATGTTGTACGCAATGAGGATGTAATACTATGAACAACCGCATCAATCTGTGTTGGGCATAAAATTAATTTGTTGCCCTCCACTGCGTTTTTCCGAAATACTGAAGAAATTAGAGGTGGAATGGATTCTTTGAAGGCTGTTACAGCGTTTTCCGATAGACAGCTACTATAAAGACATTTTCTTTCAGATTTTAAGTACTCGGTGAAAAAGAACTCAAAAGTTATCAAAAAATGGTCAGAAAGGAGAGGGTTTTGAGGCAGCACTATAATTTTTTCACACTCAATGCCATAAGTCAGCACAAGGTCTAAAGTGTGACCAAGAGAGTGAGTAGGTGTTTGGATTTTTTGAGTGAAGCCAATTGAGTCTAAAATGGCAGTAAAGGCTACATTTAGACTGTCATTTTTGGTGTCAACATGAAGCTACTGGATGTTTTATCCTATTTGTTTGGAAACAGTTAATATGTATACAGAGGATCAATAAGATAATAATTCAGCAACATCCATATAAATAAAGCAAATGAATGTTTACCATACAATCTACACTGTTGTTTCAGTCTGACAGAGTATATTCTGAAACCCTTTTTCTAGATGTATGGTACAAACTATTCATTATCTTATAATGAGTTCAGTAACACATAATTTTTAAATCTGAGTTGGGTCTTTAAGTGCTCCAATGATTCATTCATGCATACATGCAAGCTAAACTGTTCATCTTTAGGATACTGCAGAAAATGTTATCATGCTTGACTGAGTTCAAAGGGTATTGAGGATTTTTTTATATATATTTTTTGAACAGATGAACGATGTTGGCAGCAAGAAAATCTGTTTCTCTTGCAAAATTTTATGAAGCCGTAGTCTAGGGAATGCTGTTATCCTGTTGTCTATCTTACAGGAAAAAAAAATCATAAGCAATAATTTTAGACACCTAATACAATGAAAGCCAATAATATCGCAAAATTGCAATAATAGGCGCTTTGTTGATTTAATGTAGTTTTCTGAAGAACTACAGATCAACTAAATGGTATTTAGAGGGCTTTAAAGCTTGTTACTTTAGCTGTGTGGATGTTTAGCTGTGTGCTTGGATCACTCTAGTTACACTCTGCATCAACGTATCATGAACATGTAATTTAGTCTTTTAAAAACCATTTAAAAGATTGAGACATGGTAATGATTAAGATGTGTGTATCTACAGCCTATGGGAAGACACTTTAACAAAATGTTTGCGATGCAAAGTATTGTTTTGTTTAAATGAGTCAAAGGGTCTAAAAAGCATGACCTACAGAAAAATCTATGACATCACCCGACTAAGACACATATCTACTTACCTTTATGGTTGTAAGGTTTTTTATGAACAGCTATCTCACTTGATAAACAGTAAAACGCCAGCATTGTGGATGGATGGAGGCTTGGGTGTAACACTAGTAGGAACTGAACACCTTTTGTTTGCTATTCAGTAAATTCAGAGTGATGTCCTCTCTTTTTCACACATTACATCACAACATTATTCTATTTGAATTTATTCCCCGGTAATTTGCTCATGCTAGTCATGTGCTGAGTATTCTGAGGTAATAGCACACTGAGCTGTTTTGCTATCAGTTACATCTGATTCCTGAGTTTAAACTTGGCAATGCATTATAAAGTTTCATCAGGCGTATTTTATTGCCAGTGAAAATTAATAAGCAAGTGGTAGCACGGATTTATAGACAGTAAAATATATTGTCTTATAATGCCAGACTGTGAACGATAGTGTGTTATCTATACTTGTGCTTATACCTATGTTGGAGATTATTGTACAATTTATAGAACATCTATAATTTCGACCAAAGATCAATTTATTTTTGCTTGGACGAAAGATTGGACCATCCATCCATCCATCCATCTACCCATCCATCCATCCATCCATCCATCCCTCCATCCATCCATCCATTCATTCATCCATTATCTAACCTGCTTATCCTTGTGGAGCTGCAGGGGTCTACTGGTGCCTTTCTCCAGCTTACAATGGGTGAGAGGCTGGGGTACACCCTGGACAGGTTGCCAGTCCATCACAGGGCCACATAGAGACATATGCTCGGGGCTCGCCAGGTGCATTTGTAAATTGGAAATATGAAACCTTTTTATTAGATTTTTTTCCCCTGATCTTTTCTTCTCTTGCATAATTTTGAAGTCCTGCGATTTTTGCCTTTGAAAATATAATGAATTTTTACTTCAATGATTTATTCATTTTTTAATCGCTTGATTCATCAAATAAAACCATTTTAATACTTTGTATTTATGACATACATCTCACTGGTGATTAAAATGTATCAATCTGAAATTGTAATATTGCTCTCTTTTGTAAAACATATTAAAATATAATAAAAGTCAAACATTGAAAATGGAACACTTGAAACCAATTGAAGTATTTAAACAAAATCAGTTTGTCATTCTGCAAGAAATATAACAAATAGTTTGCTTGTATGTAAAGCAAGCAATGCCTTAAAATGGGCTCTTAGCGGACAATGGATAAGTAATCCTGTGTTTCTGACTTACTGCGAAGGGTAAATGTCACTGCTAAGAATAAAACGCACATGGTATCTGCAGCCTATGGGAAATTTTAGCTTTCTAGGCATAAAGTAGACCTTTTTTTGTCTACACATGGCTTTCAAACTCTCACTGTCAGATAAATGTCCACCTAAATTGTCTGAAAACACCAGATACCTTTCAGAATGGGGAGCAACACCAGAACAGTTAGATGCATAGATTCTGTTTAGTTATTTTTTTGTGTGTGGATGCCACACATGGTTGCACTGAGAAACCAATGTTTGAGTATAAAAATCAAACCTTGTTTACTGACCATTATATGGCAATTTTCTGCACAATTTGCATTTGAAGTGTCATCCATTTTTATTTGTGCAATGACTTCTTTGGACAATTTTTGAAGTGGTTGTAAAAAGCACTCACACTGATCATTAACACTCTGCAGATATTTATTTGTTGAGCTGTCCATGTGAGTAAAAAGGAAGAACAATCTGTGTATGATAATGCTGTGCAGCTTTAAGAGTCTTTATCAGCATCAAGCCAAAGATGGTGGGTAAGGAGTTAGGATTTTCTCCTTTAGCTGGTGTGTTAACCGTCCTCCTCTATATTGTAGTGTGCAGTGAGAGTGAGAGTTATGTATCTGGTTTGGGGTGGTGCTTTGGAGGGTGTGGAACTTTTGTGTTTCCAAGTCATTTTACATGCTTTGGCATTAGTTTATATTTGTATGTTCTCTGGAGAAACAAATATTCTGTCTTATCTCAGCAGGACTATAAATATTTAACTGTATTAAAACATTTAAACCTCTTGCGTGTCTTAATTTGTTTGCTCCTCCTACGTAAGAAATTCACATAAAGTAACGTAACGTAAGATATTAACCTAAACATTCCAGATTACTATCCATTATTCTAAAATTCTTTTCACATGGCAGTATACATTTTAGTAATATAAATGTAATTTCTAAAGGAAAAAAACTTGAGTAAGTAAGGTTTTTATGACAATTCTAACACTTAATATACCTAATTTTGCCATAATTGGCACAGTTGCAACTGTAGTACCTCTGTATTTAGTTGAATTTATTGCTGCAACAATATAAAAAGCAATTCTAATTTTCTCATGCAGTGAGTTTGAAACTTTTATTTATTTTTAGAACACAATCGCCATGTTTACCATGGCACTGTCACACAGATACTGGCTTCCCTTCCTCTGCATATTAGAGGCGTACTTGCAAAATACTGTGAACAATGGCACACGCACTGCATCTATAACTCCTTCCAGCTGAAAAGATGAAATAAGATCACATGACAGGCTTTTTCCGGGCCAAAGGAAAAGCTCATTTAACATGTCTTCTGTTTATCCTTCATTTGCAATGTAGAGGTCAATGGTGCTCTGACTACAGTTTTCTTATCAATCACAGAACAAAGTCATAATATTGGTAACAGCGTGGTGAACACTGTTAACTGCAAAAGTGACCTGGTGGGCTGGTCTGTCAATCATCCCTCACCAAAAGCAAAGCAAAATGTGGCTAATTATCAGATCTTTGCAGAGGTAGATAAGATCAGTGGACAGGATTGGTTTCTTATAGGTATCGCTAATCACCTGAACGTAATTAATTTTGGGCCACGTTCTGTAATGGTTTAAAAAATCTGACACTGTCTGTCAGGTAGCAGTATATACAAATATATAAAGGCAGTATAAAAAGGTTGATGTATACACCAACATTTTTATTGCATCCTTTTATCTTGTCTTTCTTGTTTGCTATAGTATCTTATCATATAAAGCCCTGTAAATATCCATGATGATGAAATCCATTATCTGCTTGATGGGGTTTAGCACTGTCACAGTAACTAATATCTACAGTCTTTACTTTCTCCCCTTTTGGTCAATAGGTGCAAAAGAAAAGCAATGGTGATCTTGAATTAGGTTGTTTGCAAATAGCTAGTAGCATGTCAGGTTGCTTTGTGCCTACGTTGGCAGCTTCCCAAACTGCATTTACAGTATATACTCTATAAAACCAATTACAAACTGGTGGATTCTCACAATTCGTTGTTTCCAGACAAAATTCCACAGAAAGCATTCATTAATCTGTGAAAGCTAAGTTATGAAAAGGCAGGATATAAAATGTGTCAACACGATATAAAGGATCATTAATGATAATTAAACAAAAGATTCTGGTACATATAAAACAAACGATGTCTACAAAAATGTGTAAATTGGGTTTTTAATGAGGCACAGAGGTAAAAACCTCATGAATACAGAAAAAAAAATTTAATTGTGAAAATGAGAGTATCTTTTCAAAAAGAAAAGCATGCATGAGCAGGAAGAAAAACGAGAGGTAGTAAATCAGTAAAGGGAGAGAGTTAAATATAGCAAATTTCAAGAGGGGGATGTCTGAGAGAACAGAGATGGGTTTGTTCTTAGCATGTGTCACTACGGTAACCTGTGTGGATCTGACTGACAAGGCAAGTTGATTCTAAGCTTGTTTAGGAGAAATGGCTCTCTTGTTGTCTCCCACAAGGAGATGGCTCTGACTACAGAGAGACAACATTGACTTTTTTAAGAGAATGACAAACATATTCAGAACTTTGGTTCAATGAAAGTGCCTTATGTGTTTCACATATCAATCACCAACAACAATACTACACTGTATATTATAATTGGAATGGATACTATTTTTAGTTTTACCACATTACCTTCATAAATAACCCTTAATCCCAAGTGACATCAGGTCAAACAAATGGTCCAATATATACCTCCCAATTAAAAATGCCATGCGAACAACTCAATAATCTTGCAATCGCCCCTGATTAATTTGTGCAGTCCCTTTTTTTTTTTTTAAACCAAGTTGAGTGATCATTTTTCTGGGGTACAAACGTGTGTGATTAACTGCTTTACTGATGTTTGCGATTTGTGTTCTGATTGTTAAAATGCTTGAGGAGCAATTTCTAAGACAAATGAGCCCCAAGCTAAGGACTGAAAGCAGTTCAAATGGTTGTGAGTGTATGAACTGTTGAAGTGATAACAAATGATTCATTAGAGCATTCAAAATATTTGTTATAGTTTTTCTGCTTCTCTGAGCACAATCACAGCTACATTAAAGCCTGCTTTTCATTTTTGTAAAAAAATTGAAGATATTCAGGCTTTTGAGGATCAGATTCCTTATTTAGTCCATTGTGCAAAAATCTGTCTACGATTAGGTATTATTGGCTTCCTTAAAAAAAGTTCTCACCTGTTATGAGCCACTGTTTAACTTTGACATCAGTCCTTACTCTTGCTCATTTTTTTCATCTTTTAATTTACTACTCACCTGCATGTTGTAAAATAACTGATTTTAGAAAGCATAGAAAATTTTTAAATTTTTTAACTGATTGGCCAGTGATGGCTGATTCATATTTGGAAAAAAGACAAAATAGAAATCTACCGAAGTAGAGATTAAAATTAAGTTTAACATATATTACACTTAGAAAACATACGAAACAATGTCTCTAAAATATGAATAACTTTACATCTTGACCTTGTATTAAGCGTACATGTATCTAAATTAAGTTCTCCTGATGAATTTTTAGGATAGTTACACAGCCAATTATGTTTTTTTAATTCAAATTTGGTTTGTTTTAATTGCAAACCTGATAAAAGCACTGAGTTCACTTTAATCAATAAGTGGAACACAGTGAGTTGAGAGGAAAAGAAGCTCGGTAGAATCGAGAATTAAAGTAGAAAAACAACCCATAGTCAAAATAGATTTTGAACAAGTGCTTTTATGCTACAAAAGCTCTACATCTGAGGAGAAAATGATCCCTTAGAATAAGAAGTGGGGTGAAAATGTGGTTTGGGCGTGATAAAAGTATGCCAGAGGGAAGGTAGATGGAGACAATAGTTTGGCAAAGGGAGATAAAGTGTGATTGAGGAGAATGAGAGAGGAAGAAAGACGGAGGCCAAAACTTTTTTTTTTTAAAACATTGGAGCAATGAAAAGGAGATTTGAGTGGGACATAAAGAGAGGCAATCTTTCTCTGCCCTGTTCCCGATAAACTCGAGACACCTCTTTTCTATTCTCATCATCTCGTTTTTCACAGTCATGTTATGAACTGAACCTTTGGGAGTCAAAAGTTCAGAGATAAGCCAAACGGATTGTGCCAATACTTTCTCATTTAATATTACTTTTTTATTTTTATCAGGCATATATTCTTTTCTCGAGCCTTTTTCAGTGGTTTTACATTGAGTAACCAACCAATCCGTCCTACAAAAAAATTATTTTAAATGATCCACAGTAACACCTATTCAGACTGTTGCAGTATTTACCTGACTCATTTATGCGTTGCTTTCATTTTAGAAACACATGAATTTAGTGGTGGTGACTTTCAAAATACAAGTAAGAAAAGTCTTTTGAATACGGCGTCACTGTAGTCTTATCATGGCTGCTGATCTGTATCTAAGAGCAGCATGGGCAAAGATAACCATGTAATTTAGTTCTGCTGAAGTTTGCTTAATGACAGCAGCACAGAAAGGAAGTTAGGTCACATAGAAAGAAACAGAGCTCAGTAAGTAAGTCCTTTGGGGTAATGATTTAGCCCACCGAGCAGGAAAAATGGCAGACAAAGCATCGATTTCACAGTTAATAAAATATTTCTCTGTCACTTTGGTACTGAGATTCATCAGATACAGAAAGAGGCTGATAAAAATACTTTGACCAACTCATTAAATCAAGAGACCATTTTTTAAGTCTACATATATTTAAGTTATTTCACAGTTGTTGTAGTATGTCTTATTGTTCAATCAGCTAGATGATGGAAAAAAGGTTAAGATTTTGAAAAGAAATATTGGGTGTGAAACTATAGTTACGGCATAGGTGCCAAAATCCAGTTCTTAAGGTCCGACCTCCTGCATGGGTGCCAAAATCCAGTTCTTAAGGTCCAACCTCCTGCAAATTTTAAATGCAATCCTTTCTCAAGCACATCCAAATTGAAAGAGTGGCTCATTAAGAGACTTCTGATGAGCTGAAGGACATATTGATGAAGAAATTTTGCCATCTGATTCAGGTGTGTTGGAGGTGCATCTAAAAGTTGCAAAACATTTTTTTTTTTTTTTGCAAAACATCGTCACTGCAAACAGAAAAGAGATGTTGTAATTTCAGCCATTGTTTAATTCCCCAGAGGTAATAAATCTGACGATATCAAAATATAATCATTTCAAAATGTCGATTTATCAGATAAATTCATGTTCCTTGTCTCCTTTTGTTTCTTTCAACTAACCAAAGCTTGTTTATATCTTGGATTATATTTATTCTGCAACCTGGTATGGAGTTTGTACCGCGTAATGTATTAACAAAATCTGCTTAATAATACCATGTTCTCTTTATTAAATAATTAAAAACGAAGAAGAAAGGAAAATTAATTTGCATGTAGCAAGTTAAATTATTGACAACTTTTATGATTGTATTAAGGACTGGGTAAGTAAACTCATGTCATTGTGTTCAATGATAGAAAACAACTCAAGCAAATATTTTTTTTACACTGTGCTGGCCCTTTATCTTTACTCAATACAACCATAGGAGGCAGAAAAAGGAGAATTGACTTTCAATCTTGGACACTTCCATGATCTAATGAAGAAAATGCTGGGGTCTGAAGAGAACGTCTTTCTCCAAGGTAAAAGCCAAAGAGAACATGACATCTAAAGTGCAAGAAAAATAAGTTAGACGATTTAGAAACATTGAAAAGGAGGATTGACCTCCCTGATTTGAAAAGACAATAACATCATACATCATTCCCTTCAGTATTGCGCTACACTTTAATATATTACCACAAAAGGAATATAATAAAACCTTTTAACCCATGGAAGCAAAGACTTCTGTGTGATTACTTAATTAATAACAATAGTTCCAGAGGTAAAAAAGGAGGAAAATACTTTACTCTCAACATTTTGCCAACCAATGATAACACACATTGCTATTAAAAGTAGTGATGAATTGATTCTTAGATCCACTTTATAATAAACATTTAACGCATAATCCAAATCCCCACTCATATTATTTTTTTATGATGTATGTATGTATGGACCTGTGTTAAGAAAATTGTCATTCATTTCACTAAAGCCACAGGTTGGAGTAACCATCTTCTGTCACTGTCATCCAAAGATAGATATGGTAGTCTGTACCTATAATAAATCTTTTGATGAAGGTTTAAATAGACTTATGCTAAGTCTGCACAGAGACATTTGAAAAGATTTTGATTCATTGGTGTCACAACTTGCCATTAAAATGAACTAGCTGACCTACCAACCGAAACAAAAAGAAAACCTACCGGATTTTTTTTTTTTAAACTGCAGTAAAATACAAGATAGATAGATAAATTAATGAATGAACTTATAGATGGACAGAAGGATGAGTGTATGATTTATTGAATGAATGGATGGGTGGATAAAAAAATGCAAATAGTTTTTCTTCTTTTTATTGACCATTGGTTAAGATAAATGTCGATATTGGTAGATATTTATTGAAATGATTACTTACTGAACTGAATTCAGAGAAACAACAAATTTAACTTTAGGCCAACTCTGCCAGAACTAAAATAATGATAATAATAATAAATATCACCAGCAATGATGAGATTAAATTTACTCTTTTATCAAGTCTTTTTCAGGGGGGGGGTGCTTTTGGAATTCAGTACCTCTCATTTTTATACAAAGTAAATATAAAAGAAACATGAGTAGAGGTAATACTATTGGAATCTGTATCCCTGGTGGGTTTGTCTACACCCTTCACTTTCACACTGAACATAAAACAAATGTTAAAAGAATGAAAAATAAATTATTATTTTACTAATCACCTGAATTTCTCCAGTGTGACTGATTTTTAAAGTTTTGCTATGTATCGGTTATTTGGTCATGCTGATGAGCCCGTTCCCATTGCAAAAGGTAATATTTTGTCTAGATTTAACTAGTGTTGCTATTCGGGCTTAACAGAATTAAAACATTTTGTCAGAGGATTTGAAGCCTTGTGAAAAGAGTTTGTCTGCTGACTGGTGGTTAAAAAACTATTGTAAGTGTATGTTTGTCTTCTTCTCAGTCCATAACCAGCTCTTGCAAATTTAATCATGTACATTTTTGAAGTACAAAGATTCAGGTGAAGTAGAGCTTTCTAACTCTGCTTGGTGATTTGTTTTGCTATGAGAGCCTGAAAGAGAAGGTTCGGTTCAGCACTGCTGTAATGACATGTTATCATATTTTGTTCACTTTAAGAAGTTCTAAACCTAATTTGCACCAAGAAAATCTCAACTTTGATTAATAGATGCATAACTTGTCACTTTTAAATCCCTTACTGTGGAAGAAAACCATCTGCCACTTACCAAAGTATGATGATTGTTATGTTTTATGCTTCACAATAAATGTTCTATTTGTATTCAGTTGAAAGGAATCTGTATGTCTGCCACTTTTTTAAACTATAGGGAAATTTTATCCTTTCCAGACTTGGTTTCTGTAAAATAACATCAATATAGCATGTCATATTATAATGACATATTGCATTCTCATAGGCAGATCATTTGAGCTTGTTATATCACATCATAACACAGCCAGAGTTAGAAAATATTATAATACTGTCAATTGGATGACAGCTATTATTCAAACTATATAGATCTTGACATGCTTATAAACAATTAGTATACTGAAAAATATACTGTAATATGATTTAATGGAAACAGCAAGAGAGGCATCATGCTGTGACATTCCAACAGGCTGAAGGGATCATTGACTGTTAAACATGGGGACACTGTCCATGGGTTGGTGTGTGCAAATCCTCTGACCGGCCGTCTATAGAATAAAAACACATCTCTTGCTGTGTTTGTTTGCATGCTGGGATATGGCAGTACTTTGCTAAAGACCTTTGTTCTGAGTCAGTTTGAAAGAAGTGTGTTTGAATTTTTTTTATTGAAGCCTCTGAAACTTTAGTGAACACAAAATACAACCCTTTAATTGATAATGGAGGCTTTCTTGGAGATTAAATAGTCCCAAATATGAATCCGATATGTGTGAGGATGCTCTGGCATTGTTAGTCCATGGCTGTAAACGGGACCACCTGCTATTGCAGGGTACATCAGATGAATTTGTGAATTTCAGCTGAGAGTGATGTCTCAGAGCTCATACACCTGAGGAGGTACGTTTTTGGCTTGGTATAACACTAAATAATTTTGATTTAGATTTTTTAACCATTTCTTAACTAATCAGTAGTAACCCCCTTTTACAAATAACAGCTGGTGGCTACTGCCATAATCATCAAAATTGCTGCATTGCCCTACCTGGTGATGTCTCCCATTACTGGTAGAGCCGAGCAGTAACGAGATGAAGAGTCTGTTTTTGATCTGTCACTCTGGAGAGCAGTGACTTATTTCTACTTCCGCTCCGAGTCCCTCTAATCCTTCACAGAGCTGTAGCTCATCTACACAAAGACTTTGAGTGTGTTCGTGTAGGAGTGTTAGACTGTTGCTTCTGGGAACTCTTGCAGAGATGATGTCTGAGTCTGTATTACATTTTTCAAGTGTTAGTGTGGATGTCTGTATGTGCAACACAAAGAAATAATTGTTTGGATAATGGGCAAAAAATTATAACTGTGATGCAGGAGAGCTATCTGTTTAAATTGTTTTTTAAATTAACCACTAAGTATGAGGCCCCCTTTTGTGGTTATTTTTTAAGATGGCATAAATCAGTAAGATTGCTGTGAGATGGAACATTTGGTTGTTGCCAGCTCATAAACAAACACTCTACCTAGCCAGTATTGTTTCTTTTCAACAAAAATTCTTAATTTTTAGCAGAAGATATTTTGCTAGCTTTGTACTCTAGTTTGCTTTGTAACTCCCAAATGACCAGGTCAGGCAGTGAGAAGTTTAAATTTACTTTTTTTATTCACCAAAAATCTGAGGTTCATATAGCATAAACAGAGAAAACAATATACATATGCAGATATTCTCCTAACGTCTTGTACTATCTTAACCAGAGCCGGCCCAAGGCAAAAGCGAACTAAGCGACAGCTTAGGGCCCCCAACTGCAGTTTTAAAAAAAAGCTTTTTTTTTTCCACACAGAATTGGTGATGTCTATATTATCACAAATATTTTATTGTACAAAAACACAATTTCATCAGTGTGCTGCTGGTGTAAACCTAGGGATTCTTACTGCCTCTTCTCTGGAGGTAAAGAAGCTTCGCTGCACCCGTATGGAAAGCCGTTTCATTCAAAATTAAATAAATAAATATATCATGAAATAAATTATTATCCCCATGAAATAAAATTTAATAAATATTATGGAAACATTAAAATAAATAAAATATGTTTTAATCTCCTTTAATTTTCAATTTTATTTTATTTCATGGGGATATTAATTTATTTCTTTAAATATTTATATATTTAATTTAATTATAGCAGGTAATTGCAGTGCTGCTTCAGGCTAGCTGCTGTAGCCCGTACAAACACCCCATTTGCATTCTCATTTTTCAACCTTTTGTTTGCACCTAATGGGCCATTTGGTCTCCCAGTGTTATACAAATCACAGCAGCGAAAATGCAGCTCCATGGTTGCTGTATACCCAGCCCAGCTAAACCCTGTAAGACCCAAATATTGAAAAAAAGGAATTCTGTTTTTGACCCCCAGATATATTTTTAGGAGGCCTCTGGTGGTGAAATTAAAGACTTCTCAACATTTTTTTTAATTTTAGTATGTTTTTAGGGAACTTCTTTTTAGAAATTTTGCAACGATGGGAGTAGAATTTCTGTGCTTGTACTCACTTTGTCTGGAAATATGTACAGAACATTTAAGTATTCATTAGCAGGGTTTAATGCTTACTTACCCCCATAACAGGATATATATCATGAGTAATATTTGCAACAATCATAGTTTTGTGAATAAGCATTTCGTCATAAAATGAAAGAAAAAAATTTACAAAACTTTTTCCGTCCCTTTCAATGTCTGTCTGTCTCCAAACACACTACAGACATTTGCATTAGGCCTATCATCAAGTACATGCTAATCAAAGTTCCAAAACATTCAAACGATACTCTCTGGCTGGCCTATAATGCTCTCTACTTATCATACTAAAAGCAACACACTCATACCCCCAGAGCACTTAAAGGTGTACATTCAAGACCATTCACACCTGTTTGAGTAATGCAACAGGCATCCCCCCAAAACAACGGCAGAACATTCAGAACCTGTTTGTCTTAATCTTTTAATGCTATTAACTGCTACTTGGGCAACACTGAGAAAAGAGTGTCTCAGGATAATAAATTAGAAAAAACATATCAAATATGATCCATACACACTGAGGAAACATGTTTTCCTACTTGTTGTGGGACTTTCCTGGTGAATAGCCCGTCCATATTACAAATGACCTTATCCACCAGAATTCCAACTACACCGCTAGCCAAATGAAGGCATACAGGTGTCTGTAGGCGGATAACTACTTTGTGTTAGGTTGATTTCGGATCCAAAGCAACACAGAATGACTGCAGTTTTGTTTTTGTCTGGGTGAATAAATGTGATTCACTCTTTACGTTTCTGTTTCATCACTAATGTAACGTTTACATGAACTCACCACTGGCGTCAGGCTACAAGCTACCTAGGTCATTGTAAATACTAAATTGTTAATATTAATTAACTATAAATTAAATACTAAATTGGAAATAGTACTTTCTAATGTTGCTAGGTCATTCTCAGATGTTTAATTAGACGGTTTGAAAACGAGGGTGGTGGTTAAAGAAAACGGAGAAGTTGTCACAGCACATTGTGACTGGTTGGATAACTCTAATAAATGAACATCACATCAACATGTAATCATTCAAAATCAAGCCTTTCCCCTGTTGTTATCCTCCCACTTCCTGCCGCCCAATCTGCAGTCCTGACGTAATGTGAAAACCAGACTGCTTAATGCTCATTTCATACTCTGTGTTGGCTATCAGATCTCATCATGTGTGGTTATTAAAGCAGGTTATTGTCATTAATCATAATGATTACACAGTTTTGGCACATAATTGGCTGTTTTTGACTACTTTTGATGTTATCTTTATATTTCACTTTTAAAAAAAATGTTTACCCTGCATTGCTTGGTATCATTTTCTTCAGCACAACCTTCCCTTTGTGGATTTATAAAAATCTTTCATTTTTGAAATACCATATAAACACTGTGGACCTAAAATCTGAGTAGAAAAAGTAATATTTATCACTGTGAAAATCACAAATATGTTTATCGAACCATTTTCAAAACCAACTTACAATCTTTCTCAGAAAAAAGTGATTTATTTAAAAAGTGATTTTTTTTGCATAAAATCCAGGTATTACTTTAAGTGTTTTTATGTACAGCTACTTTACAAAACAATGTAACGTCTCACAAATATGTTTAACAAACCAATTTTAAAACTTAGAATGTAAATAGAAATTATAAACCTATGTAGGCTCTTATCACACAACAAAGTAATTTAACACTATCTATATAAAATGCAGGAAATGCCTCAGATTTTTTACCTGCTTAAAGGTATTTACATCAGAAAGCTACTGTAACAGCAGTCCCACAGGCCACTATCCGAAAGCAACAGATTTAAATCCTGTCACTCAAAGAATAGATTTTAAAACAGCCTTGCTTGTGTACAAGTCTCTTCATGGTTTAGCCCCAAAGTACATATCTGACATGTTAGAGCCATATGAACCAGCCAGGACTCTGAGAACCTCAGGTAGTGGCCTCCTGCTGATGCCCAGAGTCAGGACCAAACAAGGGGAGGCTTCATTCCAGTTTTATGCTCCT
>JAVLVB010000125.1:365980-389763 GCA_032876305.1 Orestias chungarensis | reverse complement strand
AGGTTGAATTGTATTACAAGCACTGGAGAAATCAAAGAACATGATCCTCACAAATCTGCTTGTTTTGTTTAAAATAATAATAATCAAGGTAAAACAACATAGCCTCTGTTGTTTTGGCAAAAAAGCTCTACTTTTGTGTATTAAGGTCCATAATTAACTTAACCCTTTTTTGAAAGACTTTGATGGAAATATTAAATAGTGTGGCCTATTTGTTAATCTTCATAAAAAAATATTAACACCATGGATGGATAGATGAATGAATGAATAATAACTCAATTCAAGTTGTGTGTTTAACACCATTTTTTTTATTTTGTGTTAGGTCAGGGATCTTACTTCACTTTCTTCTCCTGGTAACAGAGACTATAATGTAGGTAGAGCAGAAAAAGGAGAAGTAAAGGGTTATTTAGATATTTTTCATCTTTAGAAAAAGTCTGTCTACTTCTAGTTATAAACATCTGCAGAGATTCCAGGTATTTGCTTGAATGACTTTGACATTCTATAAGAGATCCATCCTAAATAACACAAGACATGTATGGCAGCTAAACTATCCATTTCTACTGAGAATTGGTGGGCTGTAGTCCTTTTTTGGCGTATAGAAAGCAGCAATTTTCAGCAAATTGCAGAGCTCTTTGTGAAATACTGCTGTCCTTTTTTGCTTTTGTCAAAATTACTGCAGAGCATTTTGGTTTCTGTCAAAACCTGTCAAGACGACAAAGATTATTACTTGCCGACTTTGTATTTATTTATTTTTTCCACCTGCAATGTTTCTCCAGATTTCTTCGCCTACCCAAGGAAGTACATATATTTGAAGTTTTTTAATAGAACTTTAGATTATTTTTCCAGTCATTATGTAAAGTAAAGTACCCATAAGTTTCACATTGAAATACAACGACTTTCTTGCAGCTAATCTCTCAGACTCAAAAATATTTCAGCAGAATTTTGGGTACAAGAACTATATTGAGATATAGATACGAATGTTAGAGTTTTGCATACACCTTTCTGACAGCGATCTTACTCCATAGTACTCTTACTTTTTTTTTTTTTCTTATTTTGGTGTTGGATTGGCAGAGAGGGTTTCAGCACCTGCCCCTTTGCCAATTGATTCCCAGAGTGCCCTCTTGTCACTGTACTTCCCCACAAAGTAAACAACTGGAGTAGGTTCTACAGCTGTATTAGTTTGTGCATGGTGTATTTTTGCAAGATGAGTAGACTGACTAAGTAAAGTGAGCTATGAGCATCCTCTGTGTCATCCAAACTTGCATACACCTCTACCAAGATATAGTTGTTAGCCAGCGTTGCAAAAAGTGGGTGTGCAATACAGGGCGCCACGCCAGAGAAGCGATTTGCAGTAAAATATTTATAGTCGGCATTTTCTGTATTTAACGCTGTCTTTTAATGCACAAGATAATTACATCACCGATTAGTTTCAGCCAGTACTTTTCGAATAATTCGATGACAAGCTGATAGAAAGCTACTTTATCCATCCTCAGAGAAAGTAACGAAGTGTAAACTGGCTTCCGTTTTGGAAAATTACAAAAGGGCTTCTTAATTTTTTGCTATCGTCAGCACTACAACATGTTGACACTTTAAATATAGACTAGATTTTTCTAAACTAGTTTTAAAATATGTCAAACAAGGTGTGTGATTTGTGAAACCATTATCTGATCTGTGAAACTTTATAAAGGCACCCTTTCACCACTTTTTTATAAATATCTACATCACATTTGAACTGCCCCAGATTCAAAACTACCAAACACAAATACGTCAAACCTCGACTGGATTATTCTAAAACTAGTTTAGATTAATCTAGTCTAGGTTTGAAGTGTTTGTTTTGTAGTTTTTTTAATGTAGAGCAGATTAACAGAGCTGAAGTTAGCGACAAAATTTGTGGAATCACCCTTTAGCCATTTCCCGAAGCTGGAAATAGTAGCCAACCTCAGCTCCTCATCAGAAAGATAGCTAGTTAACCACACATAACGTGCTGTGGGGACAAAAGTACCTCAGGTTTTGTTGTTGTTGTAACATTGTGTTTATCTTGCCATGAGCAAAATGCATTAGAGAGATATGACCTGTTATCTTACTGTCAAGCTATTTTTTCCTATTTTACTTCACTAAAAGTATACAATAATATGGACTATTGCAGTATAAACCCAACAATAATAGGAAAATTAGATTTTTGATTTTCTAAAACTAATTTATTTACACAAAAATTAAATAGGCCAACATACGCTAATATGCATAAAAATTATATAACTTTTAGACCATTGCTGTCATGCGCAAAGTCAATGGTCAAGAAAAAAGAATCTAAGTTATATCTATATAATTTAAATAATTCTGGATAATATATGGCAAAGGGTAAAGTATGAATGGATTAAACTTGTGGTTATACAGCACAATTTGAATGAAGTGTCAATCTGTGTCTGTATGTTTTATGTGCATCATACAGTAGTTTAAGGATGCCTCACAAAGAGAGTAGGTTAAAGCAGAAACAAAAGGAGCTATCTGAGGCTGCTATGTTGTGGTGATACTATGTAAGATTTTTTATAGTATTGGTCCATACAATTCAACCTGTTAAAAAGGAGGCTTTGTCTCTGCATCATGTTTCAAATCCATGCTCCGTGTGCCCCCTTTTTACTTTGAGCACATGCTCCTCCAAAGGTCTCTGCACGGCCCTGCTTTAGTGTTTGTGCCTTCGTGCATTAGATGTATAAAACCAATCATTCATGCATCTGCAAACATGAATATCCTACATCCAAACCAGAGGGGAAATCACAGATTGAACAGAGGGCAAATGGTAAGATCAACATTTTAGAAAAAAATATCTTTACCTGCTCTAACCTTTACAGGATATAATTATTTGGCATTGGTGGTTCACAGCCTAACACAAAGCTAGCACCAATACCGTGTGGTAACAGCACTTTAGTGTTGTTTAGGATACAAACACAAATGAAAGGGCTAGAGGTTGATACTAAAAATAGAGTTTAATAACCAGAAATCAGGGACAGACTGACAACAAAATCAGAGGACCTAACAATACTTGATGAAACCAAGAGTTGTTAGCAGGCAGACTGATTGCCAGGTTGCAACACTGGTGAGTAAATATATAAATGAAAAGCAACCAAAGAACAGCAGGGAGCTGAGGCACTGACTCAAAGTGTGGAGTGAGCAATGGCAGGTAAAACAATAATGTGGAAATTGTAAATTAACACAGAGGCTAGCCTAGAAACACATAGTAGCTGAAAAACCAAAACAGCATGACAAGCGGGCACGAACAGCACTGTGGTAATAAGCTAGAGTACCCCAAGAAATCCCAAACAAGTACAGTGGAGAGTTTCCAGTTCCAATTACACAAGCAGAAAGAGCTTTGCTGGGACTTTATTTCATTCCTAGCTGTGACATAGCATGGAAAACATCTGAATCCCATGAACGATGTTAATCATCATTTGGGCTGTTTAAACTATGACAACGTCAGCGGCTGTGCATGTCGTCGAGGGAGACAGAGATGGCGCACAGCGTACAGCATGTTGCACCTTCCGAAGTGCCACCGCATAAAGGTATTCAAGAACTCCCCATCCAATTTCAAAAAACACTTTGAAGTAAATGAAATAAAGAAACAATAAATGCTGCCAATGTTGTGTCATGTGGCAGGAGGACAATATACTGTATATATGTGTCAAACATAGTTTTAGCCAACATTACGGACAAGTTGCTGACGTTTGTAAGTGGCAGTGTGCAATGTGATATTTTAGCTTTAAAAAATTTGGCATTGTTGAAAGATAAGATATAGTTGACGGTTGACCGCCAGCACTAATACAGTGTGGTAACAGCACTTTAGTGTTGTTTAGGATACAAACACAAATGAAATGGCTAGAGGTTGATACTAAAAATACAGTTTAATAACCAGAAATCAAGAACAGACAGACAACAAAATCAGTGGACCTAACAATACTTGATGAAACCAAGAGTTGTTAGCAGGCAGACTGATTGCCAGGTTGCAACACCGGTGAGTAAATATACAAATGAAAAGCAACCAAAGGACAGCAGGGAGTTGAGGCACTGACTCAAAGTGTGGAGTGAGCAATGGCAGGGAAAATAATAATGTGGAAAATAGTAAATAAACACAGAGGCTTGCCTAGAAAAACACATAGTAGCAGAAAAACTAAAACAGCACGACAAGCATGCACGAACAGCACTGTGGTAATAAGCTACAGTACCCCAAGAAATCCCAAACAAGTACAGTGGAAAGGTTTCAGTTCCAATTACACAAGCAGAAAGAGCTTTGCTGAGACTTTATTTCATTCCTAGCTGTGACATAGCAGAGAAAACATCTGAATCCAATGACCAATATTGATCATCATTTGGGCTGTTTAAACCAACAGTAAGAGTGTGAATGCATAACAAAAAAATGAAATAAAACACAGATTTTGACTTTTTAGCTTTTTGTTCCTAACTTTTGATCGACTGACGAACAGCTTATTCGTGTTTACATGCAATTTTTAGTAAGCTTTGCACTATATTACATTTATATTACATGTCTTCCTTTATCAAGCTTTTCTGATACCCTAATTTTGATCCACCACCAATCATGATCAGAACTGCATCTGCATTTGTAATTGAAAAAAAAATACCAAAAACAAAAACAAAGCAAAATGGTTGTTTTGTTTTCATTAGTCCCAGGTTTATCATCTCTATGATCTCTATAGTTTCTGATGGTTCTGAGCTGGGAATAGAAATAGAAAACGGCTTCATAAACATTCACACCACTTTCCTAGTGGCAGTCAGGTGGCTGCTAGAGCTCTGTCAATGAATGAGAACATATTTTCTACTATTTTAAGGAGGTCCTTTTTTACCACATGTTGAGTTTTCATTATCATGGTATATGCTTTTTCATTGTAATTCAGCAAGTGCTGATACAAACAAATTTGTTGCAATGCATGACATGTGGTTGTAAAATATTGGGAGCCTGGAACAATTGTATGAGAATAAAATATATATTAGTTTTTTTAATTTTTAGATTGAATAAATAGTTTATTTCAGGGAAGAAGGTTGATACAGTAAAATCAAACCTATAGTTTTGGCAAATGTATGAGCAGTTATTCATTTGAAAATTACCCTCTTTTTCTCACTATAGGGAAATAAAAGAGCATGCACTTCTGCCTGCATGCATTCTAAGTAATATGTGTGAATTATCGCGAATACAATCCATTTTAAATATTTGTTCATTTTCTTGTTGATTTTGATTTAATTTTTGCTTGCATTTCAGCATGCAGTCATGTATAAGTTGACAGTAGGAGTACATTACTTAAAATATTGCTGTTCAAATAGTTTGACTTGCATATGCTCCACATCACACACTGCTGTAGTAGTTTTTGTCAACAACACTCAAATAATCCACTCTTCACAGCAAACCTTTCTTGCGATGAATTATTCAATTTGCTGTGACATAATAATGAGATTGACTCATTAAGCTTATTTCCAGAAAGTATCAATTTATTTGTATCTCGTATTTGATTGATCAGAATAATGAACTACTTATTCATCATCAGAGGAGCTCTTACACTGACAGGGTTCAGATCCAGCAATTATGTAATTAAATTGTAGAGTAGGCTGACAAATGGGTTCAATTTCAGCTTTCCTCCATGTAATTCCACTTAAAGCACAAAGTTATGACGATTTAGTCGTGCTGTGTGTCTAAACACTAAAATGAAGCAGATTTTTTTTCTCTGATTCTACTGTATTCACACTTTCTATAATGAGCTGCGGAGATCTTTGTTTTGACATTAGAGCAATGTCAATGGCATTCAAGTTTGATATTTACCAAAGTCAGGTATAAAGTCAAACTGCTGATGTTGCACAGTCACACACTATAATGAACTGAATACTTTAATGTAGGCTGAATAAATGTCAGCCATAAGTTGGTTTCTGTTACCACATGGTAGTAGTTTTGGCCCCTTAACACTAGACAGTATAACCCGAACGACTATCCAGCAATGAAAATGAACAAGGTAACATTTCATCCCTTATACATGTGATGGGCCCACTGGAAAAGCAGTGACAAATAGCCAGAGCACAAACAGAGAAAAACTATTTAAAAAATGTTACTTTTGTTTTTTTGCCAAATATTTACTACTTAAACTGATGATAAACCTCTCATGTAGTTTTAGAGGTTATATCATATTAAACTCTGTATTAGAATTCAGTTTGTTTACAGCATAATTCTGTGCCATTTTAGGGTGTAGGAGAAACCCACTGCTGCTTAACAGGTTGGGGTTGGGGTTATTGGCTATTCACACACTTTTGCTACTGGTTATTGGCTAACAAGATTAGAAACACATGGCTAATTATCGACTGAAAACATAATAATAAAGAGTCTAGGAATTTGTTTGCAGATCATTGCAATTTCAGTAAAATTTGCACAAAGGTTCTAAAAATGATCCAAAATGCCAACCAATGGCTTATGAAATAAAATAAAAAGTTCTACAACACTCTGCAGGATAAAGGACAATTACAATTGGTACCTCATGTACTTAGAATAGCAAAGTTATTATGTGATTTCTAAAGATAACACAACCATGTTATATTATCTGTTATTACCCTTATTACTTTAACTCCGATACATTTTAAATAATGAATTTATAGCTAACTATCTCAGGGTATGAATAACTTTGACTTGCATGCAGAGAGACATACCAATTATCTACAGGTATTGAGAAAACCTAGATTCACATTATTTTGTATACACAGTAAAACATAATTGTAAAAAATCAGTACCCTTAACATCAAATTAAGCATTTTTTGTCAAGTCTTCGCACTATGAACTACCAACAGTTACAAGAAAAAATAAAACGTGACAAACAAGCTAAATTAAAGGATGAACCGATTAGGTTTAGTCAACACAACAATGACACTGAGAAAAAAGAGCAGAAAATCCTTCCATCATCTACCAACGTTTCCATTACAAGCCTAATATGCTTCATATTTTCTTTTTTCTTTTTTCTTTTGGTGATTTCATATCAGTGACAGTGTAATTTTGCAACATACACTATAAGCTGCTTAAAACAAAGTATTTAATTCCATTCTTACATGGTGTATATTTATTTATTTTGCTGAAGTTGCCATGACTTTTTGACGTTCAAGTGAGTAACATGTATTTTTCTGTTTATTGTACTTCAATATTTACTTAAAGATATGAGAAAACCAGAGGTGTATAGCAACAAAGTACATGTACTTTGTTTTTTATAATCCAGACTTTTACTTTTACTTCACTACATTTAAAAGTTGAAACATATAACATATACTTTTACTTTGTTACTTTGACATTTGCCACCCTGTTGCTCGTTACAAATCAAAGAATTATCTTGAATACTCTTGTCGGAGAGGACGAGAAGAACCACGCAGGGTACTCTCGGAATGATTGACGTTGACGGCGGAATTGCAGGGTGCGGCAGTATGACAACGTCAGCGGCTGTGCATGTCGTCGAGGGAGACAGAAATGGTGCACAGCATAGAGTATGTTGCGCCTTCCAAAGTGCCACCACATAAAGGTATTCAAGAACTCCCCATCCAATTGCAAAAAACACTTTGAAGTAAATGAGTTAAAGTAACGATAAACGCTGCCAATGTCCTGTCATGTGGCAGGAGGACTATATATATGTGTCAAACATAGTTTTAGCCAACATGACGGACAAGTTCCTGACGTTAGTTAGTGGCAGTGTGCTATTTGATATTTTAGCTTTAAACAATTTTGCATTGTTGAAAGATAAGATATAGTTGACGGTTGACCAATGTGTTTTTTCATCAATGTTGGACATGCCAACAATTGGGACACAAGGTAGGTGGGAAGATGGTTGGGACAACCTAGAACTGACACTATTGTAACCGTGAAATGATATATATTATTTCTTTTACTTTTGTGTTTTTCATGTAGAGACCATATCCACTACAACCATGAGCAGCTGACTTCACAGAAAAGAAAGAGGGCTTCAAAAGCTAGGACCTCCACTCTCATACAGACGACCTTTCTGAATTTTGCAAGAAAGAAAAGTTTTTTGTTTTTTTTAACCCAATGCCACATTTTATTCATCCGAAAAAAGTGAAATAAAAAAGTGTGAATAATATTTTGTTGTGTTGCTTCTTTTCATGCGTACTATGAGATACTTGTACTTTCACTTTTGATACTTAAGTACAATTTTTCACAACATACTTTTGATACTTAAGTACATTCATTGTGAGCTACTTTAAGACTTTTACTCAAGTAGTTTCCTTCTGGGTGACTTTAACTTTTACCAAAGTCGTTTTCAGTTAGGGTATTTGTACTTTTACTTAGTTACTTTTTTCAAGTACTTTATACACCTCTGGAGAAAACCCATTTACAATATTCCTCTGTGTAAAGCTTGTCCTCCTGTTGTACGTCAAAGATTAAAACATACATTTTAGATTTGACATGATTTGTTTCGTTGTGTTCCTAATGCTTCCAGTTTAAAATATTACTTTTTATTGCATTTCTTTATCATTTAAGTAAACCAGTTTGAACTGTCTTGTGAATTATAGGTGTTATAGAAATAAGTGTGCCTTGTCTTGTCTACAAGCCTGCACATGTATCTGTGTGGCATTCATCTAGTCCAATGGCTTTTTTATTGATATTTAAACATGACTGTAGAGCCAAACTTTTGATAGGAATAGCCATCCATCCTTCCATCCATCCATCCATCCATCCATCCATCCATCCATCCATCCATCCAGCCAGCCATCCAGCCAGCGTGTATCCATCCATCCATCCATCTATCCATCCATCCATCCATCTATCCATCCATCCATCCAGCCAGCCATCCAGCCATCCATCCAGCCATCCAGCCAGCGTGTATTCTGTTAACATTTTTTCAATGTTCCTGTGGAAAAAGATTGATCCATCTCATTCATTATTACATAACTAAAATTTTTTTTTTTTTTTTTTTATGACTGAAAATTACTTAATACTTAATACAATGTTAATACTTGTTGCTCACTTGCATCTTAACATCTTGGAGAGAGAAAAAAAAGGGGCTATTCACTTGGATATGAAACTACAGGCATATATCAATACAAAAGGGTAACGTCATAGTTTGACTGCTGTCACACATAGTACCTCACAGCAGAGATGTGATTTTTAGCCATTTATGTGGTGAAGTCTTTGTGAGGACCATGTTTGAGAAGACATTTGGATGTGAAAAATAGAACTAGTCTGCAGAGACTGGGGACCAACCTTTTGAAGTGATGTAGCCACAACAACTCACCAGGCAAGCAGGATTAATCCTAACCAGATTCCTGAGTCACCTCAACTGGATCCTCTTGATGTGGATCTTCTCCTGGCTGACAGAGCTACTTACCCTTTCTCCAGAGAAGAGCTTGGACATCCTAAAGGGGAAACTTGTTCTGGTTGCTTGTATCTATGACAATGTTCTCATGGTCATAGATGAGGGTTGAAACTTAAAAGGACAGGTACTTTAAGAACTTCGCCTCTCTTCACTTGGAGTTGCAGTTCCAACCCAGCTATCAATTTCCTGCTCTATTTTTTTCCTTATTCTTGAAAAAATCTGAGACACCTAACCCCGAGTGACTTAATATTCTCCATTTAGGGCAGGACCTCATGTGTGACCCAGAGGGCATTCTACAGTGTTCTTGCTTAATAACAAGGTTTCAGACCTAGAGACTGTCTGCTTTACACTTGGCCGTAAAACTGGTGCAGCAACTCTTTAAGAACAGTCTGAGAAAGCCAAAATGATAACGTAATCTGCGAAAAACAGAGACCCATTCCAAAGGCTACTAAAACAGGGGTGACAATAACTACAGTTTGAAGATAAAACAAACAGTCCACAGACAAATCAGTTTTGGCCTACTTTGGAATATTATGAATTCAATTTCAGTGTGAAGTGGATCTTTTCTCATTCATTTACATTCTTTGATTTCAAAGGTTTCTTTACTTTTAAATAGAAATAATCTGACTGCTCTCCAGGAAGTTGAATCAATTATGTCTCTCACTGGATCACACAACCTGGAAAAAGGGCCACCCTGACATAGCATTCTGAAAGCTGGCAGGCAGCCTGGTAAGAGAGATAACAAGAGGGAAGAAAATAGGTTTTTGAAAAGAAATGCTTAGAAAGTAACACGTAATTTAAAATATAAAAAAATCAAAGGTGAATGTGTTATGTTTTTTTCAAACATGTATTACATGATTTTTAATAATAAAAAAATTGCTTTGTCGTTTTGTATTTCTGTAATGAAAATGCAGTATCTTACTCTGAACTGAGACTAGTTGAAAGACTCACTAAAAACAAACAAACAAAGTCTCTGTGTAGTTGCTTTGCAGCTTTTTAATAATTTATTATTCTCCTTTCCCTGCGCCCATGTTGCTTTATGGTTTAACCCATGTGTTTTTTTATTTTATTTTGCTGTTTGTTTGTTTTTCTGAATTAAGATTTTTGCTGGAAAATTATCTTCGGTAACTTTTTAAAATATGTTATATATAATGAATGATAATGATTATTCTGATATTAATGGAACATTTTACAATTATGAGGATAAACGAAAGGATAGACTGTGATAAGAGCTGCCATATGTATTTGTGCAACTAAACTTCCTTACATCTAGGTAGGAAGGCAGTAAAAGATAACTAATTTGAAATGTTCAAATAATTTTTTTTATAAAATAATAAACAATATAAGAGTTAATCATTGCCAGTGACATATTTAGAAAAATCTTTATCGCACCCATCCTATTCTTCATGTTAGATCATTTTTTGTTTTATTCACAATTAGTTACTGTAAGGTGTCGTGAGGGTTCGCAACCCCCTCTTTCCCAGTACTGAGTGCAGTGAACTGTGCTGGTTGGTGATGTGCTTCATCTAAAATGATGAGAGAGCAATGGGTGTGGATTTGATCTGTCATTCTGATTCATTACATCTGAGGTTCAGTGGGTGATTTTTCTTTTTCTCCCTTGCTGCATTTCAGCTCTCTCCATCTTTCACAGCTCAGCTACTCATCCACCCACAGAGTACATGTACAGTATGTTTGTACTCTGTGTATCATTGAAAAGGATTATCTCCTTCTTGCTAAAAGTAAAAACTAAAAAAAACAAACAGAAAATTAGTTGCTTTTTTATGTTTAAAGGATGTCTAGTAAATTAACCCATAAAATGTATTGAATGTTTAGGTGTCTTCTGTAATTTCACCAAAAAGATAATATTCTTGACAGCGTAGAGAAAGGTTAGTATTCTCAAGCTATCTGATATTGCTAAACTAGAGCTTTGCACTGTACAGCCTCTTTCACCCAATTGCACTTTCAAATGAGCACTCTTTATTACATCAGTGCACAAATCGCTGGGCAACTTGTAGTTAGGTGTCTTGCCCAGGGGCATACTGACATGTAGCTGTAATCAATCCCACTTTCAGGCTGCAAGATGTCGACTCTTTTCACCGGGTCACAATGACCCCAAACTTTCAGAATTTACTATTTTTCAGTGAATAAAATCCCTCGTTGATTGAAAAATATCGCAGACATTTTATGCCGCATCGAACTTCTTGTGATCGCTTCTGAAAAAGTTGCTGTCAGTGTATTGGAGAAATTAATAAAATAACAACTGAAGTTTACCGGTTGGTTTCTGCTTGAAAGGAAGTTATGTAAATTAAACTTTTTTTTTTCCTTTTTGTACAGCACAGATGGCAAAAGGATACATCCTTCCAAGTTTTACACCACACATCCATGGTCCGTTAAACTTTTTTAACATAGTTTAGGGATTTCAGTGATGTGTCACCCCGTTCCTTTTATTTAACATATGATTGTGTAAGTGGTTTGGGTGAAAGCAATTCATGTTGGATAGCTGCCTCATGCTTGACTTATCTCTGCGGCCTACCTCTTTATAGATAGTAATCTGAATTACACTTCACCAGAAAAAAGTGTTGGAGAAGGTGAGAGTCAGAATGCTTTGTGTATTTGCCCAGGTCTGCTTGTGTCAGAGACTTAGCACATTATGTTGTTTTATCCTCACATTGGAGCAATTTACACTTACTGAACATGTCTGCCTGTAGTGACAGAAGCTTTGACACTCAACATAAAAACATCTGGCAGTTGCACAGACAGACCCGATGTAACTCACATTCTCAAGTGTCTGCAGTGTCTGTGACTGTGTAGGCAGCTTGCTGGATCCCCAAAAAGTTTGAAGGACTGTCTGGATTTTTAAAAGAAAATATTTAGTTGCCTCATGTTGTTGTGGCTTTTTTGAGTTGTTTTTCTCGATTTAATTCATCAACTCTGTTGGTAAACAGTCATTTTTTTAAACTGTTCACACAATCGGTGTTCTAAGGGGATCGTCGCTTTTATAACATCTAGTTTTCACATATTCTACTGAACCTTCAATGGAAACTTCATTATGAACACAGTCTTATCCCATCTCTTAGAAACCTATGTGAGGTTGTATTCCACTGACTTTCTTTCAAACCAATAACGAATTAATGGTGAAATATTTAGCCTGCCAAGCTAATACTACTAAAGACTACTTTTTCTAGTGAGACCTGGTAAAAACATAAGTTGTGATCTTAATATTTTGTGGAGGTGAAAATAGCTCTAAAGGGACTTTGTGTGTATTTTTTTTTCTTTTTTTTTTTCTTTTTAGTCTGAAAAACTCTCTGACTGCAAACATAATGCTCCGCTCCATTCAGTGTTTCCGCTTTTACACCTAACCCCTCCATTATTGCAACTGAGGGATATTTAACAGACTGAAATGTATTCTTAGCTGCTTACTTTAAATTAACGACTTTAAAAGCTTAATTTGGATCTCTTTTTACCTTGGTCAATAAAATACACTGAATGATCTGTGGTGTTACTTGTACATTTGATTTAAAAGAGAGACGTTTGGAGGGGCAAGTGTTTAAAGTTAAAAGGGGACACAGGGGGCACGCATTTGAAACACGACACAGAAACATGCCTTGCTATACAACCCGTTGAATTGTACCAACCTTTACTATAAAGAATGTAACATGGAATCACGAGACACCACAGCAGCCACACACAGCTCCCTTTGTTTCTGCTTTAACCTCCTCTCCTTACAACAATATTTTGTGCTTTTATTTAGTTTGACTATTGAGTTGGCGATTTTCAGCAAGGGCCTAACAGTTATATAATTTGTATGCATATTAGCCTATATGGGATTATTTATTATAGTGTAAATAAAGGGGCTTTAAAATAACTCAAACGTGTTCTTGACTTGAGGCTTGCAACAGTTGGAAAGCTAGTCCTAGTGCTTCCCCACTCCAATGCGGATGCAGAGCGGGTCTTTTTGTTGGTAGGACTAAATAATACCAGAGCCAGGGATTGGCTCTGGAATACTGTCATCAATAATGACTATTTAAAGGGCCTCGAGACCTAGCCTTGAGTGGGAACCCTCATAATCAATGCCTCAAAAAAGGCCACAGGCCAGAACAACAAGACACACACAGATCTTGAGATGGTTAAATTCCCTGTCTTGTCAGAATTGATCTACCACCTTGTGTTTTTAACCTTAGCGTCTCTCTTTGTCTTGTCTGATCGTCTTCGTTCCATCCCCCATTGTCCCTGCCTTACCTTTGTGGTTACTTTTTAGTGTGAATACCTCATAAGTATATACATATAAATGTTTGACTAAACGTGCACAAAATGAGACCTGCTCTGTCTTATGTCTTCCTGCTGTGCATGCAGCAAAGGTTTGGTTAGCACCACCAAATTTCACTCCAAGGTTTTTCGAAAAGTGGGTTGCCATGCTAATATCGCTCCAGGACCTCCTCACCGGTCCAGTTGTTTACTTTCTGAGGAATCAGGACTCGTTGCGTCCGTCTGGAGCAGCTTAGCTATTAGAAGCAAGGCACTCCTGGGCTTGACAGGGCAGTAAGCGCAGAGTGAGGGCACGTTGTGCCGATCTACTGGCCATGGTAGATGTAAATTATTATTGTTTTGGGCATACACACACAGAGACACCCACAAACAGAGACACGCCCACACACAAAAAAGAAACACTAACAAAAGGGCACTTTGGTCATCAAGGAGCAAAGGGGCAGGTGCTCAATCCTTTGCACATTCCTGTCCACAAGCAATCTACTATTTGGACATGAAATTATTCTTGGATTGTAGATGTAAAGAAAGATGATTGCAGGCTTGGTGTGCTTGATTGTTGTCAGCTAAGAAAAGAAAGAAAACATTTGTGGAAATTCTGTTTTTTCCAAAATGTGGAGGGTGAAACATGTGGGCTGGAAGCTCAAGTTGTTTCCTCTATGCCTGCAGCTTCATCTGATTAAAAGCCATTAGTCTGTCAACTAATTACATTAGTACACTCTATACTCTATTGACAGCCAGATGACCTTTATTCTTAGTTGACTTTTTGTTCTCTAATTTACTTTATTGGTTGGTTGATATGGACATTGCACAAGGATATGCAATTCTCCAAAGGTACCAGGCTAAAATATGTTTTTATCTGGGGTTTTTCGGGTGAAACAAAGCAACTAAACAAAATGCCAGTGCAATACAAAACAGATAAACTAATATAAAACACTCTGAAAATGGAGAAGATTTAAAAGACTAGTGACATATACGAGACTAGTAATGACTGTTACATATAGAGGTTTTATTAAGCACAATACATATTGCTTAACTGTAACAATCATTGTTTCAAAATATTTAAACATCTAACCATATGTTACAATAAAACTACAGGTACACAATCAGGACTGTGGGCCAGAACAGTAAGGTCAGAAAATACCCCATGCATAAATAGTGATTAAGGGGAATATTAACTTCACAGTTCTGGGAGAAATATCAGCAATGGCAGGATGGTTCAAGCTGTTGATCAAAGTGGTTGTAGAACCGTAAAACTCTTGATTATACATACATATACCTTATTGTACTACTTGCACTAAGCTGGAGCTAAGGTTGATAAGAATTAATAAAAGTACTGAGGTTGCCAATCTGTAAACGGAGAAGAGGGAAACTTATTAGAGTCTCCTCGCATCAGGTGCGAGCAGAAATGAGAGCGGCGGAACTGCCGGGTGTTGTGCAGTATTTAATAAAACGCCGTCAGGTGTAAGTACTTACTAGTGGAATTGATACAGTGATGGATTCTGTGACTTAAAATCGTCATATTCTGGTTGGTATTCATCTCATTCTTCACTTGCAAGAAAGTCTACGGATAAATCGCTTTCATCCGATTGCTATGTTAATCTTTTTCCCTTTGAAGGGTTTCCTAGGTGGATTATTTAACCAGTGAACAATGAGAATATTTTATCTGATTTTAGTTTTTTTTTGTGTGTTATTTTTTTGGTTTGTGAGCTGTCAAGATTTACGTAAATGAAGAAATGTGCAGTGCATGCAGAAAGCCAAACAGTTTGAATTAGCATAGACCAATTCTACCTTATTGTCTTTTTGTTGTTGTTATTGTCGGATTTATACATAGATTTAAACAGAAGAGGCTTATTGTAGTAAATGTTTCTTAATTTTCTTAAAACTGCCCAACCACCTACAGATCATTCATTAACTCTGTTATAATTTCATGAAAGGAGTTATATAAACAAAACATAGGGTGAAGTCAGAATTCGAAATACTTTATTAATCCCCGAAGTCCTATCACAGAGCAGATGAACCAAGAGTTGCTAAAAAAAAATTAGAGAAATAGCCCCTACTGATGCTGCCTAAAGCTACTCTTAGCTATTATTGGTCCTTGCTGGAGGTATAATGAAAGAGACTTGATACACTGTGGCAGTTATTTGTATGGTAATTCAGTGCAGAAACACTTCATATCACTTCTTGTTTAAAAGAGGTAAGACAGCATATTTACTGAGCTGAAAAGAAGTAGGGGCACTCAGCAGCTGTATGTGCATTCTTATACCTTCTTTTGTAAAGCAATGTTCGTTTTTTCCATTTCATTCATGAATAAAATAGGAAAAACCTAAACGCCCATCATTTTAGAAACACTGCACCTTACATCACTTTTGACTGGTGTAATGAAATTAACAAATACATTTTGTGCTAGCTTTTTTTTTAAAGTGTGTTGTTTAAGCTTAAACTTAAATCATAATGGGAATTTCAGTTTATGTTGTTTTCACATGTTTTCTCAGCATGGTCCCTTTTTGGGAAACATGTATAACATAAATCCAAACCTTAAGGAAGTAAGGTGATTTTGTAGGATATCTTTAATGCATGCATGTTGATTATGATAAAAATGGTTGTCCAAACAGAACAACATAGTGAAATTTACTGCGTTCTGATTTGTGACCTCATTACATACATTTTCTGTGATGTATTTTTTTAATTTTATGTTTCTTTTTTCATATATGAGAATGAATTGTAAATCTGGGAAATAATTCAAATGCCCTATCATTGTGCCCAAGTGGTCAAACACAAATTGGACAAACATTTGTTTTAATTTCAAGCATCCAATTACAGTGACTCTGTTGGAGTGGTACCCATGTGAAGCGTATATGTTGTGTGAGAGCTGCAAAGCCAAATGTGGCGGAATTTTTTAACACGTGGAGAATCTGTGACTTGCTGGTTTGTGCGCTGATCCTGTTGGCTGTGTATGCTGTTGCTCTCAATGCATTGGAAGACCATTTGGTAGTATTGTGTTTGATTAGAATATAAAAATGAAAATTATCACTCACCCATTCTTAAGGACAGTGTAGAAAACAAACAACATAACTGACAGTTGTCATTACCTAACAACTGTTATCGGACATAACCCTTTTTTAGCACGTCCACTGACCTTAGGACCCTAACAGAGATGCAGACAAAGGCCTGGGCATTATTTTTCCATGTATGAACTTTAATTATTTTTTCAATGCTGTGCATTATTTGTGTGCTTGTTTGAATGAAAACACAGATTTGAACTCAGATTACGTCTGTTTCACTTATTCTATATTTACAAAATTATTTACTATAAGAACTTGCAAGGTCTGTTAATTTCTTCATCCCTGCATTAGAGTCTGTGGTTTTAATGGCATGTGTCAAGCTTCCAGTGCCAGCAGAGGTTTTAGGAGTGGCTGTGACCCACTTGAGGTATAGACACAGAAACCCAGGCGGGAAACCAGAAGAGAGCAACACATTATTTCCTGCCAAGGTTACACGCCAACACAAATGCCATGAGCACACACTGCTATTCTACACAAGACTGCACAGCTGGCTAGCACAGAGACCCACCGCCAACATATTGGAAAACCTTTAGACCTGGCACATAGCAAAAATGAAGATCTCACAGTTTGGGGTTATAATGCCAAAATATTTCCCAAATGTAAGATACAATGACAGGCAATGGAAGTGGTGAGGTTGTAAAAAGCTGGATGGCAGAATACATCCCATAAAAGAAACAAGTAACATGATCCGCCTTAGGATCGACAACTTTAAAACTGTACCACTGACTGATTTGCTGGTATGTGCACCAACCTTGTTGGTACATACAATCCAGTATCACTTTTCATACAATAAACAACGTACAACAAAAAAAAGCAGAGTGTCCTTTATGACCTCATAAACTTTTTTAAGTTTTAGGGGTTCTTTTCAATATTTAACTGTGTGAAAAATAATTTTTCCAGCAGAAATAGAGAGTGAATCTAAAAATCGTCCTGCAATGTCTTTAGAACCACCTTTTTTCATGTTCCGATATATAAATGATAATACTAATGAACATGATCATAATACAAACTTTAACTTCAACAGCTATTTATTTTAAATAGACAGTTACAAAGTATTACACTAAAATTATACAAAAATTGCACTTCTCTTTTAAAGGTTGAAGACACTGATGTTTTGTATGGCAGCACAGATCGGACATTTTTTGTCATTATTTGCAACATGTAGTTCCTTAGACAGGTGTTTAGACCACAATCTCCTTCAAACCAGATGTTTCTCTATATCGAGGTGAGATATTTGTGTACATTTTCCAGTTATTGTTTTTTTTTTTTAAACAAATACATCTGAAGTAGTGTTTAAATTATTGAACCAGTTGATTTTACAAATAATAGAAAGCAAATTCTAATTCTCGATTTAGTCTTCTTAGTTCTATATCAGAAATAAAGGAAGGAACCATTCCATTAGTATTGCAACATACTGTGTAAACATTAGTTATATAAAAAACTGAGTTTTAAATAAGTGTTCTAAATTCAGCATCTGTGGTATTTAAGCTTTTAAATGTCAATTTAAAACAAAACAAGATTTATATGACACAACTTACTTTTAATGATTTAATCTCTGCATCTAAAACAACCTTTGTTGTTAAGTCATTTGTAACCACTTTGACTATATGCTTATTATTTTGACGACCTATTTTTTGGTGTTTGCCTACGATTCGGTACAGATGCGAAAAGTAATGTCAAGCTCGTGTGTCAAGGGTTATATAACAAACAAATGCACTTCCTACAACTGTCTGTGCCTTTTTATTTTTATTTTACTCCTTTTTATTTTTTGCTTGTGTATTCATTTCCTATGTGTTGGCCCTCTTCTGACAGTTTGAGGACATGTGGCTGTTTAGTTCGGATATATTATTATTTCAACTGCAGTTTTACCCTTCCCTACAGAAAATGATTAGATTGTTGTTTCACTAATATTTTATATATTTTCAAAACCTTTTTAATATTCAAACTCTGCCTTGAAGATAAAATGTGTTATCTTGACTAATTTGACAGTAACTCATTATAATCAAATAGCCTGGAAACTCTTGTTAAACAGTGAATGACATTTTTTTAATTTTTTTTATCAAAACACGAAGCACTTATGCAAATCCATTTATCCAGGTCAGTACCCAGCAGCCCTCAGTTTAAATTAAGGGCACCTTCTCTCATGATGTGAACTTTACTCTTTTGTGAAGACAGAGTTTGTTCTCTTCAGCCAGAGGCACGATGAGGGTCTCCTCTGTGACCAGATCTTGCTCACATCCTCTCATGTTTTACTTGTTTGCCCCTCAGCTTATCTAAACTTTGACAGCTGTCCTTCTTTCCACACCATCATCTGCGACGCCCACAGGCCAGGGCTGCTGTCAGGTGTTCTCACACGAAGTGATCAAACTCAATCTCACTTCTTTTTCTAGACCTTTAAGGTGGGAGAAAACTTTAGCTATCAGTAAATTGGTGCTCCCCAAACAACCTCCTCTGTTAATTTAGGGCTTCACGATTAACCTATCAGTGCACATAAGTGGTATTTATTAGCAAAACGATTTAACATGGCTATATAAAAATTATTTAGTCCATAAATTCCTAATAGAAAATTTTTATGCTGTACAAATACGTTATTTCTATTAAAAAAAAAAAAAAAAACCTGAGAAGATTAAATATATGAAATGATAACAAACCAAATGTGGTATTTTTAAATAAATTGTAGTCTGAAAAATATTTGTGTTGGTTGCATTAATTGCTGGCATAGCACATCTTGCAGGGTCCTTTAGAATGATAGGATGAATGATTTGAAGTGTGTATTCTTTTTTACTTTACTTTACGGATCAACATAAACTGCTTTAACTGCAGTAATGCTCATTCTGTCACATAGTGTACTGTAAATATACCCAATAACCGTGTCTGCTATCATTCTTGCACATCTGTCACATAAAAATGTTCAGGCAACAAATGAATCTGCCCTCAGCCTTACAATATAAGAATGATGAGATAGAAGATGATGAGATGATGGAAAAAGCGAACACTTATAGAAAACTAAAATAAACAAGATGATTTTAGTAGTAAGTTTTTATACAATTCCAACGAGTCTTTATAGAGAACCATAGGGAGAGAGAACAGTTGACATTTTCTAAGACGTCTTGGACAAGTAAAACAACAAATCCCTTAAACCACTTGACGAGGAAAACACTATGCATTATAGTCAGAGTAAAAAAAGTGCCTGATACCCAGTTGTTTCTACATTGAGTTGGTGATGGTCTTACTTCATTGTTCCAACAGTCTGGCATTAACAGCCTGTGGCATAAAGCTGCCAGTAATAAAACCGGGCAGAGATGCATTATTTTCTGACCTCTACAACTTTAAGGGAGTCAGCTGTCAAAACAATGTGTCCCACCAGTAAAAGTCTGGACTACCAGACACTGCAACTGTTATTTTTAAAGGCCAGCTTGTGCTAATTCAAAGTAGATGTAAGGTAAGAAGGTGGGAAAACGTTTTTTTTTTTTTTACCGTAGCTTTGTTTCATTTTAATAAGCAGAAAAAATTGTTCTTTTGGAGGGTAATATGGAGGTAGTGTCTAACTTCAATGGTATTTTGAGAAACAAAACTGAAAGGAAAGGTGGTAAAAGTAGGTTTATTATGTCGGTTGGACAACGTGATGTAGAATGGAAAAAATACGTTTTTAGGAATGTCAGATAACCTTGAACCATGAAAATGTGACAGATCCGTGATATCTAATCATTGTTTGATGATTAATCTGGTCTCCACCTAAAGATCTTTTACTATCTGCTCATTTTCCTTCTTAAATTTACATTGAAAACGTGAACAGTGAACTCATTACTTTACTTATGCATATATATTCATTAATACATTTTTTTGTAACACAAATATTTTTTTGCTAAACAATGTGAACAACATACAAATATTAACAACATAAACACATATGAAAAGAACTGGGACATAAAACTAATAATAATAATAATAATAGGGGTCTTTGAGACCAAAAATCAGAACAAAAGGAAATGGTCTGAATGCATTGTCAGACCCTTGTTTGGATTTTTGCTGTAGGAAGGTTCCCAGCTTGACAGCAGCTTAAATGCATGCATGTGTTCTACAGGAAAACATGATTATAGGCAGTTGATCGATGGAAAGATGGGTAAAATACATTATTTCTTTTTTTTTGTGCGCGTGTCAAATTGGTTCCATACAAAGAAAAAGAAAAAGAAAATATATATATATATATATATATATATATATATATATATATTTATATTTTTTTCTGACAAAAAGACTAAAAACAATAAAGACAAAGACTAAATCGAAAAAAATAGTTTTTTTGAAATAGTTTGTGCAAATGGCAGTCGTCTATAACTAAATGGGGTCATAGAGCTCATCACTCTGTTGCTGCCTTTGTTAAGAAACTCTGAAGTCTTACAGAAAATGAAAGCGAAAAACCTACAATGTGAAATAACAACCTTCTCTGTTTTCAGCTGGTGCGTCCTCATTGTTACCGGCAGGACATTATGCCGTATATTGTTACTGAAAACCAAAAACAGACGTACTTTTAAGAGAAGAAATACGGTTTTAAAATACTTATTTTGTCTGGGAGGACAAACATAAACAAGTGTCCTTACAAAAGTTTTTTACACAAAAGTATTAGCTGTGAATTTTTATTTCCAAAAGCTTTTCTTTAGGTTTTTATATGTACTGCTTTTACCTTGTTCTATTTTCAATTTCTGTTTTTTCTCTCACTGAAGGTGGTAAGAAACACAACACAGCTACACTAATTTCCTTTTTACTTCTGCTTTGCCAGATACTATTTTGTTAATAGAGAGGATATATTTGTCTTCAGTCATTGACCACACATTCACATCAGCTAACTAAAAAGACCAATCCAGAAAAACATGGCTTTTTTTGTGACAAAACAGGTCCCTTAAAAAACAACAACAACAACAACAAACAAAACAAAAACAAAAAAATCTAAATACCACATTTTCACTACAAGTGACTCCCAACTGAACCAAAAGTTTAAAAAGTTTAAATTATTTTTTTTAAAGACATTTATTTGGTCAACAAAATTATATTTCTTTGGAATACGATTCTGGTTGAAAAAGAAAACAAAGGAATTCAAGTTTTGACAGATATATTTCGTCGATACATGTCTCAGATCCACAGGAAGCTTATTGCAATGTTTCTGATGTTGAAAGAAAGTGTGAACACCTGAGCAGAGATGAATCTGGAGTATAGAAAAACCAATTTATAGCCAGAAGGAAGGCAGCCATGCTAACTCTCTGAAGTCTCTATTTGAGCCTGTGGTTATCCTATTATTAAAATCCTTTGCTACAAATGCCCTGAAAATGCTGGCCTCTCATGTCTTTTCTACACAGCTGAGAATCTAAAAAAAAACATCTATCCTTTTCCTTACTTTTCCATACTATCTTTTTCATATGGAAACAATACGTGTCTGAGAACAATTAATAAATAAATAAAATCTAGACAGTTACTGTGTGTATGTTTGTGTGCTTGACATGTAAAATATGTTTGTAGTAAATGTTATTATAGTAATATAATTATGTTACATGTTTTCAATTACACATCACTGATCTCAAATTACTCTAACATTTGTGAGCTACATATTTTCATCCTCTTGGAAGGATGCAAGTTTTAACTGATACAAAATGGGGAATGAATCTTTTTATTGCTTGACTTTTTTATATATATCCTTATTATATATGTGCTGTGATAATGCATCATTTACAATGAATTTTGGAATATTTATCAAGTCATTTAAATTTTTTTCTTTAAATAAACACCCTAACTGCTGCTTAGGTAAGTGCAACTGAAGTGTGAAAATCAGGCAATCCAGGATGATGATTTCCTGAAATAACAAGAACAGTTGGAAGGCGGATGCTGTTAACTTATTATCAGCAGATGTGATCATCTCTCCTCAGGCAAAAATATTGTTGGAGGAATAGTGTTTAGTATTACAGAACACAAAAAATTAAAAATGGTGAAATGTTTTAATCTACTCTGAGAAAAGGGGTTAGAATTAAAGATACACTGCAGAATCAGTTACAATGCTAAACGTTAAAAAATAGTCAATGAAAAGTTATCACATACATGTATAGAAGAATTTTTTCGATTAATGGTGTGAAAAATAAAGCAAAAGGTTTGTGGGTAGATCCTAATACAGGTCTATGTGGTTTTGCTCCAAAATGAGAGGGACTAAGTGGAGCAGACATATTACAGCAGGAAATGTAAAACTTTGTGAGTTTTAGAACATAATCTGTATACATGCATTGAAGTTTTGGTGAAAGTGTAGGAACAGCAGTTTTCTCTCTGTTTGACACAAAGAAATATATACAAGTTCTTTTGCAATATTTGTTTGGATGAATGCGGGTAAATCCCTAGATATGTGACTAAGACATTGTATTACAATAAATGTTTTTAAGAGGTTTAACTGATGTATTTTATGTGTGCAAGACAAATCTACAATTAAAAAAAACTCCTGTAGAATTATTATTTTTTGGACTTCAACTTTACTGTCACAAAGCACAAAACAAACAAACAAACAAAAAACCTTTGTACCAAATATAGCTCCATAAAAATCTCCATAAAAACTGAATCCTTTTTACCTGTGATCATTAGCACATTGACTTAAATAGGCTACATTTTTAAAGGTAGGAGGAATTCCCCTGGTTCTGATTGGTTGATCATGACTCAGCACTTTAAAACTGAATCCTTTAAGTAATGATGAACCACCTTAGACGTAACTCACTGTATTGTAAATGATGAATGACTACAGTATAACAGCTGACACATTCCCATTCCCAATGACTTGTTTCCACTGTAGATAAGCAGTGTTCATTATTGGCTATGAAACTAAGTTTATGACAAAAAAGGATGAGTAATGACCATTCAAGCTTAACGGCGGTTGTGATGTAATTCACTGGGAGAAAAATCACAGAGGGATCAGACATTGATCAAATACGTTCTTTTGAGTCTCTGCAACACACACACACACACACACACACACACACACACACACACACACACACACACACACACACACACACACACACACACACACACACACACACACACACACACACACACACACACACAAAAATATAAA
>JAVLVB010000125.1:322091-348286 GCA_032876305.1 Orestias chungarensis | reverse complement strand
AATTTTTTTCCCCTTGTCCTGTTCATCATTATGTCTTGTAGACTTGTAGTTTCTGGCTGCCATGGTTGTGCTTAACAGATTTTTTTTTCCAAGTGAGGCTTTAAAAATATAGAGCCTCCCTTGCTTACAATACCTTAATCGTTTATTTATTTCTGAGGTGTTATATACATTCTAAAGCTAAACAGGGGGGGGGGGGGGGGGGGGGGGGCACAGAGTGAAAGGGAACATATACACAGACCAATATTCAAATAGAAACAAGTAAACAAACGAAAAATAACAAAAACAAACAAACAAAACAACGGAACCCAAAAAACTAGCTGCTACTAGATCGCTCTTGAAGCATCTTTGGGAAACTGCGAAATGGCAATGAATCATACCTGTGGATATATAATTACCGGAAAGCAGAGCAAAGACAGGAATATATGTGGCACATACCACCAATAAATACATATGAGGCAAACTTGATGTTATTAATAAACAGATCGGCACAGATAAAGTGTTGTGATCTCTATAGTGTTTGATTGCGCGTGAGTATAAAGAAATTGTGATTAAGATATTACATGAATTATGCTCATCCCTGGGAACAGAGGGCCACTGCCCCCACCCAGAGCTCAGAGCGGGCAGAGGAAGAACAAGGTCCAGGACACTGAGCCACGCAAGAGCACAGAGATCAGACAACCCACTGCAGGGACACCACGCACCCACCCGGAGGACCGCAAAGGGCATCCGGGGTAGAGCAGAGGGAAGGCAGAGGACACCCAGTAACAGACCCGGCCCCACCCACATTCATACACAATCATACATTCTCACTCACTCAAACACTCACTCACTCACTCACTCACTCACCTACTCACTCACTCACTACCTCACACAGTCACTCAAGGTATGGATGGGGTTGGTGGTTGGGGGGGGACCAGCCTCTGTTGCAGCCCAGTGGGCAGCCCCAAGGACAAGAAGCGACCCCACCGACACAGTCTCCACCGCCCCGAGCCCGCAGATCAACCACTTCCCCACCCGGATAGCACCCACAAAACACTGGCGCAGGAAACCCTTCCCCTCCCCCCTCTGGCACAAAATCTTGATGACTAGGATATATTAAAATGGTAGGGAAAGGGATGTGGAAGGACGCATGCCACAGTTTGCAGACAGCGGAGCCCCCCCTCCCTAACCAGCAGTTACAGGCAAATCCCACAGTCCTCCCCCCCAACCCTCAAACCGGGCTACTCATCGACCCAGCAAAAGACAGGGAGCCAGTGCTTGTATTTGAATGTATTCCTTTTGTTTTTATTTCTAGTACCTTAATTAAGTTTAATTTGATGTAAAGCTTCTTTGATTTGTCCTTCTGTCCTTCATTTTCCTTCATTTTTTGCTTTGTTGTTTCTTAACTTCCCTTTACCTGCTTTTTAACAAACATATGTCTTTAAACCACAGTTTTATTTATCCAGTATAATTTTCCCACCATTCCGACACTTTTTTTTACACTTGCATTTAAAGTATTTTTGGCTGTGGGACAGAGTCCACAAAATGTCATTCACTTTGTATTAATTGCCTCTTGTGTGAATGGTGATAATGGTTAATGCACTGTAGGTGGATGGAAAACACTTCAAAGGGTCAGCCCACACTCTCCACCCACATAACACTGTTACGTTTAAATCAAATACCTGTTTAAAAGAGTTAGACATCATACAAAACCATGCCTTTACAATATAATTGTTACAAGTACAGGACATAGGGAACATACTGTATGTACAAAATTGAGTGAGGTCTTTTAGTGTTTTCAAGCATAAGGTAATTAAAAACAATAACATCGCGTGTAACAATAACATTGTTACAAGCAGAGGACATAGGAAACATACTGTATGTTTCCAGTGTTTATTAGTGTTTGAGATGTTCAGTTTGTTGTGTCAAAATGTTTCCAGTGTTTATTAGTGTTTGAGATGTTCAGTGTGTTGTGTCAAAAATTTTCCAGTGTTTATTAGTGTTTGAGATGTTCATTGTGTCGTGTCAAAATTGAGTGAGGTCTTTTAGTGTTTTCAAGCATAAGCTAAATAAAAGTACACGATTAGAAAACAAAATTATAGACGGTTGGTGTATTTGAATAGACGGAAAGGTCCATCGCAAAAGACGCATGTCGACCTCTGTGGTTTTCTGTTTAAGCTTTAAAATTAACCAAACAAAATAATACATCTTCAAAAAAATACATGTAAAACTAAGAAGCAAAATGCTGCCACAATTTAATGATCCGCAGGTTTTTTAGTTTTTACTTTGTGTTTATACTTTGATTATTTCTGAGTTCTTTGTTAGTTTTTTACTGATTGATCGTGTGTAAATCCACAACTGCATAACGTTTTACTAATTAGCTCACATGCATTAACTGTCTATGTAAATCTTCCTTCAGAATATAGAAGTTCTTATTGTTGATCACTGTCTTGAGGGACAGTGAACAGGGATGATATAAAATGAAACTGCTGAAATTTTCTTGAGACTATTTTTTGTTGCTCTATTTGTTTATTTACCTTCATGTGCAAAGTTGCCTGTTAGAAAACAAAGAGGCATCTGTCTGAGTTTGTTTGATATAATTTAAGCTTATATTCCCTTAAAATGTATTGGAGAAGAAAGGTGCAAATTTATCCATGCCTCAAACGAACATTAGCTTTTCATCTCGAACGTGGACTAAATGGACTTGAAGCATTTGGTTGGTTGTTAATGGATGTTTTAGTTATAAGGGGTATTCAGAAAAAGAGGTGTCTGGAACATTGTCCCACTGTTCAATAAAAATATCAATAAAGTAAGAGTACACAAAACACATTTGTAGTGACAAGTTCTTTATTTGGTAGATTTAGATATTAACATATATATATATATATATATATTGCTCTTTTGTAGAAATAAGGAGAACATTACTGAGAAAAGCTAAAAACATTTATGGGTTCTAAGTGGTAAAAAAAATTAAAAAATAAAGCTCTGAAATGTGAGGCAAGGATTTGACTTGGTATTAAAGAAAGTCTGTGTGTCATGGGTCATGTAAGATGAGAAAGGCTTTTTTGTGTGTATATCATTTTGCTTAAGATTGCCATTTTCTTATTACAGTAAAGTTCTACAGATTTTTTAAAGAAATAAACTAAAACAATTTTCTGTTTTTCATGTTACCCTCAGTGCATCGTATGTCAAATGTTTATGAGTAAAACCTGATTTTGGTATTAGCTTCTACGTAGTTGGGTCCCTTCTCCAGTTCATCTGATTCAAATACACATTATCTTGGAAGATGGCAAATGTTTTGTTCGTGTCTGATTTGTTGTTGTTTTTTATTCCTTCTTTGTTTTCCTCTTTCCTTCCTGGGATGCTGTTTCATGACATGCTTTGTCTCTCACTCTCAAATGCAGGTAAGAAAAGACTTTAATTTTTTTCAGTAATCTTCATACAAAGCTTTGTGGCTGTTTGAGTGTGATCTATGAGCAGTATATATTTTTTGGCCTCTGGTGGAGGGTAGCTAGACCCATCACCTTCTCCCTGACTAGTCTACTGTGACATTGATAAGTTGCTGCTTGCTCGTGTTGTCTCACCTCATGTGGTGACAGCCACATGGTTGGTTTATGTTTTGAACAGCAGCCATGAGGTTTTGTTGTTGTGGTGACAGCTCCCATTATTAACTCCAGGAATGTAATGCGGGCTGTGCAGACCAAATTTTTTTTGATTAAAGGCTTCCATGGTTTAGATCCAAACTAAGGATAGATGCTGGCACCCCCTCTGAAGCAGCTTGTCATTATTCATGGCACACAGTCAGATGTTCTTTTTTTTTTGCACTGCAGTGACTTTTTAAATGTCGGCCATGAAGCCAATTTAACCCAGTGGAACACTTTGCTCATACATAACAAACTGCTATAAAAAGGCTTCTTTTTTTCTTCTTCTATTACTTGGGTAAACTAAAAAATGCATAATGATGCTGGTGTCATTCATCAGAAACAAATTAAATTGGTGATGTCATTAATGATTTATCACACACTGGAGTAATGTCTTTTAAACAACAGGATCTACTAACCATTGACCTGCTAAGCACTAGGTGGGTGATGCTGCTTATTTACGGTTTCATTATTTTTTTTGATTTAGAGGATGTTGAAAATGTGCTTAGAAAACTCAGCTGTAAAAGGCCAGAATGCTTTACAAATATTTCTTTCATAGGTTTGTTCATTTTTGAAATCATTAAATAAATCTACAAGTAGTTTGACAATTTACATTTTGTAGAAAGCTCGGAATTGTATTAATCCCATCAAGCAAGACAAGTAAATGCAATGCTAGCTTGAGTATTGAATTAAATTGAAATAGGGTAAATTGGTGAGTTTGAAGATAGACATATACCAAAAGATAAATTTTGCTTTTTGTTTCCTTATCCCAGTGTCAGGGCTGCAAGGTATATCACTACAACGGTTCTGCAGATGACGTAAAAAACTGCACAAGTGTTTTTACACACACATAGACAAACAAAACAGATGTTGATATCATTCATTTGCTGTTGTGCAATGTACTTTTCAAGTTTTCCAAATACTTTGAGTGTTGTAGTGGAAAAAATAAGATTATTTTAACATTGAAATCTTTCCTATTTAAACACACTAATTATATCAAATAGGTTATTCAAATAGAGATATGTTTTCACCGTTTTGTAAAAAATTGCAGGGTCCCTTCACTCATGCATTACTGGCTCACAGGGTGCCACCATAATTTGGTCATGCTACAAGAGCCAGAAGAGGCTTTATAAAAACTTTTTGGTCACAAAGAGAATTGTGTGTTGTTTTGGGGAAAAAACAATAAAGGGAAGGTGGATAATTTCAGTCAATTGTCTTTGTTAACATCACATAACATCCAAATAAGTTGCTGGATAATATTCTTAAAATGATACTACTAGCATTGTCTTGATCTGTGTTTTTGGTTTTGTTCAGTTCTTTATAGTAGTCTTGTTTTATTATTATTTTTATTATTGGCTATTGTTTACTTTATGGTATTTTTCATTTCGGTTTAGTCTTTGATTTTGTTCTTTTCTGTGTTCTCCAGTTCCCCCTGCTCTCTGTCATCCTCTCTGTGTTTTTTATTAGCTCCATTATCGTCATTCATTCATTCACATCTGTTTCCTATTATCTAATCATCTTCTCCACCAATCCAACCCCGGTTCCTCTATACTTAAGCCTCATTCATTCACTGACTCCCCGCTGGATCGTCTGTTCACCTCCCGTCTCTCTGCTCCATCTGTTGCCGTTTTCCTCACCGTTTCCCGGTAAGCCTTCCCTCTCCTGCTCGCTTGTCTCATAGTACCCGCGTTCCGCCTTTGTTATCCGTTTCTTTACCTTCTGGTTTTGGTTCCGCGTCTTCCCTAGTCCGTTCCGCATTGTGTTTCTCGTTATAGTTATCAGTCTGTTTGTTTATTTCCCCTTCCCGTATTCTCCCGCTGATTTATTTATTTTTGATTGTTTGTTTATTTATGTTTGTAGTTCCCGCGTCCCGCTCAAGTTCTCCGTTTGTTTACATTCCAGTTCCACGTTATCCCTGTTCCGTTTCTGCGTTGCCTTTGTTCTGGTTTATGTTCTGTTCATTATTCTTTCCCAAAATAAATAATTTATTCTCACAATCCCACCTCTTCTCTAGTCCTTTATCGCAACCTGACGAGCATTACTGATATGCTATTTTTGACAATATGATTTTTTTAAACTAAAGTTGTCAAAAAAAGGAAACATTGTGTTTGTGGATTTGAGTTGGAACTTAAATGTTTTAAGAGAAGCAAATAAGATAATTTCGTGAAAACTAAAATTCCTGATTAAAAATGCAGAAACCCTTTAGAAAATTGAAGTTTGTGTGCTTTTTTTAGAAAAACTTAAAAACGGCATAAACTGTTCCAAAATTTTAAAAACTTGACTTTCCTTCCTTTCAATGTTTTCTCATAAACTTTGTTTAATTTAAAAACAAACATAATACAAAAAAAAGAATGAAAGCCATAAATTATAGCTTATACGTGATCTTTCATAAATGAGTCTCCTACTTGTGATTGTTTACTTATAAAATGCCACGAAGGATATGCAACCACCAATGACAGCAAAGTGTAGGAGAACGATAACTGTAATGACACCAAACCAGAGAACTTAATAGCATTTATTTAACTTTAACCAAAAAAGTCTAACTTACACAATACACCATGTTCTAAACTAGAAATTGGGATGTAATTATAGGCATGTGTTTCACAAATTGATGCTGGTAAACGATTTTAACAAATTGAACATCCAACTTCAATTTAAGTTTGACACATTGCAGAGATGCAATAAAGGAGACATACAAAAGTAAAATAATCTGAAAACATTTGTCCTTTCTCAGGTCTGATCAAAGTAAAAGAATTTTAGCCCTCAAAGCCCAGAGAAGGTGTAAGATTGTGTTTTAATAATCTTAAACCTAACACAACAAAATTAATACTCTCTGTTTAAATTGTACTGTTCTAACAAAATGGCTCACCTGGCATATGTGAGGACACATTATTGTTTTAGCCTGAGATGGATGTCAAAGCAATAAATTTGGCTATTGAGTTAAATACATTTCATGTCCAGCACCTCTAATAAGGGCAAAAGGCAAAAATAATAGTTTGTTATTATTTTCCATGAATGTCCATAAGTAATTTTACTTAAGAAATATCAGGTAGCTTAGTAGCATCTGGGAGGCAGATACTTTAAAACAGATCAGGGCGTCCAGCTCTGCTAGGTTACCATCCTGGACTCACTTGGGGGGATAAAACAGAAGGAGGCTCCAAAGCTGCCATAACTGAAGCCCAACGACATGCACAACACTGCACTGGTGCTATAAAACTCTTACAGTGACAGACAGCTGGAGCCTAAATTTATGAAAGGGCATTATTACATGAGAGGCAGCTCTTAGACTCAGGGCTCATCAGCACTAATTAATATTCTGTTGCTCCGAACAGAATATTAATGCTTGGATACCATGAGCAAACGGGCCACATATAGTGGCTTCAGATCCCAACACAGTCGTTCCTTGTTCGATTCCTGGCCTCGGACATTTGTTGCATATTATTCTCTTCTCTCTCTGCTAATTTATGTTAAGAGAAGCCAATTACTGCCAAAAACATGAAACATATATTAAAACTGTCCATCAATGCTTTCTTTAAACTTACTTGTTTAATTTATTAAATTAATATGTGCAGTTTGAATCCCTATGGGGTGACATTACATATGAAGTATCACAGTGGTAGAGTTTTGATTCTACTCCAATCTATTTAGCCAAATGAGTTTTTTATACAACAATTCATTGTTGTACCGACTAAGTGGACTGCTTCATTTTTCATGTCTTGACATAATAGAAAATAAATGCACTACTGTGGTTGGTTAGAAAAATGTGAGAGAGAGGATTCCAGTTCAGTTACTTAAAGATAATATACATAAGTCTTTAAGCAGTCCACCTAACATTAACTGACAGAAGCTCTGCAATAAGAGTGTGTCTTAGAGCTCTTACAGGGAACAAAGTTAAAAGATAAGTGACTCCAAGCAAGAAACTACAGCCAAGCATCCTGCTTGACTCCACTTGGCTCTATATTTCAATTTTAAAGCCAAACGTGAAATATTGCCAGAGATAACAAATAGAACTGCATGAAGGCAGTTAAAAAAAAACCCACCTTTGCTATTTTCAATAAAATGTGATATGGAATGATGGGTGCCTTTATTTGACCTTGAATTTTAAACAAAATGCACAATTGACTGTTCATCTCATAGTTTTCCTACAGACGTCCTAGCAGACTCTGGTTTGGTCGAATAATCAACTTTCACTAATGAATCCGCAAGACAATAGCTAGAGGAGTGGGCCAGCTTTATCTTACCAGAGAAACAAAGAGCTTAAGGCAAAAAGACAAATACGTGTTTCGTCTTCAAGTAGATGCTTACTGACAGTAAAGGAGTGTGGAGTGATGACAACAATGGTGCAGGGTGGTGAGGTGGTGGGATTAAATCTCTCGAGCTGAGCAGAGAAACAATCTGTCTGTTGTCTATCAAGCGTCTCTAAGGTGGTTGTATCCTAGTCGAGGAATCGAGACAGACTGACAGGATGCACATGCAGTTCAGTGTGTACAGTTGGTTATCCCATCTCAGAGGCCTGTTGTTTTTTTGTTTTGTTTTTTACTAGGCTATTTAAACCTTTGTGGAAAAGTTTTGAAAATAAGGTGAATCAAAATATGATTCCATACTTAGTATCAGAAGATTGATTATATTATTGTATAGGAGGTTATTGAAGATCTCACATAAAATAAATCATTCCAAATATTTTTCTTTTTTTAACATGACACTAGGACCAGTACCCACTGCATGTTCCTTTCTATTACAAAAACACATTTGATTAGCTCCTAACAATCAATATCACAAACTTTATTTTCCATCTTATTGTCTTGTGGGTCTCTATGCAGCCTTAACTTGAATGTCCACTAAAGGGAGAGTATTATGTATTTTCCATTTGGGCTATTTTAAAGCACAATACATGACGTATCTTGCCATCAGTTGTTATGAAAATGCTGTTTAAAATCAAATAAAAAACCATACTTATGCTTTAGCTGTATATTATTCCTCGAAATTGTAATCTATCCTTGAGGAAGCTGCCTCCGTTTCTGACATTCTCTCTTTAGCTACCCATCAAAACGTTCATTCTCCCGTACATCAAATGATGTCATTCATAGCTGAGCAACATTATATATTGTCTTTTGAAAATGACAACTCTCGAACTTGTCTCACAGTTCCTCCATTTGTTTGCGAATAGTTGCAGCAGCTTGTCTGATGGAGCTGTGTGGGGGCTGAGTAATCTGCACAGCGGAATCTCAGCTGTTTCATGCAAGACTAAAGCATTTCCTTATATATGCTATAATCAGAGTACAGATGGGAGTCTCTTCTGCTTTAGCGTAAAAAAAAAAAAAAGGTTAACTTAACTACAGCACTTGATGAGTGTCACATGTTGTCAATAGATGTATAGGCTATTTTAAGCTAATAAAAATTTGTTTCAAAAAAATATCAATGTTGCTCAAGCCCCAAAGGAGAATTTTTGACTTTATAACACATATAACCAGTTCAAATTGACAGTGTTGATTTTACAATAATGGTTGGAAAGGTTGGAACAAGTTATAGATGCACACAAACATTTGAAACCTTTAAACTTCCGTTAAATGAAGATAAACTAAATAAAAAAAAAATTGAAATGATAGGCCTAGTATATGGTTACAGCTCAGTCACAACAATCTCAGACTAGAATAGAGACTGTAAGCTGGTTATCACTTCTGGGTCTCTTTTGTCACAAATTTTTCATTCATATTGAGCCTCTCTTCAATGGTGAATGATGCATCTTGTCCGTCCCGTTTTACCTCCTAAACAACAATCTGCGCATGCGTGAATTCAAACATGGCCGCGCATTGTGCGGGTCGGGTGGGTGGGGACATTAGTGATATACGTCATCGCGTAAATTTTATTTCCACATTGACAGCCAGTTACTTTTCACCATTTTTTACTTTTCGCCGTTTTTGATTGGCTGTCATTTTTTATGGGATTTTCTATTGAAATGTTTCTATAGAAAAGATCCTCTCTTATACCTTTAAGCTGTAGGAAAACGAAAATTCTATTTGTGTCACCTTCATACATTCTCAAGTGGGTAATTGAATTATACATATTTTTGTTCATGTAAAACATGGAAAAGCATGTAACTACATACCATGGAGAGGCATCTAAATAAGACAGTGATCACGGTGAAACTGTATGTGAGATAGCTCCTGCATTAGGGTTGACAGCAGGCTCAATGTTATTTGATTTATTGACAAATCAATAGTGGCTCTGCAGTCTGCAGGATTTTTGACCTACATGTGGCAGCAGTCTGTTCCTGTAGGCTGCCTTTGAGAGATGCTCAGTGTAGGAAGACCCTCAGGGAGGTTGTGTAGAAAACATTACATTCAAAGGTAAAGTATAGCTCATATTAGAGTTCATTGTGATGTATCATGTTAAGTAAATGGTTTGCATTTATGGCTGCACTCTAAAATGGTTCAGACAAATAACAAACTATGATCTCAGTGCTTTACAAATGACCATTCAAAAGCAAGCAGTTTTTCTTGTAAGTATTGTTCAATTTCCATAATAGATGAATAGATGGATACATAGATGGATAAATGAATTTTCTCAGATATCTGGCCATTATTACAGAAATATTCAAGGATTTGTTGCCAATAGTCACCGGTGTGGCTGGAAAAGTGTTGAGAAACAAGGAGACACACTAAATGCCAAGGAATTTAGAAGAATCAAGCATGAAGCTAACAGGAACCCATTATATTCTGGTTATGTCATCTTCTATACCTTCAATGTAACTAGAGAACCTGGAAATACAAGATGTTCAGTTCCCAGAGAGATGGCCAAGTTAAATGAGGTTGAAACCTGACCTGAACACTGAACAACAGTTGAAAACATAAAGATCTAGACTGAGCCGAGAAATATCATTTATTTTAAATGTTTTATTGACTGATGAAATGAGTGTGATTCTTGATAGACCATATACTGTAGATTGGTTAATAGCTTCATAAGTGACAGCCATTGAGCAGGACTTTGTGTATGAGCTCAATATGGGCTCAAACCCAACTCCTAAACACTTCTTTTATTATTCTGAAGTGAGACTATCCTCTTAATATGTATTGTCCATTTCTTTTTCTTGGATCCTTACTGGATTGCTATGTGGAATTTATTTTACCATCTAATGAGTTCAACATTAAGAATAAACTTTATTTTCCTGAAGCCATTTGGTTATCATACTTCTAAAGTATGCCATATGGATGCTATAAACTAGTAAACAAGGCTAACAGTCATTGTTTAGATTAGTATAGTACAAAGGCATGTTTCCAATCTAAAGGAATTCCCAGGAAAAAATATTCTTGTGTTGCCCTTTTTTGACTAATGACTAATTTCTGGCCATTCTAAAAATGATTAGTTTTTTTAACTTCTGTTTTGATGTATTTAATTAGCAGCAGTGCTTTTGGAAACAGTGGCTATTTTAGATTCATGGATATGATAATGCTTACCTTGTTATCTCTTAAAATGACTTTTCGTATCAAGAAAAGAACATGTTCCTTCAATTGAAGCTGTGTAATATTTTGAAATTAATTGTCGAATACAATTCTTCAACATTAATAGATAATGTATATTGTTGTGAAAGTTAAATTTGTATACATGCCTCTTGCATATTTTGACATTCTTAGCCAATCTATTTATATCGTCTGTTAATGTCAGCGTCAACTGCAGGAAAAGTCTACTTATATTCACCTTTGTCTTCACATTAATAATAAAGCTTTTTGCCTTGATTACATTTTTTCAAATTTGTTTAACATCACCTCATAAATGTTGTTACTAATATTTTAAGTTATAACAAGCCAAACAGGCAATGTCTGGCCTCTGTGGATTGCTCTACATCATGGTGTTCAGCCATCTGTTTTCAAGCATAACAGAGACAAAATTAAAAAAGCCAATAATTCCATCTAAAATTAGCTTATGAGCTTATGTTAACAGAACACAGGTTACAATGATAGACTTAATGTGAAAATTGACAAGAATCACATGGCAGACAGCAGTTCTGATGTAGGTGTGGTTTTAGGTTAAGATCATAACTATTATTGACAGTCTTCATTTAATGAGTAAAATGTCTTATGTGATATGTCTGAAACATACTGTAATCATCTTTTTTATCCACTGTCCTTTAACAATGTTTTATAAAAAAAATTAAATAATAATAATTACTGTTTATAGCTTTAACCATGGAATAAAGAATGTTTCTAATAAAAATCATTAACATTATTACAATTACAAATCTATTTATTTCTTTGCATTTTGTGACATAAACTACTTAAATAAATGTATTAAATTCATATTTTTTGTAATAGTTTAGACTGAGAACCAGGAATTTTAACAGACACATATTTTTAAAGTTAGGAGACCTATTGAATTTCTTTCAGAAGGGTAATATAAACTTTGGCAACAGGATCAGATCAACAGAGGAAGAACAGACATGTTAGTGGCATCTGAGAATCCGGATAACATAAGAAAACTATTCAACTTTACAGAACCTGAAGGGTGCAGGGAATTCAGATTTTCAGCCCCTCAGTTGCTGAAAAGCAGATCAGCAAGGGCACTTTCTCTTGCCACTTTGAGGAAGTGCTGAAACACATTACTTTGAAAGCAAACAGAATCAGGTTTTTGAAACAGGGAAGAGTAAAGGGAATCAGAGTTATGGATCCATGTGCTAGGCAGAGTATGTAGTTTTTAGGGCTGATACTGGGTTGTAAACCTGAAGAAAGAATCAGACCGATGGATCTGTGGGCTTGTCAATAAGTGTTTTCATATTAGATTACAGAATACAGGGTATTTTAAAAGTAAGGCAAGAAAATCCAAAGAGCGAGAACTTCCTTAATATCAGGCAGGTAGAAAATTAATGCTGGACATCTACTCACACTAGTCTGCTTGCAGGACTGCTGTATAAGAAGGCGGTTGAACGGGTGCATGGCATTAGCTGGATTGTGCTGGAGTGTGCCAGCACACACATTTATTAGATGAGCAGATTAAGGAGCAGAAGGAAATGCGAGGAAAACAGGGGAGATGAGAGTCTAACAATTATCTTGTGCTGATTATAATACTGAGTTGTAACTAAAGTTTTTTCTTAGGTTATCAAAATATCTACATTGCTGCAAAAAATTTAACAAAACCATAGTATAGCCCTTAATGAAGTCATAACATTAAAACACTGGAAGAAAACTCTTGACAACCTTGTTTTTCAGTTGGTGCTTAAATTGGAGTCTCCGGTCCTCGTAGATCTTGTATCTTAACAAACAAAGACTGAAATCAGAGATATCTATCTCCTCTAAAGACAGACTACTCATAGAAACATCTGATGCTAAAAAAAATACATAAATACTACTTTAAGATAGAAAAACTTTATTAATGCCAAACAGCAAATTTTTGTGTTACATCTTTGGTGCCAAACGTTTAAATATGTTTCCTTTGGTCTGGGATTGTTACCCTAATTGAAAGCAGCATTATACCAAACATGATCACGGACATCTGAGTCCGGCACAGAAAGTTCAGTTTAAGTTAGATGCAAATTTCCGGGCTTTTAAATGTTGTGTATTGCAGGTAAATTGAGACAAATGCATTTGTCTAGCACCATTCACACACAATGTAAATACAAGTACTTTATTAAATAAAATAACATAGATAAAGACAGTTTGTTCAGTAGTTTTTGTTAAGTATAATTTAAACATCATATTTGTAAATGTAAAACACCTAAGTCTGCCTATTTACACATTCTTTAGAGACTACCTTTTCATCACTAAACCCACTTGTTTTACTTCTGCTTAACAAAAGCCATCTCCAAAAGGAATCAGACAAAAAAAAAACATGAACCCTTTAATCTTAGCTCCTGTTTGTTTCAGTTGTGGCTGTGCCCAGTCCCTCAATTGGTTGTAAGGGCAAAATATCTGAATGGAATTCAGTGGAACAAGGTAAGACCAGCACATAGTGTGTTCCAGAGTTAAAAGGATCTGTAGGGATGAAAACATATAGGGACCGAAACATTATTTTAAATTTAAATACCTTCGTACCTTGTGTAAGCAGAGCAATGGAAACATTGTTTGTTTTGTTTTATTATTATTTTTAGTTTTTTTGCACATGCATTAGTTTTGTAACTCCCTCTGGCTGTAGGTGATAATAACATATGATGAGGGTGTGATGACAGTGTACAAACTAGTGTTACAGTTTTCCATCAGGCCACTACCTCCCATCATTACAGGTTGCTGCCTGTAATGACTGCTGTTTTTCTCTTGGAGGTATTTGGCTGTAGGATCAGTTGTGCATAACAACTGAAACACCAGTGGAATACATACAGATTCAATAACATAATTTGTCAAGGTCCAACATCTGATCGTCAATTCAGCGGATGACATATTTTCATTTTACATGCTTTTTATTTGTCAGTATGCATGTTTTATTTATAAGAATTTAAAAACAGTGTTTTTAAAACACCAAACCCAAAGGACTGGTAATAGCAGCTAAATATGATGATTACTTGATTAAACATTGTGCTTTTGAACTGAATTGCATTGTACTCCTATGTCTTACAAAAAATGCTTTGTAAATCCATTGTTTATGGGTTGGCTTTATTGATGCCCCTAGCTTACTGTTGTATATTCTGCTGATGCCACTCGATACGGTTCATAATTGATTTTTCTTCATGTATTTCTGGGTTTCCTTATTTAAACATGTGTATAGATTTTAGAATAGCACCTCAGTCACAAAATTGCTAAAAAAATATGTTGCCAAAAGTAAATTTATGCTCCAAAGAACGTAAAAACAACTGTTTCAAAAGTCAAAACCTCTCTAGAGTTCAAGTCAGTTTCTTTAAAAAAATTTAGTACTCAAAATCAGAACATACAAAACTGAGGAAGGTCATGTGTTTTATAAAAAGTTGGGGATGAAGTTCTGTAGTAATAATTCCTGAGAAGAAAACAACGCTCTGAGTATCAATATGAAGATTCAACATTAACATGTAGTCAACTAAAATATAAAGTAAAAGTAAAAAACAAATACTTTTAATTGCTATCTACCATAAAAGCATGTCTTTTTTGATATCTGAATTGGGTCTTAAATAGTCTTTTATGAGGTAGGACAGGAGGGGCACAGTTCTATCCATCCATCCATCCATCCACCCATCTATTATCCAACCTGCTTATCCTTGTAGGGTTGCGAGGGTGTTTTCTTGTCTATCTTTGACGGTCATCGAGCACATCATGCACTATGGAAAGCCGTTTCATTCAAAATTAAATATATAAATATTTCATTAAAATTTAATTAATATTTAAAGAAGATTTTTTTTAATCATTTTATTTATTGTAACTTTTCTTCAATATTTATTTATCTATTTTATGTATTACACAAGGAAGGATTTTATGTACTTATTTATTTATTTCATAATGGTGTTTTATTTAATTTCGTGACGCTTCTATTTGGTAATGACGCTTTACTATTTCAGTGGCTTTTATTTCAAAACCCCCTTTTTAATTTAAAGCTCTTTTTATTTCATGTTCGTATATTCAAATGAAGGGGCATAGTCTTAACTGTGGGGCACCGCTGGTCCATACTGTACAAAGGACAGCGACCATTGACATGTCCTGCTTCCATGCCTGAAGTTTGGATGTCATTCACAAGTACACTGGGGTCGATCTCTCTAAGGCAGCTCAACACATCGTCTTGAATGCCTACATCTTGAAGAGCCCTTATTTGGCCGAGCGAATGCACAGGTTGCAAGTCCATTGCAGCTGGAACTCGTCATATGTAAAATATTTATCAAAGGTAATAAAAACTGAATAAATATGGTATAAAACACCACAGGGCTTGTTTTTAGTGAATGAAAAGCAAGATTTGAAAAGAATCTAGAAGAAGTATTATTTTTAAACACTGACCATTAAAGAAATACATGAAACATAATTGTGGGAAAGCTTAAGACATCTGAAACTTGAAAAACATGAAGAAAAACAACAACAAAAAAACATGAGTGTCCTGGTAGAGATTTCAACTTAAGTGATAAAGTAGTACAACAGAAGTGTTTATTGTGTTTTGAATTGTGATGATGTACTGTGGTTTCTAATTTTACCTATAGTAAACTAGTTTGCTTTTAATTCAACAAAATAAGGATATTTGTCCTTTTTTAAATTATGCTACTTTGTTGGCAAATATACTTCTCTTGCAGGTGTTTTCTACCAAGTAGCTTTCAACTTCTCTTTGTATGAGTGTTATATACTTTAAATGTTAGTGCTCTGCAGTGAATTTGTAGAGACAAAATCATTACACATTGTCATTACTAGAGCTTGCAACCATCTCTTCATGCTGCTCTTTAATGCAACCTCTCAAAGGTCAAAAAAGCTTTCTCCTGCATTCATCTGCATCCACAGATCTGCTTTTCAACAACGCAGTTTTTATTCTATAGTGTGATACTGGGAAGGAGGCTAAGGTGCTCTATAAAAAATAAACCTGGAGAAATGTTTCATCATCTGTTTGTAAATGTACAGGGTAACCTTGAATGTGTCTTCAGCATAGTAAAACCCTGCCTACTTTCTTATTCAGAGTGTATGCTCTGTAAGAATGTCTGTCACAGACCATTGGCCCTCTGGAACAGAAAATGTCAACTGACAGACATCTCAGGATTAACTCTGCTGTATCTCTGTATATTATGCTTGGCTGGGTCAAAATTTATATATGATTGAGGAAAGGATGTGGGATAATAATTTGTACCATAGTATCTTTAGCGTATCATTTGTGTGTAGTCAGAAAGTTGCTGCTTTTGTAAAATAAAGGTAATAACTATTATCGTCACTAAATACTTTCTTTATACATATTTTTTTATGCGGTAAAAATATACAGCATAAAAACAATATGTAAAAAAAAATACAATTTAAAAACAAACAGGCATCACCCATTAAGTGACAGCCCACGTAACATGCACAAATAACAAGAATTCAGATGAGCACATGCAGACAGCCAAATTCAATAGATTAATATTTGCTGTTACATAAGGCTCACTTATTACATTAAAATTCCATTTAAAAAAGCAATATCTTTGAGCAAGTATTAAATATGCTTTTCATTTTACTTTTTTATTAGACGTGAGTGGAAAATAATAATTATCAACAAAAATAAAGGCTTGAAATCATTAACATGTGTAATTAATGTATAGAAGCTGTTTTACTTGGTGAACTATGTTAATAAAACAACAACATATTTTTAACAAGATTTTAATTCATTAAATTTGTCTGTAAAAGTATGGAATAAAGTAATGTTTTTATTAAGAGTTCCTCTGTGCAATTGGACGATAGCAAATCTGGAAGAAATGTTAAATAGATTTTATAACACAAATAGAATCACTAAAACCTAAAACTACTTCTGAAATTCACATAAAATGTATGAACTTACACATTTTTGGTAATTTTTATTTCCACATGGAAATAATACAGCTCTGCCATCACTGCTTCCTTGATCTTCCTTCTTCCTCACTTCAGCCGTTTAAAATTCCATTTCAAAGGTCCAGGGAACCACATTAGATTCCTAAATTGTATCCATTAACAGTTGTATTTCAGAGAAAATGAAAAATCTCCCCACAGAACCACATCTGACACTTTGAATGTCATTTTAATCAGTCAGTCAATTGAAGCAACCTTCTGTAACCTTTGATTGCTTCATCTTTGTCTTCGGCCATGAATTGTGTTCCTTAAATTCAAAAGAAACTTAAACTTAAGAAATGCTCTACAAGACCCAATTTTACTTATTTTTATTAGTGTTTTTTTTTTTTTTTTACTGTCTTTGCTTGAGTTGATTTGTTGAATATTGTTTTTGCAGTTACTAATTCCATTTCCAATAGCAACTTTAATTAGTTAAAATATTTTCTCAACAAATATAAATACAAATATAACAGCTGTTAGCTGTTGTCTTGGTGTGACAAAGCTGTTTCAGGAAAAGAAGCAGCCAAGAAAATTTTAAGGAGCTGGTCCTGCCTTGTTATGGTTTTGGACTGTCTGGATGACCTGCCGGTCCCCAGCTCTAGAACCTTTCTGTGCATCTCCCTTTGCACAGCCTCCTGACTTCAACCTGTGCTGTAGCAGCCTCCTCATCACAGGCTACTCCACTGCAGATCGCTGGACTTTAATCAGCTCTCTCATGGACTAACAGAGCTCAAGCACCTTCAGTACATGCTATGGCCTGCTGACAAAAAGCTTTTCCCAGTTATTCTGCGGCAGAAAACCCCTGAGTTTAAAAACCTGCTCAAGAGATCCCAGAAGTTCACATTTTGGCACTGCTCATTCCAAAGGTTTCTGTGTCACCGCCATTCGGCACAAGACCACAAGCTGCTCCATATCTGATCACTAGACTCCAAACTGTCTTATCACTGGTTGCCGGAATCCAAATTGTTTTCTCACTGACCGCTAGACTCCATGAAAACCGGCAGGAGAGAGCATGTCCATTCCAAGAGGCTGTTTCTGTCTGTTTTGTTGTTCTCCCAACTGAAGATGTCTTACATTATCCAACTACTATAAAGTAAAGCGATAAAACGTGTTAAGGCTAAATAGGATTTTCCCACCATTCTGTCTAGCAGTTTCAATCACCCAGAGAATTTGAACAGACTTTTGGCTTCAAGGACAACATAACTGGCAAACTGTGAAGCCTTTAATGGTAACATAAGTCTGCAGCAGATATATTTTCACACCTGTGCTGCCATTTCTGAGTTAAACACGCTGTCTGTGAAAAACCCTTTGCATCTTGGGGATTTTAACTCTTTATGCATTAGAATAGACAATGGAATGGAAGAAATATCTTAGGAAAGACACCACAAACATTATGTTTTTTACACCAGTCTGACCTTAATAAATGTAGGTTTAGGACACTGAAAATGACATTCGTATTACAGTGTTTAGTATTTTAACTGTTAAAAGATCTTTAAAACACAAAGATGCGTACCAAATGTCCAGCTCTTTAAAAATCAAATTAAATAAACTCCGCAATCCTATTGCTTAGTGACACAGCATCCATTTCCTGATTTTTATTTTTGTTGGATTCACAAAATGTATTCACCTGCTAAACAAGGTGTCAATACAAATGAGAAGCTTAAAAAAAAAATAGCCCTAAAAAAAAAAAAAAAAAGGGAGGACCGTAATAGAGTGTAGACAGATAAATGACACACTAGTCCTGATAGTAAGGCTATGCATATAAAAGCACGATGTACAAAACTGTGAGGAAAATAACCAAGTCAGATTTTATGAGTATGCAAGCTGAGGACTTTAACAACAGAAAGACAGTCTTCTGATCAGCGGCATCCCTGTTGCTACACTTTCCTGGTGTTGAGTTGGCACTTCCCCCACAAGTAAGACACATGAAAGCAGTGACTGCTTTAGTTATGTCAATCCTTTTAAAGGCAAAGCTGTCACAGAGCAGACTTAAACACCAACTCATGGACTATATCTTATTTTTGTTGACTCAAGTACGAACAAGGTAAAACGGCTCTAAAGTAGAACTTTGATTTAATGTCAATGTTTTTTGGTGAAGCCATGATTGGGTTTGAGGACTGGGGATTGTATTAAAGTAGTTGTCTCTACTGCAGATGATTTTACATGTTTTGGTTTAGGATGTGCACTCACTAAGCACTCCATTTATATCTTCTTGAGTTTTCATAATCTTGGCTAAGAAGATACAAAATCTCTTAGCATAATCCAACTCATTGTGGTACATGAATCCTGACCATTTTATGAGGGATTTCTATTTCATTAGTAGGCAGCAGTGTGTCACAGCAAGTATGAAATCCAGAGTCAGGCAACATACCACTTGAGCTATCCAGCCGCTACTTGAGCTATCCAGTCCTAAGATAGTTAAGCATGGCACAAATACAAAATGAAATAATAGTGACCAACAGTTCCATGTTGCTTTTCACTTTCTATCCATTTTCTGTTTTCATACTCCTATAGTTTAACTTTTAACCCCCCCACCCCCTTTTTTTTCAAATGGCAGACCAACCTACAGCACCATAATATTTACTCTTCTTTAATCATCCTCTACATAGCCTGTTGTAACACACCACTCAGCACCTATGCATTCTTCTTTTTAACAGATCATCTCACAGTGTAACAATTAAGTGGTTACTGATATTATAACAGTCGTATATAGAAAAAATTCTTGATGGTATTGTTTTTTTGTTGGAGTTATGTAATCACAGTAACGAAGCTACCATAAAAGTCCTTTGAGTGGTATTTCCCCATGTGATATCAGGTTCCAACTTAGTGCGTTAAGAAAATGGCATAAATTTCTTACATGGGTCCTAAAATCCTTTCTTATCACAGCATGATAATGAATTTTTAAGGAGGGGAAATGAATCAAAAAACATTAAACATTTTGTAGATTTTTGCCCCTGGCATTTTGCTCATTTTTCCATATTTGTTTTCTCTGTACTTAGAGATATCAGCTACAGAAAACGCCAGTGGAAAAAAGTAGAATGAGCTATTAAAAAGTGTTTTTTATGCAGGAAAAACAAAAATTTACCTAAAAATAGAGCATTTCTTGTCTTCTTAAGGGTTGCATACTGTGAAGCTGAAAAAAAAAGTCTGTTGTCTTTTGAACATAAGGAAGTCCTGTCATATGTTATCCATCTTGCAGCAATGTCTTGATTGAATTGAGAGTATGAATTGGATTACAGGTACGGATAGTATTTAAACATTTAAATATGGACAAGTACATTTTTACTTTTCTATACTAGTGCTATACTTTACATATTTTTAAAACAGGCTTGAAGCATGTAGTCTAACTGTCAGTTTAGTTTTGGTGATAGAAATCATCATAAATCACACATATCTGTTTCATGCATATATTCCAAGCATGGCAAAAGCTTGGCACTGAAGCAACTTAATACCTTGATAAAACGATTGTTTTTAGCCAAAAGACACCTAGAATTATATACTCCCTGACAATTGTCTAAAATTCTAAATTATTTAGTTTATGTTAACGCATTTAGGTTGGTTAAGATATATATTTTTTAAATCAGCTGATCATTTTGAACCAAATTTTTTCATGGTTTTCTGACTTGAACCAAAAAATTTTTATGAACAGAAATCTGGAAACAGCCTCTGCTGGCCCCTGCAACATGTATGTTTCTGTTTTCTCTCCTAGAATGCAGCATAAATATTTATGACAGAATTTAAATAATGTCAAGCAAAATTATGCAAATTATCATTTTCAGAGATGAAGAGTAGAAATGCAGGAAGTTAAGGAATGTAAATCAGCTTAGGTGAAGGAATATTTCTTCAAAAACTGTAACTTTTCAGTTGGATTGTTTTTTGAAACAGATATGATTCCAGGTGAAAAATCGGATGTAATCAAAATTTCATGTAGAATTGATTTGGCATTAATATTGTCAATCATTAGTTATTAGTTGATATATGAACTGTTTGAACAGTTCAGTAAGCCTGGTTTAATGATAGATTGGATGTTACAAAGTAATATATGACTTTTATCATTTACAGTGCTATAAGTGGGGAAAAAAATAATTACTGGTAATCCCTGTCAGGTAATGGATCGAATGACTCGAGCAGAGGTGGATAGCGTGAAGAATAATGATTTATTAAACACAGAAAATAAAACCTCTAACTCAAAAAATAACAAAAGACAAGAAGGATCATGACAATCCCTTTAATGTCATACTGTTTATTGAGCCATAAACTGCACTGACCTACAAGTGTTTAACAGCAAAACGTTTGCAGATCTATGCATCATAAAACGTGAATTTATCTTCTTCCATAACAGACACTTAGGGTTCACAAAGTCTATTCTAATGTATTAGTTTTGAGTTCTTAGAGCTAATGATAACCAATTTCTCACCTCACTATTAGGTCCTATTTGCACCCATTCCAGTGTTTAACTGCTAGGTTAAAATGTTTGGATGTATGATGCTTTAACTGTTGGCACAAAAAAAAAAAAAAAAAATTGCCTGTAATTGCAAATTACACAGCAGAGAACATCTTGAGATGTACGCGTTTAAATAAGAGGCAACAAAACATTTTCAGGTTGTTGATAAATAACAAAACATGTTAATAGTACAAATATCTTTATTTCCTCGTCAGTCATATTTCAGTCAGTTTTTTTCCTAATATGTGTTCAGAGTGATGTGCATTTCCGTGACAGGGCATACAAATCACAGCAGGCATGCAGATTTCGGCATTCCACCTCCCCTGACTTCTTCACAGCTTACAATTTAAAGATTGTTGGAAATAATAAAAAAGGGCTTAAGAATCCAGGTCGTTTTGAAGCACAAGAATTGCTGCACAGGTGCAACTGACTGCTGAAAAAGCTGAACGTTTCTTCTGGTATGCATCGTAGAGTAGAAAAAAAGTCCCAAAATGCTGAGGGTTAAAATTTAGAAGCAGCACTGTGTACCAGTGCATACTGGCCCACATTAATCATAAACCCAAATAGATTATGAATTTTGAATAGATAATTATAAATTATCCTGCTAAATTGTTTATACAAGTGAAACAAATGTGACCCTTGAAACGTAAGTTGTTTCCTTTAAGAAGAAAAGACTGAATTTAAGACAAAAAGAACAAGATGAAAACAATCACTACACAAGTAAGGTGCAGATATCAAATGTCAAGAGGGGTGAATTTGAGAGGAAAGAGGTGTGTGTCCTCAGTGTGTGTTGCTGCTGTAACGTGCCTGGATCTGACTGACAAGACAAGTTGATTCTGATCTTGGACAGGTGAAAGGGCAGCCTTGATGTCTCCCGCCGGGATAGAGACCTGATTCTTCAGGAACCTGAAATAGTCCTCTTAAAGAGAATGACCAAAACATTCACTGCTGTGGTTGCCTGAAACTGTTCCTACCTACATTGTTGAACAAAGAAATCAGCTAATATTTAAGTGTTGTGCACTGTGTTAAAGGTCACATGATTAATCACACAGAGTATGTTTTCCATAAACAAATTAAAATTTAGGTTTTGTTGTCTATGTCTGTTCTCTCTTCCAGAAGAGAGCAACAATTTTTATCATGAAAATAACAAATGATACCTTTTTTTTCTTGTAAATAAGTGTGGCTTTATTAAATTTAACTATAAATTATCATGAGTATGACTGCTATAAGGTATGGGTATGCAATTAAAACTTACTGAGGTCTACATTCTAGAATTCCTGCGTTAAACCCTGTTTTGTAGGCTACGGGCAACACAGCATAACTGAAATTGATGCAACTTATTCTCCGTATTGGGCCGATAGAAGAAATGACGCATTCTAAACATTGTCCTCTAACCCGCTGCATGGGCAGCAGCTCAATGGCACTTTTTCCATATACATATATCTTGCTTTTATTATAATAGATATACATTTATATATTTAGATATGTATTGCTATTTACATGCATCATTGATAAAATGCAGAGATGGTAAAGTGAAAAAGTAACTGAAATAAGTAACTTCCTAAAAAACCGCAATGTAAATATTTAGCACAGTACAACAACAGTACATATTGGCAGCTTGATAAAGTGAATTTAGAGACCAGGTTAAATCAGGCAAATACATAAAAATAGAGATATTATGCAGCAATGCAACATGTTTAGTTATATTTAGATGACCCCAAACACTCCAGAAACAACTGAGCTGAATATAATGTGGCGGCATATTTTGACAGTTAAACAATCAGTGAAAAAACATCAACAAAATGAGTACTGTCCAAACATATGTCACAATTATTGTAACATTTGATGCTTGGCGAGTGAAATAATGTAAACGTAGTTTGGCTGATGACAATGTTTAAAGATTACATTATGCTGTTCTTTTTTGGATAGGTATCACTATCACAATTCACATAGATATATAAATTATTATAGCATTTTATGCCACGTTATATTTGGGCAATATAAACTGCATGTGGATATCCTGACAAATTGATTTCTTTATTTCACCCCAATGCATTACTAGATTAAAACATTATTTTTTTATTGTCAATTGGATGACAGCTAATATTCTAATAGACTCCAGAGATCTTGATATGCATATGAACGATCTGATTTAATTATGAAATCTCACTTTCAAATGACATTTAATATGTTTTGATGAAATGGAAACGTTCCAAAACCCTGACAGTAATAAATTATTTTGAGTGATGAACGCACAGAAATCAGTTATTCCAAAAAGTTTCAATGTCAGATGTCTCTGTCAGTGTAAATATTATTAACAACTTTGTCTATTAATTTCACTGACAGTTATTTAGCTGACAAATTATTTTGAGTATTAACTTTCAGCTCCAAATCATATTGCTTTCGTAGAATTGACAGTTTATTAACTGTCGACTGAATTATATCTGTTAGTATGCCCATCAGTAAACAATATCAAAGGAAAAAGGAAATTAAGCAAATCACAGTGAAAAAATGTAAAGTTCAGTAAAGTATGTTTTAGCATGATCAAATTAAGATATAATTTATATTTTTATTTAGTCATTATATTGATGTTAGGAACATCAATTCAGTATATATTTTTTATGAGCTAATATTTTATTTTGTAATAAAGCTAATGCCTACCTACAATGAATATGTTACTTAAATACAAATACAGTAGTTACCTTCCTTCAAATGACAATGCAACCGGTTTTGCATTAATCTATTTAGTTGAAAAGGTATTGAAATGCATCTAAATTAATCTTTTATCAAGAAAAATTATCTAATTTTATTTTTCTGATAGTAAAGCAAAATGTCAGATTTTCAAAAGAATCTGAGATCTTCTACAGATCTGTTCAGTTTATTATCACTTTGTTAAAAAACTGTCTGGTTTATATGTTTTTTTTTCATTTTGAAAAGTCATAATAAACACCAGCTTAAATTGGGTAAATATAGGGTACTGCTATAAATGTGCTATACAGATAAAAATAAAAATCGCCACTTGGTATTGGCCATGAAAGTGTTTTAACAAGGCACAAGTTAGACAATAGGTGCTGTGTGAAAATTACCTAATGATTACTTCCTAATAAGAGTTTGTAAAACAGCACCTATGTCAGATAAGGTTTAGATGCTTATTTTCGACTATGTGCTGTTGCTCTGCCTTTTCAGTGCTTTACATAAAAAAGATAAGATTGAACTTTAGTGGATTTATTAGCAAAGGAAATAAATACAAAATAGCCGTAATTGTCTGCTTAATGTTTAATCAGGAAATGTCTTTTTACTCTCTCTTTTCCCTCAAAAACACATCTTCTTATTATTCAGCTTGAGTAGATGTCCATCTACAACATCACTTGAATATTAAAGCTTTGCTTGGATGTTTCTTTGCTGGGCTGATATACATCAGTAGGGCTTTTAACTTTTTGAAGTGGTGAATAGTGTTGACATGTTTGCTGTCCATGCTTTAATAACTTTTTAGTGCTAAACTGTTTGATTTTCTGATTCATCTAAAATACCATGTATTCAACAAATAAAGATTACAATCAATAACTAAATGCTTTAAAATGCTGGTTGGTTACATATATGTTACTAATAAAGCCATATAGTGACAAAGGGAATAATCCATATTTATTCTGTCAGTTAAGTGACTTATTTCTGCCTCCACTGTGTGATTTTATGTTATATGCCATAAAATAGTGTTGGTTTTGTAGACATAATGCGAAAATGTCCAATGTGTAGAAATTTGAGTTAAAAGAAAATACTTCAGAAGAAATGTTAAAAAATGAATAAAACAATATGTGTACATCCAGAAAAGTGTCTTATTTCTGTTTGTCATACATAGTTTGTTTCACACTTGAGTAGGTGATTACCTCGGCTGAAATGTGCAAGGACCACTCTATAGCAACAACCTAAAGCTATACGTTTGAACAGTCTTTGTCAGGAATGTTTGGGGTCTGTAGAAACAATGGCTGCCCCATCCCTGATCTTGGACATCAACAATTTCTGGATGAATAGAATGTCAGTAATCATGATTCACTACATTCTTGCCTGTCCTGTTTCTTGGTTTAGCCATACCCCTCAGTGACTGGGGCAAGCAACTTCTATGGAAGGTTTTACTTCTTGAGATGCAGCAGGAAGTGCAGTCTACCCTGGACCTTGTTGTGTGAGAACATCTCATGTAGGGAGCTTAGATCATCAGATCCCAAGAAATGGTGGTTTATGAGGACAAAAATTTCCAGTAAACAGGGTGTTGAGAATTGAGAGCGTTTGGGGTGTGAGGGTTCTTCTCTACGGTCATCTCCTAAAACTTGAGCGGATTGAGTCAGAGGTGCAGTCATTTTTGTGCAGAGAAGTGGAGTAGGAAGGGAATACACGCCTGGGGGTCAGTGCTGCTAACAAATTATCGTGCAGAAAAAGATACTCTTTTTCCAGCTGTTGCCAGTCAAAAAGCTGGTATTCCGCTTACAGGTAAAGACTGTCACTGTGATCTCGGCAAGCCTCTGGTGGAGAATGTCTACAACGATGTTGTTGAAGGCAAATCTGAATCAAAGTATTGATGTGATTACAAATAGTATGAGCAGCCTAACCAGAGCCTGAAACTGTTATTGAAGTCAATGCATCAGAGCTCCAGAATGGGTTTTTTTTTCTACTCTCACTCACAAGCAATTTGAAAAAAAAAAAAAACATCACTCCGTAGCAATTTCA